>OZ025303.1:39419512-39777012 GCA_964019185.1 Maratus speculifer
ACATACCCGTTTATTGTGAAAAGGAGCTTCCCTGATTAGATTTGAAGTTCATTGATTTTGTATAAAGCCGGACTAGTCGTTCAAACTATCAGTTTTTTATGTTAAAGATGATTAGATTAGGAGGTTCATTAGTTAAGTATATATAAAGGACTAGTCCTTTTATACTTAGAGACAGGGATTCTGTCATAGTACATTTGTTACTAATTACATAATGTGTCCACTGGTTTTGTATGTACATATGTAAGTACGTAATGTGATAGCTCTTGATAGAACTATCAGATTTGCTCCATTTTTTTTTCTCAGGTTCATTTGGACAATAACACTCCAGATTAAATTGAATAACACCTTGCATATAATATTTCAAGAGAAAATCAAATTTTTATTGCTTAAGAGGTGCAAATGCTGATGTAGCGAAAAGCTTTCATAGTCAGTAGAACATAGGTAACCTTTTCGCTAGGTTGGCATTTGTGTCTCTTACGTAATGAAAATTTGATTTTCATTTGAAATAGGAAATTTATTTATTGCACTTTTTCGCATTCTGAGTTCTTAAGAAATTTGGTTGCCAAGCTGTCATTGAAGATGAAAATATTTAACTGGTGCCAGAACTTCAGCATTGCTGATTCACTTAAACAGCCTTTTATTTAAGAACCTACACAACTATGGGAGTGTTGTTTACAGATTTCTTGCTTGCGAATAATATTAAAAAAAAAAAAAAAAAAAAAAAAAAAAAAATGGCATGAACACCTAAGGTCGATATTTTTTTTGCAATTTTGGTTAAAGTTATTTTATGTAGAGATAGTTCCATTTTATGAACTGGTTATAACTTGTTCCAAAAGTAAAAATATCCAAATATATATACATATAAAACTGTAAATAAAATTGAAAAATTACTAATCCAATATAAAAGGTGTCAACTTCGGGTGTCTTATGCAGAAGGAAAAAAAAAGTTTAAAAATAATGAAATGCAAGGGAAAAATCTGTAAATGTTCTTGTAGGATTTATATTAGCTTGAGGTTTACTTCCTGCAATTAGTGTAGGTTCTTAATGATTATAAATATGGATGTAGTAAACAGCTTGTGATGATATACACTGCATAACATCTGGATTTTTAAAATTAGATGTTGTGAATACCTTCCGTTGTTAGTAAACTTATAAGCATATTATGTAGTGTATATCTATAGTGTTATGACTATGCTAGTGATCAGGGGTAGGGAAATACATCATTTTATTTTTACAGGCAAGTGGATTTTCTGACAAAGTGAGTAAATGTTTAGGATTTTGCAAAATTGAAAGATATATATATATTTTTTTACTAGTTAGATATATTTCATAACTTTTCAAGTTATCGCAGTGTAAACATGCACTAAGTTTATCTTATACTCAACTTTCCTTGTTATAAATAGTATTTTTAAAATTTACAGAAAAAATATGAAAATGCATTGTAGTAATTAATAATTTACATTGTCACTTGCATTTTTTAATAACAATTTTCAACTGCACTTTGCATCGTACTGCCTTCTAAGTTTTTTCTTAAAATTTCGCATTCGCACACCTACTAGTGATTATAAACCAAAGAAAGTAATGTATAGGTAGTAGTACTTTAAATAAAAAAATCCAGGCAGACTATTAATAATTGTTATATATTTATGTTTAATGGAAAATACTTCAACTTTCACTTGACTAACAGTTGACGGTAACCCATTAACTGTTGGTGTTTGTTATGGCTTGGATGAAGATACTCGCTTGTCGGGTATGCGAACCAACGATGTATTAATAAAGTTATATTTTATTTAATATGTGTTTTTATGCGTAAATATTAAACATCAAGATGCTTCAAATCATCGCAGCTATAATCAAGAACTACAACATGGTGTCAGGTAAATAATAAATCCGATTAAAACGGATTATAGAATCAATGCTTTGCAACCTGCGTGCGAACTTTTGTGTGTTCGGCTGATACGTTTACAACCACAGCCATTGAATATATTCAAAGTATTCAATAGCTTTGTTTACAACGGAAATGGAGACTTTTAGACCGCCTGGAGTCATGATATTTAGCGGAAATTTAAAAGAGAATTGGTGTAAATGGAAACTCAAGTTCAACAATTTTTTGCTAGCGTCAGAAAAGAGTGAAAAATCAGAACAGATAAAGATCGCCATACTCCTGAACCTCATTGGAGATGAAGGTGAAAATATTTACAACACTTTTGCATTTGAAGGTGACGAATCGGCGAGAACACTCGATGCTGTGATTAAAAAATTTGATAGTTATTGCTTACCCCAGAGTAACGAAGTCTTCGAAAGATTTAAATTTTTTACATGCTCTAAAAAAGAAGGCCAAAATATTGACTCTTATGTAACTGAATTGAAAACGCTAGCAGCATCGTGCAACTTCGGAGACCAGGAAACCAGCCTCATTCGCGACAGGATTGTGTTGGGTGTAAATGACCATGGATTGCAAGAGAGACTTTTGAGAGAACCCCAATTAACTCTACAAAAAGCCGTAGATAACATTCGTGCTTGTGAAATCAGTAGAAGACAAGTAGAAGCTATTAACGATTCAGCTAGTACTATTGATGCTCTAAACAAACATCCAACTAGAAGGCCCAATACTGTGGATTGCCAGGCTTGTGGTAGAACCCACTTAAAGGGTCAATGTCCAGCATATAATAAACTGTGCAACAAGTGTAAAAAGAAAAATCACTTTGCAGCTGTGTGTAGAGGTAAGTTTCAGCAATCAGCTGCAAGATATACAAATAGAACTGTAAATGAAGTACAAGCTAGTGACTTTAATGTTCAACCCGAAAATAGTGACTCAAATTTTTATCCTAATAACTCTAATATTAGTCTGTTTATTGATAGTGTGCATGATATTAATTCTATTAAGTGTAATGAATGGCTTAAGGTTATATCAGTTGAAGGCCAACATATATCTTTTAAACTTGACACAGGTGCTCAAGTCAATGTTTTACCTTTGAATATTTTCAAAACATTAAATTTAGAACATAAATTAAACTCAACTGATATTATCTTAGTAGCCTATGGAAATAATAAGCTGAAACCTGTTGGGTCTATAGATCTAGTTTGCAGTACTGAAAAATTTTCTAATGTTTTGCTTACATTTGTTGTTATTGATGTTACAGCTAAGCCAATTTTAGGGTTACAAGCTTGTGAAAAATTACAATTAATTAAGCATATTGATAGTGTTTCTCTTGTATCCAAAATAAAAGTAATTGAAAATTATAAAGTTGTGTTTGAAGGATTGGGAAATTTTCCTGGGGAACCACATCATATTGAAACAAAACCTGATGTGCATCCTGTAATAAACGCCCCTAGAAGGGTACCTTTATCTTTACATCAAAAGCTTAAAATCACTATTGATGAATTGGAAAACTTGGGCATTGTATCTCAAATAAATAAACCAACAGATTGGGTTAATAGTTTAGTGATTGTCGAAAAGCCTAATGGTAAATTGCGAATATGCATTGACCCTAGAAATCTTAATAAAGCAATTAAGCGTGAGCATCATGTAATGCCTTCAGTAGATGAGATAATACACAAATTGGAGGGCAAACAGTGTTTTTCTGTGCTAGACCTGAAAGACGGATTTTGGCAAGTATCATTGGATGGGCCAAGTTCAGAGTTATGCACTTTTAATTCTCCCTTTGGTAGATATAAATTTAATAAACTTCCACAGGGCATTTGCTCTGCCCCTGAGGTATTTCAGAAAAAGAATCAGAAAATGTTTGGGGATATTAATGGGGTAGAAATTTACTATGATGATCTAATAATAGCAGGCAAAGACGAAAAAGAACATGACAGAATTTTGATAGAGGTTCTCGAAAGAGCCAAAGCAAATAATATAAAATTCAACCAAGATAAGTTTCAGTTTAAAGTACCTGAGGTAAAATATATGGGTTTTTTAATATCTAAAAATGGAATAAGGGCAGATCCAAATCATGTTAGAGCTATTGTCAATCTCGAAAAACCATCTTCTAAAAGCGATATTAAAAGGTTACTAGGTATGATTAATTTTCTCTCTAAATTTATACCGAATGTATCAACAGTTACCTCTCCCTTAAGAAGTCTGTTAAAAAATGATGTAGATTTTGAATGGGGTCCTGAACAGGACAACAGTTTTGAAACTATTAAAAAATTAATCAGTTCAACACCAGTTCTAAAAGTATTTATTGAATCTCTGCCTATTACACTTCAGTGTGATAGCTCCAAAGGTGGCTTAGGTGCATGCTTATTGCAAGAGGGGCAGCCAGTAGCATTTGCATCAAGAAGTCTAACTGATGCTGAACAAAATTATGCCCAAATCGAAAAAGAGTTATTAGCCATAGTGTTTGCATTTCAAAAGTTCCACAATTTTGTTTATGGTCATAAGATTGTAGTTGAAAGTGACCACAAACCGTTAACATCAATAGTACATAAACCTATCTCTAAAATTTCTTGTCGATTGCAGAGAATGCTTCTGAAGCTGTTGAAATATCATTTCACTGTAAAATACTTACCAGGAAGTAAAATGTATATTGCAGACACATTGTCTAGAGCATACATTAAAGAAAATGGGGCGGATGATCCTGACATGTTAAACATGGTACATTCAATCTCTAAGGTTTTACCTATGAGTGAAAGTAGGTTTCAACAGTTTCAGAAAGCTACTGGGGAGGATGATGAATTAAAATTAATCAGTCAGTACTATCAAAATGGATGGCCTGAAAAAAAACAAATGCCTAAACACTTGACGCATTATCACAAATTAAAAAATGATATTGTTTGTATAGAGGGGTTAGTGTTTTTGAATGACAAAATTATTATACCTAAGATATTGAGACAAGATATGTTGGTTTTGATACATGAATCACATTTGGGTATCCAAAAGTGCAAAAGTAGGGCTAGAGAATTAATGTATTGGCCAGGTATTAATCGTGATATTGAAAACATGATATCTAAATGTAGTATTTGTGAAAAATTTCAAAATTCTCAATGCAAAGAACCTCTTATACCACATGAAGTGCCAACTCGACCCTTTCAAAGAGTCGGAATAGATTTAATGTATTTTCATAATGGTAATTATTTGGTTCTAATTGATTACTATTCAAAATGGATTGAGATTGTATCTATACAAAATAAAACAATTGCAGAAATTATTATTAAGCTAGAAGAAATTTTTTCAAGGTTTGGGATACCGGAAACAATTATCTGTGATAATGTCCCATTTAACAGTTATGAATTTAAAAACTTTGGGAAAGGATGGGATATTGAAATAATATTTACTAGCCCCCATTATTCTCAGAGTAATGGAATGGTCGAGAAGGCAGTTGGTATCTGTAAAACAATTTTTAAAAAAGCTTTTGAGGATAACCGCAGGCCTTCAATAGGTTTACTCGAATATCGTAACACACCAATTTCAGGATTAGGATTATCTCCTGCCCAATTAATGTTTAACAGGAGACTGCGTACAAAATTACCCATTAATAATAAGTTTCTTAATCCCGAACTCTTTAAAGATGTTAACATAGAATTCTTAAGGAGACAGCAAAAACAAAAACAATATTATGATAGACATAGTAAAACTTTAAAGGAACTTAAACAAGGAGATAAAATTGTTGCTCAAAATGTTAAAACTAAATTATGGGAACCTGCCATTATTCTTTGTAAAACAGAAAACCCTAGATCTTATAAAATAAAAACTAATTCTGGAAGAATCCTCATAAGAAATAGAAAGTTCTTAAAATTATCTAAAACTTCTCATCAATATTTTGATAACATGCTTGATGATCTTCCAGACAATAATGCTTCCTTTAATAATGATGATCTTCCAGACAATGCTTCCTTTAATAATGCCATATCTAGTCCAATAGCTAAAAGTGTAAATGTACAAAGAAATGTCATCAGCCGAACAGGCCGTATTGTAAAACGACCTCAATACTTAAATGATTATATATGTCATTAATTAATTATAGTTGTAATGTTTCAGATGAATAATGTAGATTGTTATATAACTAAGAAGGGGGATGTTATATATTTATGTTTAATGGAAAATACTTCAACTTTCACTTGACTAACAGTTGACGGTAACCCATTAACTGTTGGTGTTTGTTATGGCTTGGATGAAGATACTCGCTTGTCGGGTATGCGAACCAACGATGTATTAATAAAGTTATATTTTATTTAATATGTGTTTTTATGCATAAATATTAAACATCAAGATGCTTCAAATCATCGCAGCTATAATCAAGAACTACAACAATAATAAGCAAAAAGCAGCGATTCAACTCAGAACTTAGGTATACTGGTCAGTGTTTTCAACAAAATGCGCTTTTTTCCTGCAATCCTTTGACATTTTTTTTTTTTTTTTGTAAGCCTTTGACAAAATTTGTGTTTTACATCCTTTGATGAAATTTACATTTTTCCAGCAATCTTTTCATAAAATTGTTTTTATTATTCTTTTATTTTTTGTAAACTATTTATGAGATTTTTTTTCAGAGAATATTTGCAAAAAAAAAAAAAAATTGTCTAAATATTGAGACAGATTATTTAAAATTTTTGGAGACTAATACTTTACACTTTCAGAAAATTAAAAACAGAACTATCCTTACACTGTTAATCTAAATTTGTCATCTTAAATATTGTTAATTGTCTAGTACAAGGTGATCGAAAAGACACACAACACCAGAGATATAGTGTATATATTAAAGTACAAACGATTCAAATTACAAACATAATCTAAATTGAAAGTAACAATACTAATCAAAATTAAATATTGTTGCAGAAGACAGTGACAATGTGACCCTTTCTCTTGAGTAGTTTTGGGTCTCCATGTTTGAGGAGTTCATTGGATAAGTCTAAGGGGGGGGGGGGGGGGGATGGGGGGCTAACCTCCCACCCTTAATTTAGATAAATGGGTTTTTAATGCAGATTTCATTTAAATTTTAAATATAGGATCATTCTGTTGAGGCACCTTCATGATTAGTATTGAGTGCTCATTGGATAAGAATAAAGAGGGGGAACAAATGGCTAATTCCCCACCCTTACTGTATTTACTCGTGTATAACATGCAATTTTTCTCCCCAAATTATAGGGCAAAAACACTGAGTGCGCATTATACACGGAATATTTTTTATTGCTTTACGTGATCACACGATATATCCATGAATCAATAAATGTATTCATAGAATAAATTAAAACTGGAATCTTACTGAATAGAAGTATTTCTGCATTTTTATTTCGCTCCTTGCACTTTTTTATACAAAAGCAGTAGTAACATTATTTAAACATTACTTAGCAATCCTCATTGCAGCTACTGCTTTTTATGTAACAATAACAGCAAAAATTCATGTAATATATACAGATTTGCACTATAAATAAAAAAAATCTGTAAGGTTAAAAAATTCTTAAATTTTTTTTTTAGGAAACTGGGAAACCTAGAGCTTTTTATCTAACTGCGACCCAAGTAACAGATAAAATTTTAGTAAGATTAGTACAATTTTACTAGATTCATTTGTAGAGTAACAGATTTCTATAGTCTCATAAAAACTAGTTTTGTAAATTTTTCTCTTGCTTTTTTTTAAATTTATTTATTGTAGTACAGTGTAAAGATAAAATTTTAGCAAGAATACAGATTTCTGCGACTTTACATTTGTAGAATTAGATAAAAAAAAAAAAAAAAAAAAAAAAAAAAAAACAATATCGACGCTTTTATGTATTTTGTTTGCAAGTGATGTCACCATATCATGGCACTCACTCTCTACACAAAGTCTAAAAAATGAATTTCGACTTCTTTTCTAGACTGATTGATATTTGTTTTGAATTTCCAATGATTAGTTTTGGAAGTTCATTAGACAAGTGTAATAAAAAGGAGAAAGGCTACCTCCCCCTGGCCTTAATTTAGATAAATGGGTTTTTTATGCAGAACTATCAATTTCTTACAAAATTTTGGATACTGGAACATTTTAACGAGGTGTCTCTGTGATTAATATTGGGTATTCATTGGAAAAGTAGAAAATAACACCCACCCCCAAAAATTTAGGTTAATGGGTTTTCATACAGAATTTACCAATTTGCTTTAAATTTTGTGTATAGGTTCATTCTGATAAAATGCTTCTCTGATTTGTTTTGGGAGTGCATTGGATAAGTATGCATGGAGGATCGGGAGGACTACCTTTCTTAATTCAGGTAAATGGTTTTTCATGTTTAATTAACCAATTTGTTTCAATTTTTGGATGCAGGTTCATAGTTATTAGATGCTTCCCTGATTGTTCTTTTGTTAAGTATAAAGGAGGGAGGGGTTCGGACAATTACCCTCCCCCCCCTTTAAAGTAGTCAAATGGGGTTTTTTTAATTTTTCAAACGGTGTTATTCCTTGAAAATATAAGGTTTTAATAAACATTTAGTATGCGTAGCCTGTAAGCTCAATGCGGCCAGTTTAACTGGGTATTGTTTTTGGTTTTATTAACATTAACACTATTTTTTGTTTTTATTAACAATGTCCTAGAGTTTGAAAAAAAGACAATCTATGGAGTAACAAGATTTTGGAACAGGTGCAATGTGGTTTGTGGTCTAGATTTTGTTTATGTTTTTACTAGACCAAATCTCCATTTGTAAAATTGGTCAAAGTTGAAAGTCTGATGCCATCTCAATTACTAATATGGTGATGAGTTATACAATTTTTATTTTCTACATATTGACTTTGAGATAAATAAAAGAACAAACATTCAAAAAGACTAAATTAATCTGTGTGTTTCTGATTCACACATTGGAATCTAGTTGTGAGCAATATCTTAAACTAAAAGGAAAATATTTGAAGGCAGTTAAATATAAAATTTAAGTGTATTCTCAAAATGAGAAAAAAATAGAATGAAATGCATGAGTTACAGCAAATACATTTTATTTTATAAACAGTTTATGAACATGTGCATAGATAGATTATTTTGCATATTTCAATAAACATTCCTCCCTCAAATAATGTTTAAGGTTAGCCAGCACTAATTTTACTTAATGTATTTTTTTTTTCTAAAGAAGCATTGTATACTCCCTATTTCTCAAATAAAGCTATAGCACGTTATTTAGGCACGGCATTCATGACTTTAGAATAAGCCTTTATTTTATGTCTACAATACTGTATTATTATTATATAGCTTATTATTTTTTATCTGCTTATTATCATGTTTTTACTACTAAAGGTGAATTAGAATAGGTATACTTATTTTTTTTTTCGCGTGGAAGACGAAGTTGTCGGTCTATAGAAATATGAATAACAGTATGCATGTGTTCACAAACTATTTATTAAATAAAATATACTTACGATAATCCACGCAATTTTTATATTATTTTCTCATTTTGTAAATGCCACACGTGACTGCAAAGTGCGCGAATCAGAGATGTAAAATTTAATAAATTTAGTTTCTTTGTAAAGCTGTAGTTCTTCTTAAAATCTGAAAAAAAGTGGAATTAAAGTTGGTTAATTATTCCTTCTCAACTTTTTTTTTGTTTTGTTTAATCAAAACAATCATCAAAATTACGTATTCAGCGATAATCGGCGATAATAAGCCACCACGTTGTCGCTCATTGTCACATATGAGTCGCTCATTTTCCCTGATTCATTCTCATCAAGAATCTCCGGCAATCGTTTACGGCAGTCCTCGACTGCGCATGTGCAATAGACTGCCGTAAGATTAATATTCTTACGGCTGCCGTGAGAATAGACACTTCGTATTTCTTTCTAGAAGGCAAGCGCGGTTCACTAACCTGGGATTTTAGCTTGGTTGAGTTCGTCAACTGGTCAACTCCAGGTTGGGAAATACCTCGAATCTCGGCAGGTTGAGTTAACGGCGAATTGGATTTCGCTTTCAACTGAGAATTCTGCTCGAAATGTGAGGTTGAAGTTGACGGAGAATTACCGGGTTACTCTGTTCGGGATAAAAGTAGGGGTCGTCGTTCTGTGTTTTTTAGCATTTTCCAATAAAGTTGAAAAGTGCTTATGCATTCGGTTTGTCTGTCCGTATGGCCGTCTGTCCGCACTCTAACTCTCGTAAATATACTCGGACTGTCATGAAATTTTCGGATGTTAATGACGTTTACCCGAATACGAAGCCCATTAAAAATTAAGTTTCTGTCATGATTAGTTTATTTACAGGGACAGAAAAGTTTTTCATTACATTACAACCTATGAGGAAATAATCGTTTCAAATGGATTTTAAAGGTGTTACAGCCTTTTCAACATCTTTAAATTTATGTGCATCTACAAAGCGTACTAAAATATGGATTTTGTAAAATATGCAGCGAAAAGAATGGTTATTATTCATTAACAGGATCACACAAAAGAATTCCAATATTTGATAATAAAGGGGGAGATTGTTTGCGCATGTTTTAATTATGGTAAACGATTTAATATATAATCAAAATGATATACGTTGCTGAGGATTAATGTGAGTTATTTCATGCATAATATGTATTGCATAGCATTTATAGGGACACACAATTATTTAAATAGTATTATCTATCCGAAGTCCTGTATATTATGGAAGATGGCTGTTAGATGGATGAAATGCATAATTGATTATGATATACGCTTTTAAGTTTCACTAGATGTATGCATATTATATGGTTTATATAAATGCTGATTGTTACAGAATTTAGATATATACAGGGTTACACAAAAGATTTTGGAAAGGTTAATGAATATGAGCGTAAAGTAATTTAGGTAGTTTTTTAAATATATTATGCATTTTTACGATGAACTGCATTTAGTTTACTAAGAAATGTTTGTAGAATATAGATAAAATGATATAGGGGGTAACGTAAAGAACTGGATACATGGTCGCCTTTGGATGATAATTTCTAGTTGTTTGATTTAAGTAGTTTAAAGAGAAATTATTTTTAAACTAAACTTTAACAAAATATTTTCGTGTATTAAAGTTACTATGTATTTTACAGAGCTGAACAAAAATATTCAAGTCTGTTTCTATCTATTAGTATAAATTGCTGAAAGGAAAATTTCAAATAGTTCTGCGTTTTCTAGCTGAACTAAAATTTTCCATTTTATTGTTTAGGTATCAACCGACAGATAAAATACAGGGCTTTTCAAAAGCCCTTGAATAAATATTTGGCTATGGACAATAATACCTCACTGGATAAGGAAGTGTTGTTAAAGATATCCAGAAATGTTCGAAAGTTTTCCATAATCTATGCTTAACACATGATTTTTCTTACTTGTTTCAATTTAAGTAAGTATTTATAGACTGGACATGTTTATGACAAATTTGGAAAATCTAAAAGGATTGAATGTTTATTATAATTTGCTGAGGTCATGGTTTGGCATTCTCTTGATCGATTATAAATTTAATAAAATAAAAAAGATACATACACTCATAAAATTTATTATAATAGAAACTTCTGTAAAGCACAATTTTACAAAATAGAATAATTAACAGTAATCTGATAATATTCACATCAATAATCTATCTTTTGATGATCTTCACAGGGAATATTTTTTACAATTCCTAATTTACATCTATTGTGAGTGATAAAAGGATGTGCGGCACAAGAATGAGCTACTTCTTGAGTAACATAAACATTTTCTAAACAGTGGCACGATTGGATGAGGGAAACAACATCTTCGCAAATTACGGTGCAACAATATCTAAGACAGATTGTCTTCATATGAGGAAACACTGGATTACTAAATTTTAAATCATTGTCTTGCAGATTGGCCCAACATAAGTATAATTCTGTCAGATTCTCTCCATGATTCCGTATAGATCGAAATGTTCGACAACCAATTTCGGTACGTCCTAAATCCAGTACTTCTAATCTATTTAAGAAAGAAATGTCAGCTTTAAACCAGGAATCATCTACTTTCGTATCAGCAACACGTAACTGTTTCAAGCAGGTCATTTTTGAAAATGGAGGCTGATTAAAAAGTCCAAAATCACACCAACAGACATCTAAAACTTCGATTTTCGAAATACCATCATATTCTGTCTTTGAAGGACTGTCAGAGAATTGAGAAAAACGAATCACTAATACTTTAATGCTTTGTAAAAGCTTTGCACATAAATCTATAACTGTAGAAAGATTCTCTGATAGTTTTGCATCTTCCAAAATTAAAGTTTCGAGATGTGGACACATTTCTTGAAGCCTCACAGAAAGTTCTGAAAAATTCAATCGTTCATTCCAAGAGTAAACATCCCTAAAATCTAAACGGATGTGAGTAACACAAGATGGTAACATAGAGATAAAAATTTTCGCTGCTACAGTTTGGGATTCATGATGCTCATGTAATATGACATCAACTTTTCGCCACAGGATTGGACTCCTTGTTAACACATACCATTTTCTGCATACTCTGTAACATGAAAAGATAAATACGATCAGTAAAATGTTTTTTGTATGTAAATCACAGTTTAATTTAGATTACTAGATCAGGCAATCTTAAAAATCAGAAAAAAGCCATGTTTTAGTTAGAATAAGAGAAGACGTGTGTGTGTGTGTGAGCATGATGATGGTGTTCTGAACAGACTGTTGCAAGCAAATCGCTTTAATCGGAAAACAAAAGATTTTGATTTGAAATTTTAGGAGATGGATTTTTTATTTTTCTCTAAATCGCGAAAATTAAGAAAACTATACAGGGTATAGATTTGAGTTTTGGCTTACACATGTAATTTTTTTATGTATTTAAAACTCCTTCTTTTGTGAAACTTCGTCCATAATTTTTTACAATTTTTGCCAAAAAAAAAATGGCGAGAAATAATAAAAAATGAATTAGCAGGGAATGGTATTCACTGAAATCTGAACTAGAAAGAGACTTTTTCCGGCCATCTCCTTCATTAAATACCTGACGATGAAAAGAAAAGAAAAAATGCGAATTCTTTTTGATGAGCGAAAATTAAAATAAAGAATTGAAAATCGTTAAACATGAAAAATAAGAAGGTGATAAAATGGAGGGGGAGGGGAAGCATATCGACAATAGATCAGAAAAATAAAGAAAACTAAGTCCTTGTAACCACTATATTCCCTCATAGCATGCATGTTCACAGTGACGTCACAATGACGTCACTGAGTCACTTTGGTCACATCACATCTGTGACGAAAATGCCACTATTCAGTGACGTCACATTGTGACTAAGATGTGACTTTCTAAAAAAATTTTCACAGTTCGTCACAATGTTAAAATCAAAGTAGTCACAAATGACACACTTTTCACAAATTGGTCACATTGTGACGTCACAAAGTGGTCACAATATGACGTCACAAAAAAGCCCTAAAACGGCCATAACGACTTCACATTTTAGTCACTGTGACTTCACATCGACAATCGCTGGTCACAAAGTCCCAATGTGACTTCACAACGACGTTGCAGTGACGTCACCATGTCTTACGGGTTGTTAATATGTTGCTTTTAACTAGATTTTATTCATATTGGAGCTAGTTATTTATTTATTTACACACCCAACTCTTCATATCAGTTAAAAATCTGTACCCATGATACCCGCTCCGGAGCAGCTTAAGGTTTTAGTGCAGTGTTAAATTCAGACATTTTCCTTCGGGAGGTATTTCCACATCTTTCAGGAGGGTGTTTTAGAACTTCTGTGTAGAAAATTGCACATTTGGCCATTAAAAAGCATGGATTTTCAAACTTCCAGGCGGAGACATTTCAGTGTTCTGAAAGGTATGCACCGAATTCAACATTTTGTGCATCATGTTTTTTTCAACCCTTAATTTTATCCTTTTATTAATGTATAACTTTAAAGTTGAGTATTGAAGTCGTTTTACTGGTTCTCTACCATCATATTTTTAATATCTTAGAACTCTTTTTAAAGGTTTTCTCCCATTTTTGTTATTTTTTTTTAAATTTATGTTTTTTAATTATTTTCCTAAGCACTAACTACTAAACTTTAAACGAGTTTTCAGTTCAAGGTTTATTTCAGCTGGTTTCTTTAGGGATCCTTTTTATAGCTCACTTAAAAAGGGTCCCATTCACAAGAATTTTTCTTTCTAACAACTTTTTAAATACTTTATTTACTAGATATGAACTACAAAATTTTTCTCTGATTTATCATTCTCTATTACTATTTTTCAATATTTTTTTTCTTTGTCCCATTAATGCTACTCCTTTAATAATGATACGATTCTCTTGTAATTTTTTTAAACATATTTCTAGGGTTCTTCAGTTATACTTTATAAAGTATTAAAACATTTTTTTAAACCCTAGCTACCAGCTTATTCGAAAATTGATATAATTTTCCAGTTTCGATTTACGTTTATTCATCATCATTTGTCTACATTGGTTAACTCTAGTTAAATTATGATTTAGTTACATTCCGCATTATGAAAATTTATCTTACACATCAATTATCATCCTTTTCGAAATCTAATGGCGCATTATTTCTTCGCGTTCTATGAGCCTGATTTCAACGGAATCACTTTATTCAACTTATCTTGCGATTCACCTTTTTTCTTCATAATGAAAATTTATCTTAGGGATTAGTTCCATAATTCAGTTTTACGAAATAACAGGGCATTTTCATATCAGGTTTTATGGAGCTGATTTAAAAAAAAAAAAATGGCTTTTAAATCTTAGATTGAAATTCTCTTCAGGTTTTCCACTGTTGCCGAAGGTTTGTTTGGAACGAGTTTTGTTTGGAACATACTATATGCTGCCAAATGTTCCAAAACTAGCTTCATTTGGAAAGCTCTCCCTATGTATGTGGAGCAAGCCTGTGGTAGCGTAGACTTGAAAAACGTCTTTTGTTATGTTAAAACACTTGAAATAGAAACAGCTAAAACGATAAAAAAAAACATATTCTTTTTTAGAAATGGATAATAGTTTTCGGCGAAAATTTTCCGCAGGCTGTAAACTGATAAAGAATACAAAGAGTTCGCGCAAAAAAGAACTTTTTTAAACTTATGTAACTATTCTAGTTGAAAAAACAAGAAAATATTTTCTTAGGAGCTCTTTTACCTCTAAGTATTTTTATCTGAATATTTTTGTATGAATTTTACATCACTTAATTATCATACAAAATCAGCTTTGTTAATCACACAAATATGAGGTTTGTTTACGATTATTATCACGGACAAGGGAAGAGCAATACAAAATCGGGTTATTGACAAATTACACAAAATTATGGTTTATATATAGTTATTAACAAAGGCTTGGCCAAATCTGGGCTTTTCAAATGTATATATACATATGGGAAACATATTAAAATAGTAAAATTCCATTTTAAATAAAAAAATTTAATTAATGTCCAATGTAACTTTTAAACATTTAATGTCAAATTATGAAGCTATCATTTTGAAATACTTTCAGAAATTAATTAGTAAACAAACTCTGAGTTTATATGAGAAGCTAAGTGTATCTTACAAATGATTGAGGTTAATGATGCGCCCGGCTCAGTTAAGACTTGTTTTATCACAAGATCCAGATATGGACAAAAAATTCATTAATCCATTAAAGATAGAACATCCTTCAACTGTGACACCATTCCCTCTAATGAAGTGCTAAATGAAAAGCAACACTTTTTTATATTTTAATACATTTCATATTTATTTTAATACATTTTCAACCATCAGACCGTCTACCCTCCAATTTTATTTCAACCAATCAAAATCGCCGATCTTTTAATGTTCCAACTATGAAAGTGGAGAAATCGAAAAAATTAGAAGTCAAGCAAAAGAACATTCACGAAAGTATTTTGTTGGTTGCTAGAGTGTGACGTCAACTGAAACTGAATTATACTTTTCAAGTTTATTTTAATGCCTTTTACAAGCAAACACGACAAAAAAAATCAGACCCATGTATGAAACATAAGCTAAAATTAACATTTAATTGACCCTCCTTTTGCATAAATAACAGCTAAAACGTAGCACTGAATGAATACGTTTGTGGTTACATCAATCTGAACATAGGCTGTATTAAGTTTTTTCTGGAATCCATGAATGATATGTTATTGATTTTTGATTGATTTTTATTCTGTTTTACATGGTGATCTAAATAGCTCTAAAAATTTTAATTGAATTAAAATTTATGAATCTTGCTGGTGAGATAATATAACAGAGCTATTTTAGCATAATTTTAATATATCCATAATCAATTACAATAACCAGATTTTTCAGAATTTAAAATTTATTTTTCTACATAATCATTTTTATTGCAATATCTGTCAAAAACCCAATATTCTATTAAATTACAAAGAAATGAGAAGAGGGTTTTGTTTCCTGCAAAACTAATGCACTTTTGAGATAAGTAATTAAGACTATTTTTTACAAATTTTTAAAACATCAAAATCATGAAAATAAGATCATAAGTTAGCAAAAGGTTTTATTGGAACATATGTATTTAAAAAAATATAAAGTAAAAGCTGGTTGATTCTTTATATTTGGAATGATATTCAGATGTACCAATTAATATGGTCTTACTGGGTGCAAGCTTTCCTTATAATTTCATCTCTCAACCCTCCCAGTTTCAAGTGACTTATTTCATTATTTTTATATTTAAACTCTGAAATTAAATTTGGTTTAATTAAAATTCTGAAAACACTTTTGTTTGAAAAATTGTAAGGACATCATTAATTAAATTTCCAAGAGCACTGAAAGACCTTCAGCAGATATTTCACTAAAAATCCCTCAAAAACGAATTTCCTGCATTTCCTTTTCATTTGTTTTAATGACATTAATTGATAAAGCACTGAAGTTAGTAAAATGTATGTTTTTCTAGGCATTTAGTTTTTTGTGCTTTTAATAGTTAGCACTTTTTATGTCATTTATACTAATTATTAATATATTTATAAAGCATAACTTAAGAAAATGTAAAAATTATTTATTAAATTATAACAATTTTTAATTTATCTTAGATATCATTATTTAATTGTGAATTTCATCTTTAGTTATATGCTCCTCTCTTCACATACATACACACCAAGAAGGGTGAAAATAGCATATTACTTTCTAATACTTACGTGCTACTTATTGCTTATAAGTAAGTAAGTATACTTACTTATTATACTTATTGTTATTTTACTCAACATTTTTTAAGCCCACGCAATGTTTTTTTAGAAGTTGGTCCTATTGGTTACCTGAAACCACCACATGTTCAAAAATAAAAAAATTTTTTGCAACTGCAATATAAACATAATTAATTCAAAAATTGTTTTTTTGAGCAAGAGACAGGGAAGATTTAAAAACAAATTTCAGACATGGTTCTCAGCAACAATTTTTAAAAAAATCCATTTTAGCAACACATTTATGGAACCGTTTATCTGAAAACAAGTCATTCAGAATATTTCTAATTGATTCATTTCAGAATCTTTGCAGTAAAAAATACCATACACTGTCAGTTTCACATGTGCTATGTTTGATTCATTACCACAAACTGATCTCATTATTAATTGATCTGATCAAACAAATCTGATTAGATTTCAAACTCTGATCTTGCTTGAACCTGATTCTCAATCTAAATAATGTATAATTACTTTGAAATGAGAAACGGTGGTATAGCTACATACATTCTACAAATCTGATCAAATGTATGTTGCTTTAAAGTTCAACAAGTTATCCAGAAAAACCTGTTACCACACACACCTTGCCAAGGCAATTCCGGAAAAATCTTTCTAAGCAGTATAGTTTTCCTTTTATAAACAATGGTCAAAGAATTGTTATTATAAAATAGATCTATCACTGTTACACTTTCACTTAAAGTTTGTAATCATGTTGGAAAGAAAAGAAATAGATGAAAACGAATGAACTTAGATTTGAAAAAAAAAAAATATATATAGTATTGATACAAGGTACAGATTTAAAATCCATTTTTTAAGATATGTAAATGAAGTTGATTGCACTTTTAAAGATTTGGTACGAAATTAATATTTTATGCAAGAAATATAAATGGTATTCAGTCACCAACCAATAAATAAATTTTACATACCGTGCAATTTGTCCCAGTTGGTTTTGTGTTAATTGACCAAAAATTTTCAAAATAACTTCATTAGGCAAAGAATTAATATCCATCGTGTCAACATTTCATTCCTTAACCTACAAATAGAAATATCATATCATGAGTGAAATATAAACACATACTTACATCTTTTTTAAATGTAAAAATAAGATACAAGGTTTTAGAAGAAATAAAAATGTTACATAAATGAACTTTAAAAAAAGATTCAAATTAGGAATAATATAAATAAAAAGAAATTTAAACTCTTTTCTAGAACTCAAATGCATTCAAAAATATTTATACATATATTTCCCAATTAGCTAAAAAATGTAGAAAACTTTTTATCATTAATCAGTTTAATATTTAGCATGAATATAAACAATGTTTACTTACACAATGCTTCCCCCCCCCCCCCCCGCATAATACATACATACATACTTTTAAGAAATAGGTCAAAAAGGAAAAAAAACTATTTCTATTTTGAACATTTTGCTTTTAAAAGAAAATTTTCTGAAAATTTTTATAAAAAAATTATTGTGTAATTTTCTGATGCAGCAATATTAGAAATTGTCTACTTTAGACTATAAAGCAAGTTTTTATATTACTCTAACATCATCTAGAAATTGTGATTTCACAATCAGGTAAATATCAAATTTCTGTTTGGTTCTGTGTAGCAAAAGAAGCATATATGGTTTGTTATTTCATGTAACTTTTTATTTTCATCATCTCCAACAGTGCAAGTTATTTTATGACCAATAATGTTGCAAAACGAACATGATTTATTAATTATTAAAATGTAATCAGTGTCTTTGAATAAATTGTTTGTATCGTGAAATTATACTGACAAACAAAATAAATGTTGTTCTGATGTTGTAGTTTTTTATTTATTTAATGATCACTGTGATTGCTTTAATTCTTTTAAAATGTCCTATATGTATATCCATATTAAAAGGTTCTGTTATAAACTAATAAGAATACTTAGAAGAAAGTTTTGTGATAGGCATAATAGCTTAGTTTGTTTCTGCATATCAGCACAAATTTAAATTTTACAAGCTATTTTTTGCACACAGAAAGGACTTTCAAACTACCTATCTCTGGTATTACAGAGTGATCAGAGTATCACTTATGTAACTCTTTTTGTGACAAATATTAAATGTCCAGAAAATATTTTAATATCTTCTGATCGAATGCAACTGTAAATACACTATAAATGAAAAGCAAATTTTAAATGTGAAGAAATTTAAACATGTTTATACTAATTATTAAATTAAAAAATAATAATAATGGAAACATAAAAAGGCAACTTATGTCATACTAGGTTCTCCATTTCCATGCTGAGAGAAAAGATTAACAGCAACTGAATCTTTCTATGAAGGAATGACTGAAATAATACAAAAAAAATATAAATAGATACACCTAAACAGAAAAATAAACATTTAGCATAAAAGAAATACAAATATTTAATAATTAAATAAAAAAATCTCATTACAAGAAATAGACAACATGTATAAAAATCAAAATGTGAAAAAAAAAAATCTTAGAAAAATATGCTATTTTTTAATTAAAATAATCTTCATTGATTTATTTTTTTTTCTTTTCTTTTTTTTTTTCAGTAGTTTTAAAATTATTTCATTAAAATCAGATTTCTATTAGAGATACACTGAAAACTACATTTTGTACACAGGTAAAATGAATATTCAGACAAATATCAAACATTGAGATAACTAAATATTCCAATATTTC
Organism: Maratus speculifer; assembly: GCA_964019185.1. Taxonomy (NCBI): domain Eukaryota; kingdom Metazoa; phylum Arthropoda; class Arachnida; order Araneae; family Salticidae; genus Maratus; species Maratus speculifer. Next base: position 39,439,200 of record OZ025303.1, read on the forward strand.
AGAGATTAAAAATATTGAAAATTTAAAATATTACATTATATCTATTTAATACAAATACTTCCATTTTTAAGAACAACATTTTTTAACAAATAAACATTGCACCAAAAGAAAATCTATGCTTTGAGTTAGTTATTCTATATAAAAGAGGGTAGTCTGTGTTTCCTTATGTTTAGTGACCATTTCGTAAAAAGAGTAATTTAGTTTTGGTAGATAATATTAAAACTCTCAAACATACAACAACCTTGGTGATAGTCAAAAAGTGGCAAATATTTAATAAATAAATCAGTGCTTTCCATGCATGTGTGTGTGTGGGGGGGGGGGCACATTGACATTACAGACAGTCCATTGGCATTCACATAAATCCAATGATACTGTGTTTGCAAAACGTTTATCTTACATTTTTAGATCTCTTAAACACAGAGACTTGAAATTAAAAAAATTATTACTACTTTTATTAGAATATTTATGGAATCATTCAATCAGTAAAATTTTGCACATGCCTCTAATAAATGTGTTAAAAGGATTCTTTTTTAAAATGTAAATAGACAGCTTTTAAAAAGGATCAATAAACAAAATCCTGACTGCGAGTGGCAAAGTACATATAAAAAATTAGGTAGTATTTTAAAGAACACTCTATTAATTTCATTTTTTCCCTTTTTTAATATAATGTTTTAATGAGTTAGACTTTTCAATTCCGTTAAATATTAGCAAAAAATCAACAACACTATTATAATTAAATTTATGGTGTATTTTGGAGAAAAAACTTCATATTCAAAGCCAAATTTACAAAAAATGTGAAAATGCGTTTTTTATTTTTAAGTTTATAAACACAAAATAATAATAATAAACTGAAATTATATAATTTAAAAATATTTTTCTACAATATACAGACTACAGTAAACTTAAAAGCTTTACTGAGCAATTTTTTAGCAAAAACTACTATTGGAATTTTGCTAAGGCAATAACAACTTATTTCCCCAAATTAAGGAAGTTTTGAAAAGTGTTTCGTAATCTATGTTTAATGCATAATTTTTCTTACTTGTATGAACATAATCTGAAGCACTTATTACTTAAATCTATAATCTTTAGAATTCAAATACTGACACAAGTTCGAAACATAGACATTAAAATTAATAACTTTGTTATTTTATACTGTTGTCTGTTGTGACATAATTATAAAGTAAGGAATTGCCAATATTGAACCAGTGTTGTCAATTTAACGTTTTTTAATTAAGACATCTACCAGAATTTTTTAAAGCGTAATATTTGTTTTATATAATAACGATATAAATGAGACAAGTGAAAGATCAAATAATGAGAACAACACAATTAAAAAAATTTTGTAGATACCTAATAGAAAGAGCCTTTAAATAAACAACAATAGAAACAACCTACCTTCTTTTTTTATTCATTCCATATCTTTAACCCCTTAAAAAAATAATTAAATACATATTTGCTTATACAACAATAAAATACAAAAGCTTTCATTTAAAATTTGAATGTTTAAATGTGCTACAAAAATATAATAAAATATGCCTATCAAAAAGCACTGCCACAGCACGAAGAAAAAACTTTTCCTATTCTGTGTGCAAAACATATGATATAACCAAGAAAAAGAAAATGTTGAAATAAATAATAAAAAGAAAAGTACTCAGTTAAAGTTATTTCAAAGAATAATGCCCCTCAAAAAATAAATTAAGAGGGATTAGCCACCCTTTTTCCTTCTTTATGTCTAACCAATGAACTTCTAAATATAAAAAGGGACAGACGTTCTCAGAATAAACTTGTACACAAAATTTGAAACAAATGGGATAATTCTGCATGAAAAAATATTTACCTAAAATCAATTGGGAAATTAGCTTCCTATATTTCCCACTTTATACTTAACCAATGTAACTTTAAATCTAACCAAGAACGCTCCTTATCAGTATGAACCTAGACAAAGAATTTGAAGCAAATTGGATAATTCTGCATGAAAACTCATTTATCTAAATCATGGGGAGGGGCTTGCCTATACTCAGGGTCGGACTGGGTCATTGTAAAGGGCGCAGACCTTGAATTTTTGGAGGGCAACTTTTTTAACGAAACTCATTATTTTATCATCGTATAGGAAGCCAATAGTATTCATTAATAACAAACAGACTGTAAGAATATATAATAAAGCTTCGCTAATCTGAATTAATTGATGAATTAATTTAAGAATTTAATATTTTTGGAAAAATTACTGCTCAAAAATAGTGGTATTTGACGTGGCATACTTTTTTATCAATTTATATCATTTGTTGTCAACTAAATTAAAGTTTCAAACAGATCAAGCAAGAATTTAAAATTTTTACAAAAAATACTATTCAAAAATAACGGTATTTGACGCGGCATTTTTTATATAAATTTATATCATGTATTATGACGCACATTCTGCTTAACGTAAAAAAACAAAATTGATAACTGAAAAAAATCTCGAAATGTGTTCGCTTTTTGCGGCAGCGTATAGCAATACATGCAACGTGCAAATTCTTACCAAAAAAAAAAAAAAAAAAAAAAAGAAAGGAAGAAAGAAAAACAGAAAGAAAGAAAGAAAAGAAAAAGTGCATTTCTCAGGGTGGAAATAGTGCGAAGGAACCGGATGGGTATAATATGAATAAGTATCCACAGTTCTATCTAAAGATATGTCTCATGAGGGGAGTATTCAAAAGTTAGAAAATTGCTCCTTCCCGGACGAACCTACCTTGCCCTGAATTTACCACTTTATAAATTATTTAATGTTAACCGTTTAAACGCCAATGTTCCCAAATGGGAACATTGCTTTATTTGTAATACAAAACATATATTTTCCAAATTAATAACGATGTCCCAATTTTTCCCATAAAATATAAGGTTGATTTCAACTTTCGAAAAAAAAAAAAAAAAAAACTATATTTATGTTTAAGCATTTATCACAGGTATAAGGAATATGCAAATTCATTAATTTGCATAAAAATGTATTATTTGTTTTTATCTTCTCTCTATTACTTAAATTTTATCACTAGGAATCTAAATGTTTGTGGAAGTCGAGAAAACACTCAAGAGCAATAGACAATAGCATTTAATAATTCGTTTATTTTCAGCAAAATAATTTGTTATATTTGCATAAGTTGTCAATCAATAATCATATTCCAAATTGCGACTAGTGAAATGAGAAGAGCCAAAAAACACTTCAGAAATATATTTTTTTTTGTTATTTTTAAAATTTGTATGCATAAATTAAAACATTTGAAGCTGTAATAAAGAAAAAACAAAAGTATAATTACATTGTGATATTAATCCGGCGTGTGAACGGTTAAAAAATAACATTTATCTGAGCACTCAGTGAAAAAACGCAATAAACAACTTATCTGAAAAAGAAAAAAAAAAAAAAAAAAAAAAAAGAGAGAGAGAGAGAGAGAGAGAGAAAATTGGCTCCCTTTTCTCCTCTCCTTCCACCAAAAAAAAAACCACGCTCCGTAAATTTATAAATTTGCTGTTAGGCAATTTTAATTATTTGTCAAAAACATTGCGGCACATTTGACGATCTCTCATGGGACATTGATGTGCCGCGGGACACAGGTTGAGAAACATGGATATGAATAGTAATATAAAAATAAATAAAAACATAATCCTAATTTTTCAAAGTTAAAACGTTTCCACTTGTGAAAATGACTTCATATTCTAAAGAAAGTAGTGTCTCTTTCTTTCGTAAAACTAATTTTTTTTCTAAAATTGTGATGTAATTTTTCAATTATCTCGTGCTGAAATTAAAAGTTGTTAAATAAAGTAAATATTGAAATTGAATTTATGTAACTATGCTATTGGTTTTTTTACTCTTTCGAGACGGCGCGCGTCTCTTACATAAATTTTATTTGGTTGAAAAGACAAATAAATCAGTTTATTTATTAATGCTGCCAAAAACATATTTCACATCTTTTAACGATGCACATGTATCATCTCCCGAAAGGGTTAAACATAGATATATCGACTTAGATCCTCAACAACATATAATACTTAAGTAAAAGTTTGTCTTTATCAGATTACTAAAAATCGCTCAAATTTTAACTTTTCGTACACGTACAACCTTAAAAAAAGAAGAAAAAGGAATAACGGGTGAAATACCCATTTTTTAAAAATATCAAAGTGACAGTACTATACCAATGGCATAGCTAGAATGGGTGACACCCAGGGCAGATGTAAAGGGTATCACCCCTCCCAAGTCGTCAATCATAACTCTACGTTATTACAACAAATTCCCATACCATTCCTTATTTACTTATTCTTCTGTATAAAAAGAAAACCACAGGAGCGACTCCTCACTTAATCCATAGTCTTCATAAGTCAGTTTCGTGTCTGTATGTAGAAGAAAATTCTTTCTTTTAAAGTTTGCATTTGCTAACTACTCGTTGGATGGGTTGGTTTTTGTTCCTAGGGGCAAATGTTATTTATACACACTATTCTGTATAACATTTCACATTCTCTAAGAAAAGAAAATTAATTCTGTTGCTTCGTGCTCTAGAAATTTCATTTTACATCAGACTTCTTTTCCAAAATCGTATAAGAATATATATATTTATTTGCAAATAAAGATTGTGTATCACCCCTTAGAGGGTGACACACAGGGCAGACCGCCCCGCACTTGCTACCCACTGTACTTACAAAGCATAAATTTTCTAAAAGAATGTATAATTGAATCGTATTACTTTTGATATTAAGATCCTCTTTTTTTTTAAACCCATACAAAACCGCAACGATAAATGAGATACTATATTTCGCTTCAACACGTTGTTTAATTGAAAATGAAATTAGTTAAAATAACAGCAAATAATCTCAAAGATTGCAATGCGAAAGCCTCGTACGATCTACTGACAAATAATAAAACACTGGGAACTGCGAGTTTTACAGAAAATACAGGTGATATCAGCTTAATTACTTTATAAATTAGGATTGATCCTAAAATATATGAATTTAGTTCGATCAAATGAAAGAATAAATTTCTGATTAGAAGGAAAAAGCATGTAAATTACAAAAAACAATCGTCAGAAAAACTAAGTAAATTACATATCGATCAAAATAACTTAAAAACCTTTGGAATAGATTTTTATGCGTAAAAACTATTCGGACAGAATCAAATATTCCGCTGTAGACAGTATTCCGCCGTATACAGAGTTTATTGTATGCTAAAAATCATAGCGGGGAACATGAAAATCATTTTTGAGTTAGATTTATTTCCGTCTTATGCAAAATAGAAAATACCGATTAAAAAAAATCTTCTAAACAGGATAGAATAGAACATGGAAGGGATAAGTGAGCTTTCAAAGGTCGCCATAGTACCCTGGGTGCGGTGCGGTATTGAGGAGCCTTACTTTACCATATATAGTGCCGTGTGAAAGGGGAGGGGGCTAAGGGTCGGTTGCCGCGGGCGCGGTAATTTAGTCGGGCGCCAAATTTATACTTACAACGTCATTTTTTGGCCTGCCACAAGAAAAAGTTGGAGGAGGACGCCAAATTGAACCGGGCGCAGCTCTTCGCACGCCCATGACCATATATACAAAATTCGTGACAGATGCAACGTTTTGATTGTTACATTTAATATACAATATTAAAACAGTTCTGTTTTCATACTAAAATAAAATTTTTAACAAAAAAAGTTTGAATTACCTTTTTCTGATGGGAATATTCTTTCTAAAATTGTTTAGATATATATTTAATAAAAAAATACTTTTAATAAAAACACTTATTGTTTATAAATTAAAATCAAAACACTAAACTTTATGGACACACAAAGCTTATGTCTTTGAAATGAATGATTTTACTGAAACTAAATAATAATAATAATAATAAATCAAATCGAAGCGAAAGCGACGATCTTTGGTGCCAGACAGTCTGCATGTTTCTGCTCGCATTCGATGCCGTTATTGGCAACATATAAAATATACTTTAAATTTTAAAAGATTTGGATTGGATGTTGCCCTTAACAAAGAAACAGTCAAGAATAAACAATATAATTATTTTCCTTTGCAAAGGGATTAAATTCTTTTTATTTATTTTTTTTAATGTTTAAAAAATTATTGTTTTTTAAAAAAGATATATAAAAAATATTTTTAACCAGGTTATATTTATTCTAGTATTTGTCATATTTTTATTTTTATTTTATTTTATTTATTTATTTATTTATTTATTGTCTTTTTTAAACTATTAACTTCACGTAGATGAGGGCGCAGATTCACTTGACCGAGGGCGCACCGGCCCACGGGCCAGTCCGAGCCTGCCTATACTTATCCAATGAACCTCCAAATCAAATCAAGGAAGCTCAACATTGAAATAAGCTGGTATGTCAAGTTTGAAGAATATCGAATAATTCTGCATGAAAAACTCATTTATCTAAATTAACCCTTTCGGAACGAGAATCTTTTAGAGAATTTTTAATCTTTTATGGCCAGTTTTTCAAAATAGAAATTAATTGAATTGGGAAAATGCTCCAATTAAATAAGAAAAAAATTTGCTCGCAACAATAATCAAGGTTTCTGAACACCTTATGTAGCACATATATCAATTGCTCGTTCTAAAAGGGTTAAGGCCCATGTAGGGCACTAGCCACTGCCATTTCCTTTATATTTAACCAATTTTTCTCCAACTTTAATCAATGAAGCTCCTTAACATAATAAACTGGTATACAATATTGAAGCAATCCCTATAATTCGGCATAAAACCCCCACTTATCTAAATCAACGGGGAAGGGTCTAGCATCTCATTTCACAATTTTTACTTAACCAATGAACCTCTAAATCTAATACGGGTAGCTCTTCATCAGATTAAAGGGCTAAATAAAATTTTAAGATAATCGAAAAATTTTGCATGAAAAATCCATTTATCTAAATTAAAGGGCAGATTAGCTTCTTTACCCACTTTATATTTAACCAATGAATCCCCAAGACTAATCAGAGAAGAGCCTTACCAGAATGAACTTAGAAAATAAATTTGAAGCAAATCAGAAATTTCTAATCAAATGTTATTCCATTATGTACATTAGGGTAGTCACAAGATACATGGGAAAAATTTATTTTAATCTTATCTTCGGGGAGACCCCCCCCCCCTTAAAAGTTTCCTATTAGTTAAAAAATGAGATTGGTAAATTTTTAGATCAATGGGATAACATTAACCCATGCCTCATCGAGATTAAATTCTCGAAAATTTGCGATTTTTGGCGAAAGATTACAGTTTTTCATTCATTAAGTGAAAACTATTTGTCTTGGAAACTTGATTCTTGTTTTAATAGAAAATGTTGTTGCCTTGAATTTTTACGCTCATCAAAACTTATACTCAATAGCATTTAGTATTTTTCAGGTCAGTTCATGAACCATACTTTCAAAATTTGCATTTGTTAAAATAAGTCGAAAATGACAAATGAATAATTTTTAATTACTCTTGATATATATATATATTTTGTATTATTTGCATTAAAGGGCAAAAAAAATTGAATAACTTTTGTAATTTTATAACTATTTCATAAATTATAATTAATTATTAGCTCTCTAGCATCTGGAAAGAACGAGCTCTTCGATTTGTATTGCAGTTAAAGTGTATCTAAAACAAACAACTAAATTTCTATTTTTTTGGCAAAATTGATTTTGTTACCAACTATCATTAACTATTTATAGAATGATGAAAAATTTCCACATACCCCCCCCCCCCTCTTATAAGTATAACAGCAGAAATGCAACTGTCAAGTTTTGAGAATTTTATTTTAGAATATTCGCCAAATGAAAATGAACACGAGAAAAGCTTCTAGACTAACAGTACACTTACCAATTAATTTTAAGTAAAAGTGTCATACGACTTCGCAAACAGCTATTTCCAAAAAACAAAGAACTGAGCTGATCAAAATCAGATTTAAAAATTCCAATTTAGGATTATTTTTCACTAGGATGATAAACTGCTTCCTTATTTTTTGAACAAAGAAAATGTAGAGAGGATAGCAGTTTTTATTAGTTGTGCAGATGTAGACCAATTAAAAGGAGTTCCTCAAATTGAAAATAGCATCAGAATAACTCAGATAAAATCTATAATTTCAGCAATTGAAGAATGGCTTAAAAATGGTAAAAATCCAGGCAATATGTTTTGATACCACTGCAGTAAACGTTACTCGCCTCAGAAGAATCAGCATTTTTCTAAAGAAATTATTAAAGAAAATATTTTCTGTATTTACTATAATTTAGAAATTATCAAATTTTTTTTTTTTTTTTTTTACTGTAAACTAGGCAGTTCTCTTAACCACTATTTCCCAGCCAGATATAAAAAAAAAAAATCAGATTTGGTTGTCTAAGTTAGATGAGACTAAGCATAAAAGTACTATAGAAGATGAAATATTAGTTATAACATATTTAAATCAGAGGAAATTACAAGTTTTTTTTTACAGAATATTTGAAAAGTAAACAACCCAGGGATGATTATTTATCCAACTTTATGTGATTTTCATAAGATTTCATCCTCCAAAGATATTTTTTCAGAACCCTTTGTGCTATTTATCATAACAGATGGATGATACAGACCATTTATTCTCTCAAAATATAGCTTTTCAGGGATCAGCTCTCATAAAAAAAATAGAAAAAAATGTTGCTTTTTTATAATCAATATTTATTGTTAAAGTGCAGTTTAATGCTTCCACTAATATTTTTGGCCCCCATCAAGACCTTCAATTATTGAAAAGACTTGTTGACTATAAAAAAATTGTTAAATAAGTTGAAAACAAAGCACTCCCTAAAATGATAAACCGTCTTTGGTATCTTAACGTGGATCAAGTAGCATTTCATTTTTAGATGATACTTTTAAAAGAAAAGTCAAAATAAGCATGACTGTAAAATTAATGTCATGTATAAAAGAAAATTATGATGATGATAGGAACGTAAAAATATTAATACAGTAGACTCCCTCAAATCCGCACTCCTAAAATCCGCAACTCTCTAAAATCCGCACATATTTTACGGATGTAAACAATGAAACATTCAGTTCAGATTTAGGTGCAAAATTTGACTTTTTTAGTTTTATATCAATTCCATATATATTTTTATTTGTAATTTTGGTTAAAGTTATTAAATTCATGTTTTTTCATGAAGAAAAAATAATTTATTTCTGAAAAAAATAAAGATATTGCTGATATCATTGGTAATCACAAACTTACCAAATATATTTATGTATTAATCAAGCTTTTTTAGTTAGTAAGTCTGGCTAAACCTGAAATAAAGTTTCATTATTTTATGATCTTGATGTGAACTAGTAATGTACCTTTATGAGGCAAGTTTCATTGAATAATTTAGGAAAAACACATTTTATCTTTAAAATGAATATTTAATTGTACATTATTGATTATTAATTTGACCTTTGCTTTTAGTATTTTTATCCTTTTAAAAACTATCTAAATTTTTATTTTATTTTATTACTTATTATAACAGTTTAGCATATTGTAAGCATTCATTATACTTTTGATTTTATTATTAATTACATTCAAATTACTTTTTGAGAAGTGTAAACAAAGTAATGACCAGAAATCCGCAAAATTCTAAAATCCGCAAAACCTCTGGTCCCAAGCTGTGCGGATTTGAGGGAGTCTACTGTAGATATAAAGTGGATTATTTATAAATAAAGAAGTCAATGTTTTTATTTTGTCTCAAACTATAATTATTTTAAGTGATTTTATATTAATATACAATTTTTAAATACTAATCAAAATATATGGTGTAAAAAAAAAAGAAAAAAAAACATTGCTTGAAAACAGAAAAAATAGTAAATAGTTTTAAGGTTGTTAGTGACACAGCTTAAAGGGGAATACAATTAATTCAAAATTTCAATTCCTGTTTAAAAGGAACGAAAAAAAAAAGCAGCTTCTGTTGTAAAAATTGTATATGTAAATAAACTTTTCGAGATTAAAATATATATATATATATATATATATATATATATATAAGCTTTACCACTGTGATAGTTGTAAGTGATAATATTTTTTCCCTTATAATACTTTCTTTCTTGTATGCCAACTTTAAATATAAAATGCATTTGAAAACTATTTATTTTAATTTTTAGACTTTGTTTGCCCTTTTTTTGCTTTAATTCTTTCAGTTTAACTATCATTTTTTTTTATTTACTTATAATTTATTTTTAATTAAATCTTTTAATATGTGCAAAATGAAAACAAAAAGATGAAAAGATTAGGAAATGGAATGTTATAGTCTTTTTTTCACATTTTTATAAAAAGTCAATTTTTAGGATTCACACAAAGTCCGATTCTAAAAAATGCATATATGTTTAAATTTATATTTTTTAACAAACAAATGGTGTGTGGTTTTTCAAAGCAAAAGCATTTTTTATCAAATGAGACCAACGTTATGTTTCTAGCTTCAGATGTATTCATTTCATGAAGGAAAAACAAAACTTTTTGTGAAAAATCAAAAGAAATTTTCAAATTTCGAACTCAATAAATAACAGATTAATATTATCCAAATGAGCTGAAACTTTGCCAACATCATTTTCTAGCCAATTAGCAACTTTTTGGGCGGTCCCCCTAAAAAATTAATTTCTTGTGACCACCCTAATGTACAGATATAAATAAAAATCTGTAGGCTCATTAGCTCTCAGGCTTTCAGAGTTTTTGGACTAAAAAGAAAGTGTCCAGTTAAATTGATATCTTTGAGCTCACAGTCCATTTACACTAATTATATATTATAGTCTTATTTCAAAGAATATCTCTAAAAAATAAATAAATCCTAATACAGGGAATAATCCCTTATTTATAAGGGATTATTCCCTGTTTTCCCCTTTATATACTTAACCAATGAACCTCCAAATCTAATCAGAGACACACCTTATCAGAATAAATTTGTGTATCAAATTTGAAACAAATCAGAAAATTCTGCATGAAAAAACATCTAGCTAAATTAAGGGGAAATTAACTCCTTCATTTCATTCTTTATGCTTAACCAATGCACATCCAAATCTAATCTAGAATACTCCATATCAGAATGAACCCAGAATTTTTTTTTTTTTTTGAAGCAAATTGGATAAATCCACATGAAAACCTACATACTTAAATTATGGATAGATGCTAGCCCTGTTCCCCTAACCTTTTATATACTTAACTAACAATTCTAGTTATCCAATCAAATAATTGCCATATCAGAATAAACTGGTATAGAAAATTTGAGGCAAATCAAATGCTGCATGAAAAACCCGTTTAATTAAATTAAAATTAGTACTAGCTCCCTGTTCCACCTCTTTTATATTTTACCAATAAACCTCAAAATCTAATCAAAGAAGCTCTTTAACATAATATACCGGTATACCAAATTTGAAGAAATCGGATAATTCTGAAAGAAAATCTCATTTATCTAAATTAAGGAGAGGATTAGCCCATTTTTATACATAACCATTTGAACTCCCAAAACTGATCAGAGAAGTGGCTAGTCAGAATTAATCTGGAAAAGGAAAACTGAAACAAGCAAATCTAATATTCCTGTAGAGAGTCATCATGTTAAATAGACACATATCTACACGTAGATACAGGGCAAAAGGACACATACGCTGTCAGGTTTTGATAGTCTATGAACTAAAATTCTGATTTATAGTTAAAAAAATTGTGTTATCTGTTACTATTTTGTAACTATTTTAAGTTTTTTTTTCCTTTTTTTTTAAATAATTACAATACAATTAATAGCATTATACATTTTGGATGATTTTAAAAAACATCATGAATAAAGTTGTAGTCAATCTTAAAGTATTGTCAAATGATGATTCGCTGAAACATGATTATACAGAGGCTGAAATAATAGTTGAAAGGTAATTGTAATGAAATATTCTTTATATTTTTTCTCATATGGCATACAACTAAACTTCAACAATCCAATGCATTTTTTTTTATTGTTTTGCCTCATTACACTCAAAGTTCTATAATCCACACAAGTTAGGGCCAAAGGTTGTGTGGATTATGGAATATTGTGGATTATAGAGTATTAACCAATGAACATTATGTCATTTTATTATTCCTAGACAGCAATTTAATTCTATAATGAGTATGATATAAAAAGATAAATATGAAATATAATAATTAATTTAATATGCTATTTCAAAAATGCCTTTTTAAAATTATTTTATTTAAAAAATAATATAAACATGCATTTAAATAAAAATAATTACACATGTTCTGTAATGCAGTTTGTTTTTTATTTTTAATAAAATAACAGAGTTACATTTAAAAAAATGCTGTTTTTATTGCGATTTTTTTTTTTCAATTTTTTTATTATTTGTTTTAAAAAATCATTTTTGAATCATAGATTTGTAAATTTCCTTAACTGTTTATTTCACTGCTTACATTCGTGAAGTAATGCAAATTATAGGAAATTGCAGAATATGAGTGCGTGGATTATAGATCTTTGATTGTATTTTATAAGAATTTTGTTCTGTGGCGAAGAAATATGCTTATTATTAGGCTATACAGTCAAAGTTCTTTTATCTAAGTTTTTACCTCACCTGCCAAAGGTTGTGCGGATTATGGAAAATTGTGGATTAATAGAGTATTATATGATTTATATGTCCTTTTATTATTCCTAGACAGCATTTTAATGTTATAATGAGTATAATATGAGAGGATAAATATGAAATCTAATAATTAATTTAATATGTTATCTCAAAAAATGTCTTTTTAAAGTAATTTTCTTGAAAAAATGATATATAGTAGCATTTAAATAAAAATAATTACATACGTTCTATAATACAGTTTGTTTTTTACTGTGAATAAAATAAGAGTTACATTGAAAAAGTAGATGTTTTATTAAGATTTTTTTTTTTCAATTTTTTATTATTTGTTATAAAAAATCATTTTTGGAGCATGAATTTGTGAATTTCCTTAACTGTTTATTTCACTGCTTACATTCGTGAAATAATGCAAATTATAGGAAATTGCAGATTATGAGTGCGTGGATTATAGATCTTTGATTGTATTTTATAAGAATTTTGTTCTGTGGCGAAGAAATATGCTTATTATTAGGCTATACAGTCAAAGTTCTTTTATCTAAGTTTTTACCTCACCTGCCAAAGGTTGTGCGGATTATGGAAAATTGTGGATTAATAGAGTATTATATGATTTATACGTCCTTTTATTATTCCTAGACAGCATTTTAATGTTATAATGAGTATAATATGAGAGGATAAATATGAAATCTAATAATTAATTTAATATGTTATCTCAAAAAATGTCTTTTTAAAGTAATTTTCTTGAAAAAATGATATATCGTAGCATTTAAATAAAAATAATTACATACGTTCAATAATACAGTTTGTTTTTTACTGTGAATAAAATAAGAGTTATATTGAAAAAGTAGATGTTTTATTAAGATTTTTTTTTTCAATTTTTTATTATTTGTTATAAAAAATCATTTTTGGAGCATGAATTTGTGAATTTTCTTAACTGTTTATTTCATTGTGTATATTCATAAAGTAACGCGAATTATAGAAAATTGCAGATTATGGGTGCATGGATTATCAATCCTCGACTGTATTAGAAAGCATTTTTTTTGGTTGGTCATTTATTTTATTTATACTTAACAATGTTTGTAGTTTTTACAGTACTTTGAATAGTTTTACCAACTTAAATTTAAATACAGAGAAGGGGGAGGAAGGCAGTGGTGCCAATTTATATCGGCCCATGGGGCTTGAACCCACCTAATAATTTTAAATCTTAATATATCCAATTTTCATTGTTTTATTTAGTTATTTATTTCATTATTATTATTTTCTTCCCGAGAACAAAATTTATTTTGTCAATGACCATGTATTTTAGTTCTCCAACTGACATCCATAAATTCCAAATAACTGAAATGTCCATATTTAACTTCCGGTTACTTCATTTTGTAGTTATGTTCATGACATGATGATATTATAATAAATATAAGTGTGTTTATCAGGAAAAATGCATCAGAATATAATTTAATAAAATTGCAACTTTATTAAAATATGATGACTTAAAATTCTCATCTTTCATCTTCTGTCCATCCTTCAAAGAAGAACAAACTGGTTGTAACATTTTACCAAAATATTTTTGAGTGCACCCAATATTTTTGAGCCAATCCAATATTTTTCAAAAGTTGGTGTCACTGGAGGAAGGCAATTGTATGGTGACCTTTCGAGAACCAATTTTGCATATGGATAGAATGTAGCAAACCAAATTCCCTCTATTTGCAAAAAACAATATCGTGCATAAGCATAACTAACATTTTTTTGAAATAGGGCAGAGTAGAGTGGTATGAGACACATTTGAAAAAAATTAAGAAAATCAACTTTGTTTGACATAAAAACAAAAATTTCAATTTATAGAGGGCAAAGTGAAACACCTTTTAATCTCCTCAGCTGCATAGGAACATAACATGCAAAAACAATTTTATATAATTAAAGAAATTATCAGTTTCAAATTGTATCCCGTACTTCCCCACTAACAGGGTGATATGAAATGGTAATAAAACAAAGTTATAACTCACAAATTATCTAGTGTTAATTAGATATACAATTAAACAAAGATTATATAAGACAATATATGTGTCAGAACTTAAAATTCCAGTTGTATTCATAACTGGGCTGAAAATTCAGGATTGTCAGTCATAGACGACATTAAAAAATCATCGGTTCAATTTATTTACATTTTGAAGTAAATGAGTGTATTATATATGTTATAAATAATATACAATCCTCTAAAAATATTTGCGTATTAGCATTTTACATTAGTCTTATTGAAAAGAAGGAATTAGACATCATCCATTCATCTCTTCACTGGTATGGCTTATTTTTTTCCTCCCTTCCTTGTTTTGTGTTAAACCTCTTGTATAAACAAAATTGTTGCTTTTAGGTTTAGTTAAAATTATGGATAATCATAGTACGAAGCTTCAAAAATTGGAAAATTATTAGATCTATGTGTAAACATGTCATTAATGTACAGAAAGCATAAAAATTATCTGCAACAAATTTACTTTTGATTACTGATATAATCTTTTCTGTTATACAATTGTAAGCTTATACAGATCAACAACTTTTTTCAGCTAAAGATTGAACTACCATTGTTTCATGTTGTGTATGTTTGATGAAATGTCTAGAATGATACAGAATGCGAAAATCTTTTAGTCCTATTTTTCTTACTGTCCCATTCCACCCCACTCTCCCTGAACGAAATATTCATTTTTATGTATTCTTAGACATGAATTTTTTAAAATTTCAGTGATAATAATAAGACATTTATCATGAAATATTAATTTGAATGGGGAAGATTTTTTGAATGCTTATTTAAAATAACTTTAAAAATAGAGTTATAAATACATTTAGAGAAAACTAGGCTTTGTCTGATTGTAAAGTGGTAGTTCGACAATTGAATTGTCTTTGAGTTTTGGAAGTTTCAAAAATAGACTTATACATCAGAAAATATGATTAATAAATATGAAAAATGTATAAATCTGAACTTAGAAGTGCATTCTCTATTAAATACAATTAAAATTGCTAACATATTCTATTGTACTACACTTAAAAACAAAAGCTGTAAATTAAGAAAACAATACCATAAAATAACTTATGCATCTGCATAAGCTTACATAAAACACTGCAGCATGATTACATTGATTTTTCTGTGAAATCTTTTTAAAAATGCCATTATTTCTATGAAACTCTTTCCATAATGTTTGTATATTGTTGATGCAATTTTTTTAATCTAAAAATGTTGCAAAATTTGAAGACTAACTTTACTTATATACACAACAAACATATTTAAAAAAAGATTTTAACGTAAAATTAATTATTTCAATTTTTGTAAGTTCTGCAACGAATTTCAGAGAAAAATACTCCCTCACACACTTTCACATAACAAATGAATGTCTCAGAATCATTCACTACAATTCATGAATCATTCAAATTAAATCATTCGTTTGGCTTATCAAGTTACATTTTGATCAAAAGGCATTTTCAAAGCCAATTTATTATTATTATTATTATTATTATTGTACACTTTGTTTATTATTCTGATTTTTTAAAATTAAGTGTTTTATTAAGTTATGTAAACAATCTATTTTAGTCATGGAACCCTCTTTATGAAATCAGCACACAGTTTTACTTTGCTATAAGTGATATACATATTTTTCAATGGGAAGTATAATTTTTTTATTAATCCATATTAGATTGCACCAAATAAATATTTCCAGAAATTTTTAAAACTTCTGATTTTATCATTAATAAATTGTATTTAAACAGATTTAAAAAAAAAATGAAAAAAAATTATTAATTCTTACTTTTAGATTCCACAAACAGAATCAATTTACATTCATAGCAAAAGAACATATATTAAATAATACTGAGAATCCTTGTTATATCGCATTTGCTGGGATACAAAATTGAGGGAATTAAAAATTACCATTCGTTATGTACTCGCGTACAGGTAGAGAAATTTTAGACAAAAAGAATTATAACCTCTTCAGACCTGAGGTACACAAATGTGTACCTCCATTCTTTTCCTCATAAAAGCTAAACTGTTCAAATTTTTTGCATTATCACTTCACTTCTATACAGCTGAATGTTTTTTTCCTTGAAAACAAAACTAACGAATGTCAGCATTGATGAATATTACCTCATAAAATATCACATATTATTTTAATATGTGAACTAAATATCGATTTAACATCATTAGCAAGATATATATACTTTGGAAGAATAATACTTTCATCTTACTAAAAGAACTTATTTAATACGGACACATTATTTACAGCAGACGATCACAGATACACACAATCGGCATAGAACACAATTGCCGCTTACATAAAAACATTCTATTTACATTTTGTCTTAGTTGCGGTTACAGTTAAATACACCACATCTCCTCCCTTCCTAAACTTCTACTACAAGTCCAATCGCTGAGGAGGTCTCCGGATTCTAGTAGATCGGCGAACTGGTTGTGGTGTTGGAGTTGAACCGTGGACACTGAGTGGAGCATGCTCTGATGTAGTAACTGAGACTGGCGTTGCATCAGTCGTCTCCGCCTCCACACTAGTGGGTGATTGTGCTAACTCAGCACTAGTTGTCGGAACATCAGCATCTTGCACAGGAACGGCAGGTTTTGAAAACGATTGTCGGAGCTCTCTTTCTTTTTCCTCTATGTCTCCTCCATCCCGTATTTGATCGACATGTCTACGCCACAATTGGCCATTTACATCGACAGTGTAATGTAGCTGTCCATCTTTTCGAACGACTTTTCCAAACCTCCATCTCTTGTCGCCTTGCCGGTAATTTCGTACAGCGACATTGTCGCCAATTTGGAATCCTCTATCCGAGAATTCATAAGTTCTTCTACGAACTTTTTCTTCGACTCTGCTCTTAAGATCAGGACGCAGCAGATCGATTCTCGTCCGAATCTCTCTTTTCAACACAAGCATGGCTGGACTATGAAGTGTCGTGAGGTTTGGAGCTTTTCTGTATTGCATAAGGAACGTACTTAATTTTTGTTGTATTGTGCCACTATAATTTTGCATTGCTCTTAGAGATTGTTTGACTGTAAAGACGTATCTTTCGGCCTGCCCATTGCTAGATGGTTTAAATGGCGCAGTGGTCTTGTGTTTGATACCGTTATTACGCAGAAACATCTCAAATTCAAATGATGTAAATTGTGGACCGTTGTCACTTACCAGCATGAGTGGCAATCCAAATCGAGCGAAACAATCTCTTAAGCATTCGATGGTTTTTGTTGCTGTGGTGGATTTCATTGGATAAGCTTCCAACCACTTGGAATGAGCATCTACTATAATCAGGAACATATATTCAAAGATAGGCCCAGCAAAATCTACGTGAATACGTTGCCACGGTGTACTAGGATACTCCCAGCAATGCACCTTTACTCTCTGTGGGTCGGTTTTATATCGAGCACAGTCTACACAATTCTTTGAGCAATTTTCTATATCCTTATCGATGTTCTTCCAATAAACATACGATCTAGCGATAGCTTTCATCTTAACAGCACCCAGATGACCATGATGTAACTCTTCAAGCACCTGAGCCTGATACTTTTTGGGAACGCACACACGCTGGCCTAACATGACACAACCATCTTGTAGATTATATTCTGCTTCTCTCCCTCTTAAAATTCCTCCATTCTGCAAAATATTCAGCAATGGGGCGAGGTCTGCATCCAACAGAGTTTCTTTGGCTAAGTCTCTGGCTGTGACAGGAAGAGTTTCGATTTGTGCTAACTGAAATAGATCAATTTCATCTTTAACGTCTAGCTGTTCAGAAGCGGACGGCAGCCTAGACAGAAAGTCAGCGTTACCATGTTGTTTTGTATTACGATACTTAATGTCAAACTGGAAAGATTGTAATACTAAAGAATAATGTAACAATCTTGTCGCTGCCAGAACTGGAAGACCTTTCTTCGATCCGAAGATGGCTACTAAAGGTTGGTGGTCAGTTAATAATGTGAATCGTCTCCCTTTAAGGTAAAGATAAAATTTCTTGACACCCCACACAATTGCTAGTGCTTCTTTATCAATCTGAGCGTATTTTTGCTCAGTTTTTGTGAGGGTTCTGGAGGCGAAAGCTATTGGTCTTTCCGTTCCATCAGGTAAAGAGTGGGAAAGAACCGCCCCTACTCCTACAGGAGATGCGTCAGTTGCCAATATCAATGGCAGTGATGGATCATAATGCATTAGGACACGCGGAGAACAAATTTCATTTTTAATTTTTTCAAAAGCTTCCTGACAATCCTTTGACCAAACCCATTTCACACCTTTCTGTGTTAGTTTATACAAAGGATTCGCTATTGTAGCCAAATTAGGACAAAATTTTCCATAAAAGTTAACAAGCCCTAAAAAACTTTGTACTTCCTGTACGTTAGTGGATCTAGGAGCTTTTGAAATCGCAGAAATTTTCTCATCAGTCTTATGTATACCGTTTGCATCGATTTTGTGCCCTAAAAATTGAATTTCTTTTTGAAAAAATTTACTCTTATCTAAATTTAATTTTAGCCCATGATCTTTACATTTCTGAAAAAAATTTCTTAAGGCCTCTAAGTGTGACTTATCATCTGATCCAGTCACTCTAACATCATCCATAAAAACTTTGATTCCTTCCATCCCCTGGAAAAGCCCATCAATATATCTTTGCCAAATTGCTGGAGCAGAATTTAAACCATACATAAGTCTTTTACATACATATAATCCCTTATGTGTATTTATCGTTAAGATCTTTTGACTATCCGGATGTACTTTCATTTGCAAATATGCATGCTTAAAATCGATTTTTGAAAAATGTTTACCCCCATTTAAGCTTGAAAAAATTTCCTCTAATTTTGGTAAAGGATGTTGTTGTACCATAATATTTTGGTTTACGGTAACAGAATAATCTGCACATAGGCGTATACACCCATCTCTTTTTACAACCGGGACAACTGGTGTTGCCCAATCAGAGGTCTCTACTCTCTCTATGATGCCTTCCTTTTCAAGCCTATCAATTTCTTGTTCAATCCTATCTTTTAAAGAAAAAGGTACAGGTCTAGCTCTACAAAATTTTGGCACTGCATCAGATTTAAGTTCCAACTTTACTTCATAATTATTAATTTCCCCTAACTTATCGTCAAAAAGCTCTTTATACTCTTCTAACAATTTACTCAAATTATAGTCATAGGATGTTCTTACAGCTTTTATAGAATTCCAGTCCAAATTTATACTATATAGCCATTCGCGGCCAAAAATTGTATCCAAATTTTCCTTAACAACATACAAATTTAATTTAAATTTTTAATTTTTGTATTCAACATCAACGGTGACAAAACCCAAAGGTACAATTATTTCACTTTTATATGTTTTAAAAACTACTTTTGTGGGTTGAATTCTTTTTTTCGAAATCTCACGAAATTTTTTTATGCTCATTACCGAGACGGCCCCTCCAGTATCAAGTTCCATACTCACAGGTTTATTTTCAATATTTACTGTTAACATAATTGGAGGTTTTCTTTGCTCCTCCTCTTTCAGAGAGTTCAAATCAAAAGAATACATTGGGATAACATTTTCACTAGAATACAGGGTATCTACCTGCTTTTGTTTTACCGTGTTCCCTTTTAACCCTTTTTTCGCTGCAAAACAAGCTTTTCGAATGTGCCCGATTTTTTGACAAAAATGACACTTAGCTAATTTAAATCTGCAGGAATATTTATCGTGATCCGTTGCTGTACACCGTGTACAGCTCGTTTTTACTTTCTTTCCCGAAAGATTTTGTCTTCCAAAGTTTTTCTTTTGCGAAACAAATTTTGACTGCTCATTATTTTTCCTCACGCTAAATTCTTTAATTTCTAAAGATTTACCCATTATCTCATTTGCCCCTTTCATAGCTTTCTCCATAGCTAAAGCAATTTTCAAGGTATTCTCAATATCTATATCATCTTCCTCAAAAAGTCTATCTAATATTGCTCTATCCCTCAACCCGCTTACGAAAACATCCCGTAACATCGTGTTCAACATTTCTTGTTTATACTGACAAGGAATTGCCAAGGAGCGAAGTTCAGCCATAAAAGCACTGACACTTTCCTCCTCCCGTTGCTTACGGTTTAGAAACACATGCCTACTAGGAATTATAAGCGGCGTCGGAGTGAGATGAGCTTTTAATGTATTTTTTAGAATAAGGTAATCTTTATCGGAAGGATTGTCAGGAGCTAGCAGGTTTTTCAACAAATTATATAATTTTGCTGACAAACTAGAAATAAAAACTTTCCCACGTTTGCCATCCGGAACATTTTGAATATCCATGAAAGCTTCGAAGCGTCCTAAAAAAGAATCAAAAGCTTCATTCGTTTCATCAAATTTTTCAAATTGAACTGAAACTTTAGCTTCTTGCGTTTTCGGATCGGCAAAAGTGGCTAATTTCTCTAATAAAATTTTATTTTGTTCAATTAAACTTTGAACCAACTGCTCCATTTTTAATCTTCTTTAAAGATAAATACAAAAAGAATTTTTTACCTTGGCAGTCTTCAGCATCTAATGTACATGGATCCGATACTTTTTCATCCCATACATCGTCGCCAGATATCACATATTATTTTAATATGTGAACTAAATATCGATTTAACATCATTAGCAAGATATATATACTTTGGAAGAATAATACTTTCATCTTACTAAAAGAACTTATTTAATACGGACACATTATTTACAGCAGACGATCACAGATACACACAATCGGCATAGAACACAATTGCCGCTTACATAAAAACATTCTATTTACATTTTGTCTTAGTTGCGGTTACAGTTAAATACACCACATAAAATAAATATTATTTTCATCTGAGATTCGAAATTACCTTCAAGACATTGTGGCCAAGAAAGTAAGAAATATTCATGATTTTTTAACTTAAATGCTTAACAATAAAAAAATTTGAGGATTTTGCTGTTCATTTACTTGTTTAAAGACCTTAATTTTGTTATTGCGTAAATTTATATTACTGATAGTTAAACTGATGTTTAAGGGAATTAGTACTTTTATATCTATATTTGTAAACCTAAATTATCAGTCCCCTAAAATGCTGATTTCATAAAAATGACTCTTTCTGTCATCTATGGTATCATTTCAATTATGCAAAAGCAATAAATATTTATTTGTAGAGTTATTTTATGCTCAGGTCTGAAGAGGTTAAAGTGATGGGATCGGCTAATACATGAGACCTAAAAAACAGAAACAAATAAAATATTAGAAAATATTTTGCTAGTGAATTGATGCAGCAACACCCTATTGTGCTTGTACAGTACAAAATCTTAAATCTGGAATCCTCCAAACCTTGGTGATTCTAAATTTCCAAACATTTTTAGTTTATTTGTAAAATAAAGAAAAATAACCACCCTTTTTTTCAAAAGAAAAAAAAAACTTATGATTTATATCAAAAACGCTTTTTCAATACTAAAAAACTTATGATCTTCAAATAAAATACTGATTACTGTTAATATTAAACAAAAATATGTCATATTACTAATAATAATATGATATATTTTTGTTTTTATCCTTCCCAAGTCAATAGTAAACTACATTGGAGTGCCATTGTTTCTCTCTGCTAGCATGCTAATAATTCAAAATACACAACTTCAAGTGTTTCTAAGCTGTGATCATTAAATTACCAGTTATTTCGATATTAACAGCAGTCAATCAAAAGTTGGACGTCATAATGTTCAATACTTTTCAACCAGTGATGTTTTATGTAAGCTTTTCTTATAAAATGGCAGCTCTTATTTGTAAAAATGATTTTTCTTACACAAAAAAATAAGAGAAAAAATAGCTTTAATTTTTTTTTTTTTTTTTGAAGGAGGTTGATTATATGAAGGTTTTGAATTTTTAATTAGTTTTGACACCATAATTTAGGGAATTGACTTATATACATAAATATGTAATACACTAAGAGAGGTTACATAAAAAAATATGTATTTATTGCTTTGTCTCAAAATTTCTAGTTTACATACATATTACAAATTTTGCTATTTCCTAATCATAGAAACACCATGACTGTTCTGTAATGTAATATTTATGGCAACACATGCTTATTGAAAGTTTTAACTATGATTTGGCAACAGTCGTTATAAAAATTTTGAATAACTATGTTTTGATGAATTCTTGCAGTCTATCTTTTGAATTATGAAAAGTACATATTATTAATTTAATTAATTATTGACTTTTAATAATGCTTAAATTTATTACATTTGGCGACGAGTGTAAATTAAGTTTCTAGGTCTATCAAACTTATATTTCCGTGTTATTAGAGCTTTGTTTCTTGACTTACGAAGATCTGATGTATGTTCGATAATGCAGGAATCTGAAAGTGACAAGTATCATCCTCAAACTGGTAGAATGCCAACTTATAATGAAAACGACAGTTTTGAAGAATATCTACTTCAAATATAATTTTATTTTGAAGCAAATAGAATTAAAAATGATAGTGATAAACGGGCTATTTTGTTGACTTGTGTCGGGAAAAAGGTGTTCTCTACATTAAGAAACCTTGTTCGACCTAAAAATTTAAAGGACATTTCTTATAGGGAAATCATTAAAGTATTAATCAATCACTTCTCACCAGAGTCATCGGTAATTATGCAAAGATTCCGATTTCACAACTTAAATCAAAATGCAGAGGATGTTGCGACATTTATTGTAAGGATCAAAGAGGCAACAAGTAAGTGTTCTTTTGTAAATTTTCTAGATGATGCAATCCGTGATAAATTAGTTTGTGGCTTAGCAGACCAAAAAATTCACAACAGATTGTTAAGTGAAAGTAAACTTGACTTCAATAGGGCAAGTGAGATTGCGTTTGCAGTGGAAACGGCTAGTAAAGAAGCCAAATTTTTTATGATTAGGGAAGATAGTGTTCTCAAAATTTCAAGGGGTGATAAAAAATTTAATAAGAGAGTTCCTATTCAAAATAAAAATTTCCAAAGTAAGGATAATAAAAGTGGATATGCAGGTAAATCTGAAAATAAACACAAGATTGAAAAAAAATGTTAAAAATTGTAAACATTGTGGAAAGAAACACAGAGGTGAATGCTTTTTTAAAAATGTGACTTGTTATAAGTGCCACTGCCAAGGGCACATATCCAGTGTTTGCAAAAATTCAACAACAAACTTTCTGGATGAAGCCATTGATGATATGTACATAACCACAGTTTCCATGTGTGCAGCTGTAACAGATGAAGTTCTGAAACCTTACCTCATTAATATTGTAATAGGTGACACTCCAGTTGACATGCAAATAGATTCAGGTAGTGCACATTCAATTATGTCTAAAGACAAATTTGATAGTTTAAAGTTAGGTACACTTGAAAAATTAGAAGTTCCACTTAATGTTCTTATTCAGGTCAAATGTTAAAAATTATTCGAAGATTTAAAGTGCCTGTGACATTTTAAGGAAAGACGTCATCGCTACCATTAGTAGTTATTGAAGCATCAAATAGACCTACACTCTTGGGTCGTTATTGGATTCAACAGCTTGGCATCGATCTAAATAAAATGATAAATGACCATATTGCAAATGTCAATGATGAAATTAAAAGTACAACTGAACGAAATTCAGAAGTGTTAAAGAATAAAGTTGATTTCTCTCAAGACTATATTTTGCAATATTATTATGCCAAATTTCCCAACTGTTTTAATCCCAGCGATTCAAGTGGTATTTTTGGTAAAGCAGTAAATATAGCTATGAAAGAAGATACTGTACCAATTTTCAGTAAATCTAGACCAATTCCATATGCCATAAGACAACTAGTGAATCAAGAATTGGATTCCTTAGTTCAAAAAGGTATATCAGTACCTTTAAGTCATTCTAAATGGGCAACCCCCATTGTTCCAGTACCCAAAATAAACAGCGAAGGCAAAAGAACTGTTAGAATTTGTGGAGATTTTTCAATAACAGTTAATAAATTTTGTGAAACTCAATTATATCCACTTCCATCCCTAGAAGATATTCTAACAAATATAGGATCTGAAAAGTATTTTTCAAAAATTGACTTATCAATGACCTTTCATCAATTATGTATAGCTCCTGAGTCTCAAAAGTTGCTGATGCTGAATACACCAAGGGGTCTACTACGTTATACGAAACTGCCTTTTGGTATCAAATCAGCATCTTTCTTGTTCCAGCAAAAAATGGATGATATTCTAAAGAATTTTTCATTCACTGATTGCTACATTGATGATTTATTCATACGTGCAAGTACTAAGGAAAAATGTAAACATAGAACAGAGTTGGTGCTGCAGAAACTACATTATTACAATGTGAAAATAAATATTCAGAAGCGTGAATTTTTTAAGGATACAATTAAAGTTCTGGGTCATATTAAAGATCCTGAAGGCATCCATCCACTTTTGAGAAATGTAATGATATTTCAAATACAAAATTACCTAGCAATGTCACAGAATTGAAAAGTTATCTAGGGCTTCTAGGCTATTATCAGCATTTCATCCCCATTTTAGCTTCAAAGCTGAAACCTTTATACAAATTATTAGAGAAAGACTCAAAATGGGATTTCAACAAAGAATGTATTGATGCTTTTGAAAAAAGTAAGACCTTACTAGATAAACATAATATTTTGGTACATTATGACATAACAAAGCCCATTGTTCTACAATGTGATTCATCTGAGTATGGTCTTGGAGCAGTTTTATGCCATGAATTAGCACCTGGTTTATTGAGACCAATATTTTTTGCATCAAACACCCTCAACAAAGCAGAAAGAAATTATGCTCAAGTGCATAAGGAAACTTTAGCAATTATTTTTGGCCTTAAACGTTTCAACAAATATTTACAAGGAAGAAAATTTATCATTGAAACTAATTCAAAACCTTTGTTGACTAAGGTCAACTGGGCCATGATAAACCTGTTCCTGAAATGGCTAATTAAAAAATGCAGAGATGGGCATTGATTTTATCCAGCTATGACTACATTATGAAGTACAAAAAGGGGAAGGATCTACTGCTAGCTGATGCTCTTTCTCACCTCCCTTGTGAAGATAATGAACCAGTTGACAGACGTGCTCATGAATTTGTATGTTATCTCGCAGAATTTGAGGATCTAACAACGAAGGATATTCAAAAAGCGAATGCAACTGATTGTGATGTCAGTAGAGTAATAACCTACACCAAATTCGGTCAGCCATCAGTTGTTCCAGATTCTTTGCAGGAATACTACAAAGTCAGAAATGAACTGAGCATCAAAAATAATTGTCTACTAAGAGCAAATAGATTAGTTATTCCAAAATGCTTAAGAGAAAAAGTTCTTCAACTTTTACATACTGAACACCCTGGAATAGTGGAATAGTTCGAATAAAACATCTTGATCGAGGATACTTCTGGTTTCCAAAAATAGATGCAGAGATTGAATCTTATGTAAACAAATGTGTCCCATGTCAAATGACCAGGCCAAGTGCACCCAGAGTTCCAATAAATAATTGGCCTTTAACAGGAAAACCATTTGAAAGAATCCACATCGACTATGCAGAATATGAAAATCACAACATGTTGATTGTTAAAGATTCTTATTCAAAGTGGATTGAAGTAGCACTTGTTTCTAACACAGATTCTAAATCTACAATTCACAAGCTTCGAGAAATTTTTGCTACTTTCGGATTACCAAGTGAAGTTGTATCTGATAACGCTAAACAGTTTAAATCCGAAGAATTTGTAAAATTTTTTAAGTCAAATGATATTATTCTCAGGAATTCAACTTCATATCATCCAAATTCCAATGGAGCACCAGAAAAATATGTTAATATTGTTAAAAACATGTTGAAGAAACACAAGTTTTCCAACAGAGTTTATGATAGTTTTCAACATAGGTTAGATTGCATACTGTTTGCTTATCAAAATACGCCTTCTTCAGTTACACTGAAGACACCTGCTGAGCTTATTTTCAAATTTATACCACAAATTAAGATTACAAAGCTCAGAAGTGATCACATTATGCAAGAAAAGAGCTATCAAGAGAATCAAAGATCTCGTTCGACTGCCAGTGAAAGACATTTTGATCTTAGAGAAAATGTTCTTGTAAAATCCACCAGAAACAATGAGATTAAGTGGTTTCCTGGTATAATCACGAAGAAAATTAGTGTAACTACCTATCTGGTACGTGTAACTGGTCAACTGCGTTTTGTACATGCAGATCATTTAAGAAAATGCACGCTTCAAAATCCTGAAATTCCTGTGCATCACAGTGTGCCACTGGATTATGCAAGTGGATCTTCAGTGACAGCCACTGACTCTAATACAAAAATACATTCTGATTCAATGAAGGATGAGACGGCATCTCAAATGGCAGTAGAGAAAGAACAGATTCCACCAAGAGCTGTTAAAACACCTAAAAGAACTCTGGATTGCCATAAAAACCCGAATTCCCAGCTACTTAAAACTCCACGACCCATAAGAATCATAAGGCCGCCAAATCAATTAAATTTATAGTTTTGTAAATGAATGCCTGGTTTGTAAATTGCAATTTTTTTTAAGGGGAGAGTGTTGTGTAATGTAATATTTTTAGCAACACGTGCTTACTGTAAGTTTTAACAATGGTTTTGGCCGACGAATTCTTGCTGTCTATCTTTTGAATTATGAAAAGTATTATTAATTTAATTAATTATTGACTTTTAATAATGCTTAAATATATTACACTTTTAGTAAAAGAAGATGAATCAGCAAATTAATTAATTATATATATCTACCTTTACAATCTGACT
Organism: Maratus speculifer; assembly: GCA_964019185.1. Taxonomy (NCBI): domain Eukaryota; kingdom Metazoa; phylum Arthropoda; class Arachnida; order Araneae; family Salticidae; genus Maratus; species Maratus speculifer. The sequence goes on from OZ025303.1 coordinate 39,466,457, forward strand.
ATCATAATTTTGTGATGAGTTAAACTCTATTTTAATACATCAGGTCCGATGACACTAAGTATCTGGGGGTTACCCTTGATAAAAGGTTAACATGGAAAAAGCATTTCACTAATATTAGAGGCCAGGCTGCCGGTGTTTACAAAACTCTAACTCCTCTATTAAAAGGTAAAACCCTTTCTATTCACAACAAATTAATTCTCTATAATGCGTGCATTCGCCCCATTCTAACATATGCTTGTCCCATCTGGGGATTTGCCTGTAAAACCAGCATGGATTATCTCAACAAATCTCACAATAGATGCCTGCGTACCATTAGAAATGGTCACCGATACTTGAGAAACACAACTATCCGCAGGGATTTAAACACAACATCTCTTACTAAACGCATAAATCATCTTGCTAAAAATTTCTACAAATCTGTTTACAATATCCCTAATGAGATTATCGCTGAGCTGCCAGACTATGAGGTCTCCGACCCTGCCAACCGTAAACGCCCAAAATATTCTCTCTTGTTGGATGATGAAGACTGAGTTTTTCTCTCTCTTCTTTTTTATGTGTATATTCTCTTTTTGTCTTGTTTTTGTCTACTAAAAAAAAAAAAAAAAAAAAAAAAAAAAAAAAAAAAAAAAAAAAACTTTAATTGCTAGGTACTAGCACTAACTTTTTATGCTTAAGGTGTATGGTCTCTCAATTATTTCCTTTTTCTACGGGGCTTGTCCCAGTAGCTATTTTGATTGATATGTGTTTTTTGGAACTAATGGAATATTTTCTTTTTTTTTTTCTTTTTTCTCTTACATTTTGTTAAACTTTATTTCATATTTCTCTCTATTAGTTGTTAGACAAATTTTCTTATATCTTATTCGTGGATTAATCACTATTATACAATATTTCTTTTTCACGGCTCCCTAATGCCTCACATAGCTGAACCACCTCTAGACTGGACGTACAGTTGATATGCAACTAGGCCATCCAGAACAAACTTACATTGTTCCATTGTTCACGCCATCGCCATCACTATAAATGAATCACGAATGAAAAGTCATTCATTAATAATGAATCAATCGATATAATGTTCAACTGAGTTTTAATTCACGAAACAAAATATTTATTTATAAAACAGAAATGAAAATCATTACTAAATTTCGTTAATCTATCACTTAAATATTCCATCGGGTCAAAAACTGGATGCAATTTAATTTTGGAATCTCCGGAAAATTTTATCTTTGATTTTTGGTACAGCTTGTTTATTGGCTATGTGATAGCCTGCATTACATCCAGAGATTTAAAAAAAAATTTCTAGCCATATTTCCGATGCATCAGTTTAATTGATAAATTATATTAAGAATTATGAATGCAAAAATCATTTTCAATAAATCATGATGTAATTCATGAGTCATTTTTATATTGGCCTCTTGTCTCTTTCGTTGTTAGTAATATCAGGTAACTGTTAAAATAAATTTATTGTATCCAGTATCTTTACCAAAATACGTTTATGCTAAGGTAAGTAGTTTTTTTTGTTACTCTTCAACTGAAAACGATACAATTTGCTATTTGATTTTGACGGGACGAAATTTCATATGTCCCGACTTTCATTTGTGCTGATTTATCATTGAATCAAAGCATTATTAAACGCTTTATTTATAGCAGATAATTTTGCTTATAATTATTTATTTTTAAATAGTTTAGTAAATATTATTCAAATTTCAATTTAGATACAGCAGATTTTTTTTTTTCATATTTATTTTAAAAACATTGATTGAACATAAACTGAATTTGATTCTATTCTGCTCAATTGAAACTAAATATTTTTTAATAATTCATCTCATAATGAATTTTTTTTTTATTGTTTATCAAAATTTGTATGCAAAAACACATACACTTTAGGGTAACTTCAAAATACTCATGTACATGCGATGGGCAGGTTGTTTTCGAATTTCTGATTTAAATTTGATTATTTTTAAACGTTTTTCTTTTTTCATATGATAGCTGCGTTTTAATTTTAATATGGCAATATTTTACTTTTTTGTTTTCACAGTACTCTAAGAAAGGTATTTTCAATTTAAAAACCAATTACGAAATTGAAAGTACCTTTTAAAAAAAATTCTGCAACCGAAATAGAAAAAGTAAAAAACTAAACATCATAAAGATCGAATTCAACTATATTGTTAAAAAAATTGTTTTAAAATAGTCAAATTTTAATGAGAAATTTGAAAATAACCTACCCTTTGTTTTATCATAACAGAGCAGAATTATTCAAGCGATTGAAGTATACCCCTAACTAGATTGGTCACTCAGTTTTGGAATTCTCTACCATCATATTAATTCGATTGTTGCTTGATGCATTTGTATATTAAAAAATAACTTTTGGGGAAATTAATAGTTTTTAACTCTTTTTTACTGTATACTACTCTCATTAAATGTTGTTTCTTTTTTTCTTTGTTCTAAAAATATTCCTAAAACCTATGTTTAATTTAACATTTTATGTGTTAAAAGTAGGCATATTGTGAGTAAAATTTTAATAGCACTTCATGTAAAATTAAGTGTATGTTTTAGAAAATTAAGAAAAACAGAGATATCTGTTAAGAAATGCAAAATATGCAAGTTAAAAATATTAATTTGCCGAGAAGATATTTTAAATATACAAATGCTCAGAGACTTTACATTAGTGAGGGAAATTTGTAAGCTGATTGACTAGCCCCCTTAAGAAACTGCAGTTGAATCTTAAAACAAGTCATATACAGTAGACTCCCTCAAATCTGCAAAACTTGGGACCACATGTTGTGCAGATTTTAGAATTTTGTGGCTTTCTGGTCGTTGATTTGTTTACATTTTTGAAATATTAATTTCATTGGTAGGTAAGCCTTATAATGAATGCATATAATAAATTCAAACATTAAAATAATTACATAAAATATTTCAATAAATAAATAGTTAAAAAACAAGTAATTATTACAAAAAAAGTTAAGTAAAATAAAATTTTAGAAAATATTAAAATAAAGTATATAATTAAGATACAATACTAAATATAAATAATGATGAGGAAGAATCAATCTTTTTTTATAAAGAAAAATATTTGCCTTTGTTAATAAACAAAAAAAAAAAAATGCTTGATTAATTTTAAAATATTCATTTTATAGAACAAAACTTGCTGCTAACTAGAGCGCCTTCTTTAATTTCATTGTTTACATCTAAAAAAAAATGCACAAATTTCTGTTGTTCGTGGATTTTTGGGTCGCAGATTTAAGAGAGTCTACTGTAGTATATTTTCTAGTGCCTAGTTTTCAAATATATTTTCTACTGCCAAATTTTATTTTCAAATGTTCTTAGTGATTTTTTATATTTTATAAGTAATTAAAATGCCAAAATTCATGTTTCTATCCCTTCAATAACAGAAAAATTGAATTTTAGCACGTTTTTTGTTACTGTACCCCTTTTGGGTTAGTGGCATCGATATATGATACAGTCTATGTTTGATTCTGAACAAACACCATCATTTTGATACCATTAATTTTGAAATCGGTTTGGTAGTTCCAGAGATTAGCCACTATAAATAAACAAACTTTACCACTTTATAATATAAGTACAGATTACAAGTTAAAAAATACAAATACTTTTTCTTCATTGAATCTTATATCCAAAATGTAGAAACTTTTCTTAATACACATGTTTCTATAACAATTGCTGTTTCTAAATCATCTTCAACATCATCTTCCTTTAAAATAATATTCAGTTAAATTTTGCAGTTTTAAATAACATGTTTCCTTTCAGACATCATTATAATTTTCAACGTGATAGCAAGATACCAAGTTCTTCATGTCAGCACAATTGCCAAATAAAATTTATCAGTTGAGCCCAAACCAGAGAAGAAAAACAACTAAAAAAGAGGCCAAATAATTTTTATCCACCGGTACAGGAAAATTGCACATTTAACTAATGGTGAAGTGCCATTAAATTATTCTTTTAATGTAAATGCGTTTATACTCAAAATTGAATCATGTTCACTTTGCCATGTAAAACACAGAGCAAAATGTTACATAAAATCTGAAATTGTGCAAAAAATGAAATAAATAAATAAAGCTAAACAATCACTTTGAACAAATTAAAAATACATGCAATTCAATGTGTTTGCATGGGATTTTCCTGAAGCAAGAATCTATATCTTTTCCTCATCAGATGGTGTATTCAATGGCGTAGCTACATTTTCTAGCAAAGGAGGCAAGAAGAAATTTTGCACCTTCCTAAATAAAAAGAAAAAATCATAATTTTTCTTTTAAATGAAAAAAAAAAAAAAATCTTTGACTTGTTACTGGAAGGAAAAGGCAACTTCACATCTACTTGTTTTTAAGGATCCAGCTAACTTTAGTCAAACACACAAAACTAAAATGCATGGAACTCGATTATAGAAGATTCTTTGTCTTTGTCAATAGAGAATTTGTTTGGAAATTTCAAACACTTAGCAGAATATTTACGGATTTAATGTTGTTTTAAGAATATGGGAGTAGCAACATTAATATAAATTTTCAAAAAGTTTAAAGTAAAATAAATTTTCAAAAAACTACATCTACAAAAACTTGTAGAATTCATCTTATTATGGTAAAAAAATGTTCCGTTTCAAAACGACAGTCAGTCAAGAATTTCAAATTGTTATGCAAATTTTTAAAACAGAGGAGAAACCAAAAAATGTTCTTGAATCGTACTATCAAAATGTCACAAGAAAAATATGGTTATGCAAAAAATAAATTAGCATTTTTTTTGTACATTTTTATTTTAGTTTGAAGTTTTTAATGGGTCACCATTTAAAAGAAAAAAGATGGCGGATCAAGATGCCTAACGAATTTTTTCAAAATCCTAATTAACCTCAATCACATCCAAATTAGTTTAGAAATATGAGTGCAATCGCATGACAGTGATTAGATATTTATATAAAGAGATACATACTACATATATATAGGTGAAAATGATAACAAGCATGACCTTGTAAATTTCAAAATTTATATTTATTTCAAAAAGTAAATTAAAATCCATAAAATCTTTTCCCTAACTTTACATATAATTTTTTTTTCTATCTTATATTTTAAAATCCCTTTTGCCATAACTTTGTTTCGCAGCACACTATTTATTAAGTTCACTGTTATATTCGGAAAGTAATTTAAGATATAGAATAATTTTAAAGTTTGTATTAATATTCTATCTTGATACCTAAGGTTTGATCTTTACAGTTTGTATATTTCGAGCAAAACATAAAAAACAAAACAAAATCTGTATTTATATATGCCCCAATATGTATTAATTATGCATCAACAAAAAAAATTAAATTTTTAATTCAAAATTCAATCTTTTTAGTTTTATTTGAAGTAAAAAAAAGTAAATTATTTTGTTGCATTTAATAGATAAATTTTAATCTTCAATAATTGTATGCAAATAAATAAATTGTTTATTTATATAAACAATTTATCTACTTTTATAAAATTTAAAAGATCATTTTATTTTCAAAGCAATATTTAAAAATAAAGTAACAAGCATTAAAAAAAAATAAAATAAAGAACAGAATTTTGTAATATAGATTGAAATTATAAATTGTAATGAATAAAATCTAAGTTTTATATTGTATATTCTATTAAAGGAAAATGTAATTAAAAAAAATGTTTATTCTAGTACAAATGTTTAATTATTTGTCTAGAACATAGATTCCCAACGGGGGCGGTACCGCCCCCCAGTCGGCGCTAGAGCCTTCCAGGGGGGCGGTAGCGAGTCTAGAGAAAAATGGGGGGCGTTAGGACAGTCGAGGGGGGCGGTCATGCCATACCTATTTATTTAGGATTTAATATAATGAAAATATTTGATCTCCTATACCTTGTCCAGTCCGAGACAAAAACCTTAACTGCACCTTTAAAAGGAAGTCCATACAGACGAACCTAAATCTGAGAGCGGGGGGAGGTGAACTTATTTTACCAATGTCAAAAAAAAAAAAGAAAAAGCCGTGGAATTTGAAGAAGGGTTATGACTTGAATTAAAAATCGTTACAAATTCAAAAATTGTGGTGTAAAAAATTCGCGATAATTGGCAGGCTAAAAGTTTTAAACTTAATTATTATTATTATTATTATTATTATTATTATTATTATTATTATTATTATTATTGTTAGTCTGCATTTCGAAAAATTCTAAAATATGATGACATATGCCTGAATAAAGATTTTTAAACGAACACGTGATTTGAATCAGTTTAAGAAATTTGTTTAATCTTGATGACAGTGATAAAAATCTTTATACATTTGTTCAAAAGTAAATTTATTTAAACTTATATAGGGAATAATTTTATGTTTCTAAATATCTTAATCGAAGAAAAAATGCCAGCAGTACCATATTGAGTATTTGGGATATGGATCTGGGCACTCTCCTACAAACCAATCGCTACCTATTTAATTTGCCAAGAAATTTTTTCAAATGAAGCCATGAAGCCTTCTAGGCTACAAGAGCATTTGAATAAATGCGTGCTGGTAGAAAAGAGAAAGATATGCCGTATTTTTACTTTATTCTATATTTACAAGAAGAAAGTATTAGTTTCGAAAAAATTTCGCGTTCCAAGTTTTGACGTTTTAGGGGTCCGAGATTCCCAAAAAATGTTTTTACAAATTGTGTGTTTGTGAGTCTGTCTGTTAGCCTATCTGTCTGTAATTTGACATAAATTTTATAGGTGCTCTATCTCAATAACTAATGCACGGAATTTATAAAAATTCTATATTCAGGAATTCCCTGTTATAAATTGATGCTGGTTAATTTTTGGTGTAAATAACTCAACAGATGGCGCTGCTATGCTGCTTTTTTCACGACTACCACTACGGTTTTATCTCAAGAACTACTTCAGAGATTTCCACCAAATTTCTGATTTGATTATTCCTTGACATGGATAGATACTGTTTATATTTTATTGAAAATCGCTCCACAGGTGGCGCTGTTATGCTGACTTTTTAACGATTTCTGTACCACCTGTATCTAAAGAATTAATGCAAGGATTTTCATCAAACTTCAGATCCAGTTTTGCCTTGATAAATGTTACTGCTGATTATGTTTTTGTTTAAATTGCATAACAGGTGACGCTTTTATTCTGCATTTTTCTCGATATTCACAGTAGTCCTATTTCTAGAACTAATGCATGGAATTTCATACCATTAGAAACCTTACGATGGATATAAATTACCATTTCATTTTGATACTGTGATAGCGAATTATGAAGTATTAACTGCATGAGAAGAAAGTTTTGGGATTGCCACATTTGACCAGTTCAAAGACTGTAAAAAAAATTAACCAGTCAACTATTTCAAACCTTTTTAAGAATTTGACAGACTATGAGCCTCATTTCTCATTATAATTTTAGAAACAAAAGTGTTAAAATTGTACACGGTCGGAGAGAAATTAATCTTGCTTGTAATAAGAGAGATCATTAAATCTGTACTTCTTCATAAAAAACCGTCTGATATCAATAGAAAAAATCCTGAGTAATAATTTGTTACAAAGAGGAATAGATGGCTAGAAGCACTGAAATATCATTATGCTGTTACCTAAAGAACTACAAATTTTCCGTTCAACTCCATGGATCAGCGTTAACAAATAACACACCATCATAAAAGAAAAAAAATCTAGAGTTATTATTTGTTAAATATTTGGAAACTATTACAAAGATAGAACCGATATTTAATACTACGAAGTTTGTCCAAGAGAAATAAATTTTTATCATAATATTTTGTCAATTGCCACTGATGTTGCTCGAACTACGATGGGACATCAGGAAGGTTTCATATTAACACATTTTAAACAAGCAGCACTAAATGTACTTTCTGTACATTCCGTTACCCATCATCAGCAATGGGTTTTAGAAAATTGGAATGAACACCTGTATACGACTCTTCATTACATTATTAGAGCAGTCAATAGGGTTAGAAGCAATTTATTGAATGCTAGGATATTTTGCCAACTTTATGGTGAAAATCATTTCCGAACAAAGTGAAACATTTGTTTTACTTTGTAGTGCAGTTGTTCTATCGCTTCGCATCAGACTTTCAAATGAATTTAATAGGTTGCAGTTGCATACAGAAGTTCATTGTCCCTGAAAAGGTATTTGTCGGATCGTTTTTCGAAATATTTGATTTAGTATCACACTTAACTAAAAATAGAAGTATAAAAGTGCGCTCAAACCTGATTGCATTGAAAAGTGACATCAAATATGTGACAGACCAGTTTAGAATCATTAATTAAATAATTTTAAATATTTTAAATACTTATAATAAGGTATAAGATGATTGCAAGATGATGAGTTGAATTTAATTAAAACAAAACCCCCATAGATGCTTCTGTGGGTAAACTTCTTTTGCTCAAAGGAAATCTAAGTAGAATTGATTGCAGCCAATTTACCACATTATTCGCAGTCTGTTAAAACTAGAATATTTACTTACTTTCAACACTTGGACGTTCTTCATGAAGTTTTCTCAAAGCGATTCCAAGATATTTATACATGATTATACCGAGTTGCTTTTTAGCTCACAGGCTATCATAGCCTGAGAGCTTATGTGCCCATCCGTTCTGTATGTATGTGCGTTCGTGCGTAACGCGATAACTCATGATAAAAATATCGGATCCACTTTAAATTTGTATATAGGTATATCCTGATAAGGCGCTTCCCTGATTAGTTTTTGGAGTTCATTCGATATGTATAAAAGGGGGAACGGGGGGCTCATGCCCCTGCCCTTAATGGATATAAATGGGATTTTCCTGCAGAATTAACAGTTTTTGTCCAAAATTTAGATATAGGATCATTCTGATGAGGCGATTCCGTGACTGTTATTATGTGTTCATTGAATAAGTATAAACAGGGGGAACGGGGGCTCATGCCCCCCCCCCTCAATTGATATAAACGGGATTTCATCCAGAATTAACAGTTTTCGTTCAAAATTTAGATATAAGATCATTCGGATGAGGCGATAACGTGGCTGATATTAGGTGTTCATTGAATAAGTATAAACAGGGGGAACGGGGGGGCTCATGCCCCTCCCCTTAATTGATATAAACGGGTTTTTCATGCAGAATTAACAGTTTTTGTCCAAAATTTAGATATAGGATCATTCTGATGAGGCGATTCCGTGATTGTTCTTATGTGTTCATTGAATAAGTATAAACAGGGGGAACGGGGGGCTCATGCACCCCCCCTTAATTGATATAAACGGGATTTTCATGCAGAATTAACAGTTTTCGTTCAAAATTTAGATATAGGATCATTCTGATGAGGCAAGTCCGTGACTGTTATTAGGTGTTCATTGCATAAGTATAAACAGGGGGAACGGGGGCTCTAATGCCCCTCCCCTTAACTTGCATAAATGGATTTTTCAATCAGAATTGTCAGATTTCGTTCAAATCTCTGAATAGTTTTGGAAATTTAATGGTTAAGTATAAAGGGGGGGAATAACTCCTCTTAAATTATATAAATGCTAAATGGGCTTTTATTAAAAATTATCCGATTTGCTCTGAATTTTGGATATAGATTTTTTAATATGATAAAGTATGTACTTGATAGTTTAAGAAGTTCAATGATTAAGTATAAAAAAGGAGAAAGGGGAGAGCTGTTTTCCCTTCTTAATTATTTTTTTTTCGAACGGAATTAACGAAAATACAAGGCTGTAATGTACAATTAGTATGCGTAGCCTGTGAGCTCAATGCCATCAGTTTAACTGGGCAATATTCTTTTTATTAGATTCTTTCGCAAATGCAGCTACAGCAGTATCATCATATTTGGAGGAGAAAATCATGGAATTCGCAGCAAACGAGAATTATAAGTAAAATTTAGAAATGGATACCAAGAGTTCGAACTTCAAAAACCTATAGGTCTCAAATATGGTTTGTGAGGGAGAGTACATAAAATTTTAATAGCTTTATTTTCACGAGGTTTGGCTGAAAGGGGGTTCCATGCAGTGTCTAATTTACTGTCTAAGAAAAGGAACATGTATCTTTAAACCTGAAAATTTGTGACTGATGTTGAAGAAATTGGAATCTGATCTAAAAAAATTGTTAAAACTCCAATAGACTCAAGGATTTCGTTATTTTTTAAAAATTCTTGTTTTTTTTTTTTTTTTTTTTTTTTTTAATTTCTATTAAACAATTATTTACTACATTTGATGATCGTTTTAATTAACTTCTGCTTTGATTAACAGATAAAATATAGATAATTAGCAATGATATTTTAACGTTTTGTATAATTAACAATTATTGAAGAGGGGGCGTTGGCATTTTTTTCTCTTCTAAAAGGGGCGGTGGACCAGAAAAGGTTGGGAATCTATGGTCTAGAACAAAAAAAAATTAATAAAATAAATACCTTTATTAGATCACACTTGTTCAACTAATAAATTTGTTGATTAAATTACTACAGTTTGAGATTATGGTACACAAGGTATCAAGAGATTTAAATTTGAATCTGTAATTACTTAGACAACTTAACTTGACATATTTAATGGCAAGAAGTATGTGGAGTTGAATAGGGAAAAAAGTGAAAGTATTTTTTTTATGTGATGGCAGTAACAAATTGTTAAAATTCCTTAAATATGATGAAAAAAGTATTTAAATTTGTGGGCATTAAAAGCTTATGCAAAATTAGTTTCATTCATGCATATAGATTTTTTTTTTTTTTTTTTTTTTTTTTTTTTTTTTGCATTAATCATACTTTGAAATTTCAGGTTGAATGGGGGAATTCATGCCCAAAAAGTAAAAGTTCTATCCCAAAGAGTTTCGCTGAAATCAGGCATCCAATGAAGCAATTTCATTAACTTTTGGAAAATTATTATTATTCGTTTTATTTATTTATTTATTTTTGAAGAAACAGTTACATTAGATACGTAATGCCATAACCACTATATAGGGTGTGGAAAAAATCATGATATTTTTAAAAATTAGGTTTTTTTAAATCTTTAAATCAGTTTTTTTATATTTAAATGAGATTTTTTAAAATTTAAATCAGATTTTTTTTCTTAACTTTAAAATATTGAACAGATAGCTAGAGTTTTTTGTTTCCAGAACAATTAAACCTCTAATTACTAATATAATATACATTTTTTACACTTCAACTGATAAAATTTAATTGCTAATAGTAGTTACAGGAAATATAAAAACTGAATTATTATTTGTGTTGAATTAGTTAGTTATTAGATTATTATTAGTTAATTTATTATTTTTTATAATTTTATTTTTTTTTTCATTTTAGTTTCATTAATTATTCAAATACAATATAGTTATATGCATTAATTTTTATAATAATTACGTAACAATATAAAATACTACAGATGTTTACATTTATTAAAATGATCAGTTACTTTATTTAATATTACATTGTTAAAATTAATATTTTTTAAACAAATAATCTCTAATTAGTTATGTAATATTTCCTTTGCTTTAGTTACTAAAGTGATAATTTCTAATTTAGTATTCATTCTGGAAGGAAAAGAAGGCAGGATGCAAAAAAAAGGGCACAGTTTCACAAAGAAATGTATTAGTGTTTCGTAAAAATAAGAAAAATAAGTGCTAAAGTTTTAATATAATAAATAAAAAAAGCATTTAATTTTAATAATTTTGTAATTTACAAGTTAAAAAATAATATTAAATAACATGTTTTAATAACATTCTGCTTTTTCTCAACAAATAAAGTTCTATGATTTTGTAAGGTCTTGGACACATATATTTAAAAGAAGTACAGTATAGAAAAGTTAGGTACAAAATAAATTGAATAAATAAATAAAAATAAAAATAATTACCGGTTACAACTATTGGTAAATCTCACTATTTTTTGAAAAGGCAGAGTGCATTTTATCAATTATAAAAGGGACAAGTTGCAACTCTCTTAAAAAATTGTTTAGAAGAAACAATAATTAATTACAGAAATGAATAAAAACTGCAAATAATTTCATTAGTTTTTAGCATTAATAACAAAACTAACCAGTATTATTGACTGCTCATTTTGCATAAGAAAAATTACTGTTAATCGGGTAATTATTAACTTATTAGACGTATATATATGCTAACCAAAGAAATTATGATCATGAGTTACAACCATTCATGCACACATACAGAATAAATATACAGATCGCCACTTATATCTGAAATTCTCAAAATGCTAAACATCACCACTTTTAGCTCTAAGTCTTTATCGCTTGCTGTGATTCGCATTTTTGTACGAATCAAGTTTTTTTATTTCTCTTACATTCGTTTACAACAACTTTTAAGACGCCATTCTTCTTTAGCTCCAATATTTGGTATAAATTTGCTATTGCAATAGTAGAATGAGAAAATAAGATTCTGGTTATTTGCTCTCCTCCTTTCCATAAATTTATTGTACTTGTCATGCTTATTTTATATGACAGAATGAATAACTTTATTATTTAAAGGAAATTATGACCTTGCAAATCCTTTACAAATTTACACTATATAACGTTTTCAGTTCTTTGCAATTAAACTTAGAAACAATCATTTATTTTTATTCATTTATTCATAAGGCAATCTGCCTGTAGAAAAATTCCAAATAATATTAATCTAAGATGTTAATACTTTGATGTTATTTAAACTTTTACATTTTTTTTATTTTAATTAGTTATTTTCAAATAAATCAGTTGTTTAAAATCACAATTTAAAGGCTGATTTATATTAGCTGGTTAAAATCTTTGACACCTTATCACTACTGAATTGACAATAGAAACTGTAAGAAATCAAATTATACTAAAATTATATCATACATAATTAAAATATTATAATTTGTTTCAAATTATTGCTATACATTCTTTCAGGGATGCTTGGCCATGTATTAATACTTAAATTACATTTTGAGTTGAATTCATGGATAAAAATTATTTTGTATTTTCTCCAAACAGTTCTACTCCCTACAAATGTTGGTAAGGAATTTCTTGTTCTTCAAGAAAATTAATACCAAACCCTGCTTGTATTAAACTTTGGGAGCATAATTGGTGCATTCTGTATACAATCTGGTAGAAAACAAAATTCAAATTTAAGAAAAATCAGGTGCTTGTAACCTGTTCTTTCTCATTTTTTTTCCAAAAAAACTTGCATTATTGAATTTATGTTTAAGGTTAAAAATTTCAATTATTTTACACAATTTTTATACTATTTTATATATTTTTTAAAAATTCACCTCTGGTATTCAGAGTATATCATTAGATAGTTCCAGTTTTACATGCATTAAACATAAAAAAGTTAATTTATCTGTGAAAACTGCCATAATTGTTTAATAAAGCCCAATTATTTGTCCAGAAGACAGAAATTGTTTTTGCCATTTTGGATTTTGCTTCTGATTCAAATTTGCAATGCTACAAATTGTTAACCACATTTTTATATTATTGGTTGTCACTTCCAAATAAAACTATTTTTTTAATTCAATGTTATATTTTTATTGCTACTTGAATTTATATTTGATGTGTAAGTAAATAGTTGCTGCAAATATTTGTCATTTTTATTTCGCGGCTGTTTAATTTATTATTATTTTTTTAAAACTCACAATATTTAAATGTGCATATTTTTTAAAAATTCCCTTAAACTCCCTTTATGTTATAAGGTTAATATGGCATTTAAAGTATTGAAACCATTTTTACGGATGATATTAATAAGGTATCTTTTTTCTGCAGGTATTTTATCGTCTGTGCTCCATGAAAGTAACTATTTTCTTGACGGAAAATGTCAGTGTCTCAGATCTCACAAGCAATAAAAAAAACTTTTCCTTGTGAAATATATTCCAAATAAATTTCACAGACGGGTAATCTGAAACTACGCTTGTGTACTTGTTCAAAACAAAACTCTTGCGTTTGCAAAATATGTTTTAAAATGTTTTCAACAAAACCTGCTCTAAAAATGAATACTTATACAAATGAAAAGCATTTCGTTTGTGAAATATGCCTAAAAGCATTTTCACAAAGTAGTAATCTGAAGAAACACTTACGTACCCATGCAAAAGAAAAACCTTTTGCTTGTGAAGTATGTTCCAAAGTATTTTCAAAAAATAGTTACCTAATAGTACATTTGCGCACCCATACCAAAGAGAAACCTTTTGTTTGTGGAATGTGCTCCAAAGGATTTTCACATAGTTGTGGTTTAAAAAAACATTTTCGTATCCATACGAAAGAAAGACCGTTCGTTTGTGAAATCTGTCCCAAAGGATTTTCCCAAAGTAGTCATCTGAAAAAACACTTGCTTATCCATACGAATGAAAGACCTTTTGTTTGTGAAATATGTTCTAAAGATTTTACACAAAGTTGTAATCTGAAAAAACACATGCGTATCCATACAAAGGAAAGACCTTTTATTTGTAGAGTATGTACTAAAGGATTTTCACAAAGTGGTCATCTGAAAAAACACTTGCGTATCCATACAAAGGAAAAGCCTTCTGTTTTTTAAAATTATAGAAAAAGTAACAATCTGAAAATACATTTGCATACTAATACAAAAGGAAAATCTTTCATTTGTTTAACATAAACCAAAAGTTTTTACAAAGTGGTCGTCTAAAAAACATTTGAATACCTACAGTAAAAACACTTTTGTTTGTGAAGTATGTTCTGAAAGATTTCTAGTAAGTTCAATTTAAGGAAACATTATTATCATATTCCTGCAAACTGAAAGACTTTTAATTTGTCAGAATGATGCTATAATGAATTTTCACTAAATGGCCTTCTATAAACACACTTGCATGTTAGCACAAGTAAAAATTCCTTCTTTGTTGAATTTTCATTTTTAAATATATTCTGGAAGATCATCTTAAAATTATACTTAAGAAATATATTTGCTTATACTCACAAACGTGAAGCTATTTCGTAGAGAAGTATTTTCTAGCTAATATCTTCAAACAATATTTTATAAATACATCATTTATCTGATGTTTAAAAAAAATCTTTTAATAATTAGTATAATTTTAAGCAATTTTCCCAAAATGTTACTTAGCACTATTGAACATTGCAATGTTAAAAAATATGATTCCATCAAGTTGTAATTTTCAAGACCCTCATACTAGATGCTTGTTTTAACTGGAAATTAGTTATCAAAATGTATCTTTGTCCATCTAATATTTTTTTTGTTGTTGTTTACTGGTTTAAATTTCTCCGAGGATGCATTTTCGGAACAGTATTCCTAGTGTAAAGCCAAGATTCATGGAACACAATGAAAAATTCTTGTGTGAATGGTTCGAGAAATTCGTTCTTACAAGAATGTATGACGTCCAAGTTATCCGTCCCCATCCATCATTATTATAGAGGAAAATCAGTGGCTTTCCTCAATATTATTTTTTACATTTATAAAGAAAGAAAGAAATATTATGCATTACAAAAGAGAGATAAAAATTGACGTTTATTAGGTTTGTTTTAGCCACCAAGTGACTGTTTAAAAAAAAGATTCAAAGGGTTTTGTTGGAAAAAAAAATAAAAGAAAAAGAAAACTTTCTGGTAGATATTGTAAGATAATTCGCATTTATGTATCTATTAATTATTTTACAATGATAGGTTTTGCTTACTTAATGGCCGTATGTTTTTTATTCTTTTTTTATATGATTTATAAATTTCAAGAGTACTTATTTTTTGCAGCATCAAAATTTTTTTTTTAATTTAACGATTATTATAGATTAATTCATCATTTTTAACTTTTCTTAGCTGTTTCTCAGATTCAAAATTCTTCTTTAATAAGCAACTCAATAACTACAAGAGAGCAACTAAAAAGTTTGCTTTACAGTATATTATTATATTTTCAGTTTCATTATTTGCTTAATTAATTTTTATCAATTTTTTTTAAAGGTAAAATGTTTATCATAACTTTTTGTGGTCCTGATCTCAGTAAATCTAATAAAAAATTACATCTAATAAAAAATACGCATCTCCATTAAATTGGTGTTATTTTCATGCTTGTATTAAAGAAACAGTTTATAGAGATTAATTATTTAAGTTACTGTTCTATAAACGCAGGGCTGCCACTTTTCAGTTTTATAACTTACATTATTTCTAAAAAGAAAAAATCAGG
Organism: Maratus speculifer; assembly: GCA_964019185.1. Lineage (NCBI taxonomy): Eukaryota > Metazoa > Arthropoda > Arachnida > Araneae > Salticidae > Maratus > Maratus speculifer. Next base: position 39,482,497 of record OZ025303.1, read on the forward strand.
AGGGATTCTGTTCCGAATTTTCGGAAAATTTAACCATTTGGTACAAGGAATTTATTTAAAGAAAAAAAAGTCATCAATTCGAAAATTTGATTTAAAAACATCGCGAATTTCGACAAATGATCGTCGAAAAAAAAAATCAGTTTCGTGAATGTTCGCGCCTAAAAAATGGGAATTTAATCAAAGGACCCTGAAAACCACAATTTCATTAAATGATCATGAAAGAAAGCAAATTTTGGCAAAGAATTGTGCAAAATGCATATTTCGTCAGAAAGTCGTAGCAAAAATGCAAATTTTATCAAAAAATCGCAAAAGAAATCGAACTTTGTCAAAGAATCGCAAAAAAACGCAAATTTCAGCCAACAGTTTAGAAAAAACCGAAAATTTCTTCAAAAAATTGATTAAAAACCAAAAACTTCGTTAAAAACGGGAAATTTCGAAAAAAGATCGCGATAAAACGCCAATTTCGTAAAAAGGCCATGGAAAAAACGCAAGATGCGTTAAAAATTATAAAAAACTTCTGATTTGATCAGAGTTTTTTTTTTTAATGCAAATTTTATCAAAAGATTGTTTAAAAACCGAAAATTTTGTCAAAAAAAAAAAAAAAAAAAAAAAAAAAAAGGAGAAACTGAAAATTTTGTCAAAAGATTGAAAAAAAATAGTAATTTCGCCAAAGGCCCATACTGAAACACATACTGTGAAATCTCTCTGTGAGGGCTATCTGCCGTTCCATTGAAAATTGGTTCTTATGAGGTGTAGCCTTTGAATAAGGGCAACAAGAAAGATAAATAAATAAAATAAGGAAATCAAAATTGGTACAGGTAAAAAAAAAATGTTTATTAACATTTTCAAGCTCCTTATATGATTGAAAAAATTTTCTATTGAAATTTGTTTACGGTTTATAAATTTTTCTCAGACGATTCTTGTTTCTAATGATTTTTTTTTTTTTTTTTATGAAACAAATTACTTCGATTTGTATAAATTTATTAATACTTTAGGATGAGATATTAGTTTATTTATTTGTGATTGAATTATCTGACAGGATATATTCACAGCTGTAGACTCATCAGACTTATTGTTATTATCTGAATGAGACTGAACTCATAAAATTTAAAAAACTTGAAAAATAAATATCCTCCGATTTTTAAACTTTTCATATTTTTTAAGGAAGTTCTTTTTGTTTTCAACAATATTGTATTCAGTTATTTCTTGCTGCAATTAAACTGTGATATCAATTTTCTCGCAGATATTCCTTGATCATGTCAATTAACAATTTTGATTTTGCCATTCAAATCCTAATTTACTCTTTGTCGTGGTTTAGGTGCCATGATTTTAAATTTTACATAGGCCTGAACATAAAATTTCTAGTGTAAAAATTGTGCTTCAATATGCATTCAAAGTTTTAGTAAAAATCTTACATCAAAACATAACACAGATTCAAGTCTGTTATCCTTTGTGTGTCCACAATGATGGGTCAAATTTTCCCATGAATACAATCCCTACAGTTTGAAAGGTCAAACAAAGTATGAGGAACACCTGTTTGTCTCACTTGTGGAAAAGTTTATGTTCTTTCATGGTTTTACGAAATCCCCCCATCTCTCCTTGCCTTCTTTTTTGAAATGCAATTGTTTCCTGAACTCTTGTCTTTTAATTCAGGAATTCAATACATCTTTTTAGAATTTAATCCACATGTGAAGAAAAATGGCCTTCCTGAGTGGACCCTAATAGGAGTAAAATTAACATTTTATCTATGGGAAAATTTTTCGTTCCTAAAAGTATTGGCCCTTAATAGAGATGGCCAGAGTTCTCGCTGCCACTCGCAATTGCGACAAAATGCTTCATTTGGCGAGTAAAATTTAAACCATACTCGCCAAATTGCGAGTGCTCGATATCTAGTCTTTTGTGTGCCAAAAATTTTGAAATTTTTAATCGTGTTAGTGAACGATTTGATGTCGCTCATACCATTTCTATTGTTTTATTTATAGAGATACTGACTCAACACAAATTTGGTTTAGAAATAGTCAAAGACAAATATGATTATACTATACATAATTATCTATTATAGATAGTCATTATCTATGCACTGATATTTTGCCGATAAAGATATAAACATAGTTACTCGCATAAAACGCCAAATAGAGAAAAGTTTTGTTTCTACGTGACATTGAAATTAGCGATTTACCATAATGTTTAATAGTTGTATGCAAGTAATCATTGGCCGGTCATTTTTTTTCTATCGAGTTAAAATCTTCTAAAAAGATGTAGCGTTTATTTTCATAACGGTAAATCAACAATAGTTGTTTTAATTTTATTTAAACTACTAAAAGAATGCTTGAAACATTCATATTTTTAGAACAAGGAGACCTTTAGAATGTTCTTTTTTGCAATAGTTTCAGTAGAACGTAATCAAATCTCTATTTTATTAACAGTTACAAAAAATGAGTTTTTCAGAACATTCAGAATTAAGGACTACAATAAGAGGTTAAAGATGCATTTTTGTGTGTTTTACGCCAAATCTATTTTGCTAAAATTTCTTTTCATTTGGCGACTGTTTTTATTTCTTATTTGCCAAATTGCTAACAATAGTCAAAAGCCAGTGAGAACCCTGGAGGTAGCTCTTGAATAGGAGTGGCCTTTAATTGAAGTTTCACTGATTATTGATTTTTATTAATTTCCTACACAGGGGCGCACCATCATTATCCAGCGCCTGTGTGCAAAATTTCAATTGGCGCCCTGTACACCCCCCCCCCAGAGCCCGATTAAAGATGTCTGGGGCCCAAGACCCATGATCTTTTCAAAGGCCTCTCAAAGTCAAAACAGTAGCAAGGTTTTTTTTCATTAGAGGAATATTTGATAAATTTTATCTAATAAAGCGATGCAATTTCCAAGTTATCTAATTTCTTTTTCCTTTTCGTTTTTGAGTAAATTAAAAAATATATATATATATACATTTATAAGAATTAGTTTCAAAATTATTTTACTCATTTTAGGCCCCCCCCTCGATCAGCAATGGGCCCAAGGCCACGGCCTAGTTGGCCTGAGAAGTAATCAGGTCCTGCCCCCCCCCCCCCATTCGAAATAAACTACATATATATATATACAGGGTGATTCCAAATTTTTTTTACAATAACAGAGGAGTGATAGTACACATCAAGACAAACAATATTAAATAGGAGACCAAGGGTCCAAAACGTTTTCTTAAGGAGATAGCCGCCATTAAAGTTTAGGGACCAAAATTTCAAATAAACATAAAAAACGGAAAAATCGGTCGATTGATTTGCGGTTTTCACTAAAATTATTCTTTATGTCGGCATTTTCTTGAAATTAAATTATAATAATAAATTTCAAAAAATGCTGATAGAGGGCGCTTTAGACTTTGGAGTAACGAACAACTATTTTTTGCAGGTATGTTTTGCATCTCATTAAATGTTTTCGTAAGTTTACACTCAAACTTAAATTTTGAGCTCAAAATCTGTAGTTGGGAGTGGTTAAGTAACACAAACTGAGCTGTGTTCAGAGGGTTCAAAATTCAAATGATTAAAAAAAACGGAAAAGTTAGTCGATTGATTTACGGTTTTCACTAAAACTATTCTTTATTTAGGTATTTTCGTGAAAATAAATTACAATGATAAATTTCAAAAAATGCCGATAGAGGGCGCTTTAGACTTTGGAGTAACGAACAACTATTTTTTGCCGAATTGTTTGCATATCTTTAAATGATTTCGGAAGCTTAGACTTAAACTTAAATTTTGAGCTCAAAACCTGAATAGTAGGGAGTGGTTAAGTAACACAAACTGAACTGTGTTCAAATGGGAGGGGGAGGTTCAAATTTAAAGTAATTATAGAAAATGAAAAAATTGGTCGATTCGTTTGCGGTTTAAAATAAAACTATTCTTTAAGTCAGTATCTTCTTGAAAGTAATTTTTAAAGATAAATCTCAAAAAATTCCATCAGAGGGCGCCTTAAACTTCAGAGTAACCAACAATTCATTTTAACCATTATTTTTTGGTTCTAATTAAATGCTTGCAAAAGCATTTTAAATGTTATCGGAAGCTTAGTTTTAAACTTAAATTTTGAGCTCAAATCCTGAATCGTTATGAGGAGTTAAGAAGCGCAAACTGAAGTGTGTTCAGGAGTTGAAATTTAACCCTCTTTCCTCTTCGAACACAATTCAATTTTTCGCTACTTAAACACACCCAACGATTCAGAATTTCAGCCCAAAATTTAAGTCTATGCATTTGAAAGCATTCAATGAGATTAAAAAAATAACAGTTAAAAATAGTTGTACGCTACTCCAAGGTCTAAGGCGCCCTCTATCGGCATTTTTTTGAAATTTCTCTTTAAAAATTATTTTCAAGAAAACACTGATTGATCAAGAAAACTGCTGATTTAAAAATATAGTTTTAGCAAAAACCGCAAACGAATCGACCAATTTTTTCCGTTTTTTTTACAATTATTTGAAATTTGAACCCTCTGAACACAGCTAAGTTTGTCTATTTAACGACTCCCAGCTATTCAGATTTTGAGCTCAAAATTTAAGTTCAAGTCTAAGCTTACGAAAGCATTTAATAAGATGCAAAAAATAACGCCAAAAAAGAGTGTTTCGTTACTCCAAAGTCTAAAGCGCCCTCTATCGGCATTTTTTGAAATTTATCTTTATAATTTATTTTCACGAAAATACCTAAATAAAGAATAGTTTTAGTGAAAACCGCAAATCAATCGACCAATTTTTCCGTTTTTTATAATCATTTGAAGTTTGAACCCTCTGAACACAGCTCAGTTTGTGTTACTTAACCACTCCCAACTACAGATTTTGAGCTCAAAATTTAAGTTTGAGTCTAAGCTTACGAAAATATTTAATGAGATGCAAAAAATACCGGCAAAAAATAGTTGTTCGTTACTCCAAAGTCTAAAGCGCCCTCTATCGGCATTTTTGGAAATTTATCTTTATAATTTAATTTCAAGAAAATGCCGACATAAAGAATAATTTTAGTGAATACCGCAAATCAATCGACCGATTTTTCCGTTTTTTATGTTTATTTGAAATTTTGGTTCCTAAACTTTAATGGCGGCTATCTCCTTAAGAAAACGTTTTGGACCCTTGGTCTCCTATTTAATATTGTTTGTCTTGATGTGTACTATCACCCCTCTTTTATTGTAAAAAAAATTTGGAATCACCCTGTATATATATATAAATGAGTAGCTATAAATGCATGAATGCCATCCTCTGCTCGAGTTTTATACCAGATCAGTTAAGAAGTAAAGTTTTATATCAGTTTAAGATTAAGGATATTATTGTTTGAAATGCCGGACAGGTCGGGTAGTAGGGCATATCACGGAAATTTAAAACTCTGTTTTCATAAATCTTTATTTTTTCATTCGTTATAAAGCGACCACTGTAACTGCTAAATTATTTATGTCTAAATTGAACATTTTGCCATTCTAGTCTCACAGGCGTCTAAGATTATATGTAAAAGCTAATAAGATTATATTGTATATAGTATTTGATATTTCAATACTTTGAATTTTAAGTTCTGTATTAAAATGAACAAATCTTGTTTAATCATCACAGTAGTATTTGTTCAGTATCTGATTAGACACTGGCGTACAAAGGGAGTGTAAGGAAAGATCGTCCCTTTCAATCTTTGAAAAAGTAAGAATTTATGGCCAAATTTTGGTTTATTCTCTTTTATCATCCCCCTCCTCATAACAAAATGATGTCCAGAGTACAAGATAGTATTAATAAGAAGTATTTGTTCTGTTCAGAGGTATATGGGTCGAAAAGACATATACTGTTTGGCCCGTTACATAATAATTTCTATAGAATGATCATTTGTAAAAGCGCGGAAAAAATTATTGCTTCGATCGCTTTGTGTTAGACCTACGACACAGAATGCCAAAACTGTCACACGATTGATGCTTACCAATTGCAATTTGTTTCATAGCTGACGTCTCTCCCTCCAAACTAAAATCTCTACATTGAACCGCACACTCCATACAATTTCTGGCTTTACGTTGTTTCTATATTATGGATTCAAGGTGGATGCCTGTGCATGTCCGTTCCCAGCACGGAAAAATGAAGGCAAACTTTCAAACGAGTCGGGCCGAGCCGGCAGAATGACCGTTTTTTTAATGGCCGGGCCAATATAAAAATTTAAACGTAGCCGAAAAAATATGATTTTTTTCTATATTTATGATTATGAATAAGTATAAAAATGCTGCATGAGCCGATGTTTGACAACATCAATACGGAAATATGTCATATCGGCCGAAGATATATTCAGCATAGAAGAGATCGGCATCGGACAGCTAGATCATGCCTAAGCCCGGGCTGAATTTTTTCAGCAGACTCGGGTCGAGAATGAATGAGGTTTACATTTGTTTTTCTGCATAGTCGAGCGGGGCCGGAATTAGACTTGCTTATTCACAAGACGTGTAGGGCAGGCAATATGTTTTGTAAATTAGTAATAGCGATCATGACTTTCTGTTAACGGAATCATTGAAAATTTATCTTAATAAATTACAGAAAAATATTTTCCAAAATCTACTTTTTATTATACAGCTTCAAAAGTTTCGATGCTTTTAACCCTCTGTTTTTTATTTAAATCTAAAATACCTCATTTTTTTTAAAATAAATCTTTATTTGCATATTGAAACGTCTAAGAGTCTGAGTAATCATTAAAGTATAGCTACTAGTCTGTCTTGGGAACTCCAAATCATCTAACATTTCTTCATGAATATGTATGCAGTATTCTTTAAAAAGATTTTAATTGTATATTAAGAGTGTTCTCAACTGCTCCGCTCAACAAGCGCAAAACTTTTTGACACATTAAAATATTAATTTTTTAACAGAAAGATATAAAATTGGAAGGCCTGACTATGAAAGCGATTTCGAATAGAACTTATTTTTCCATTTTATGATCATTAAATTACCTGCCCAGTTCTAAGCTATTTCGATCACTTGATCACCCTTTTTCGACCGGTTTTTCGCTTTCGTCGGGAAATGTGCTCAAAAACGTCAACTTTGAAGGTTTGTTATAAAAGATCGATTGCTTTTTTTTTTAACTGAAAATTGAGTGCAATTAGACAGTTTCTGAATAATAACACCTGCTATTTTTATGCATTTCCGAACAAAAATAAATTAAAGCATATGTCATAAAGTTGCCCTTTTTGATTTAAGAACACCTTTAAGAAAAATCAAAGTTTTTGTAGAATTTGATTCCAGCAGGATTTTATTTAATTACTTTTAAACGGGCTGCATAAAACCGGTTTTCACTGATTTTTGCACAAACCAGAATCGCGAACACCAAAAATAGAAATAGAAATTTCGATCTCTTATTCAGAGCTGTCCAATGCATCTCTTGCGGACGTTGCTATTGTTATGGCGCCTTTTGAAGGTTTTTCTGGGCGCCCATTCGAATATTTCCTCTTACTAGCTATTTTTTAAATTAAAAATCCACTTTAAAGTATGTTTTTTTTTTTTAATCAGTAACATTTGATTTGGATTCTTTTAATTGTTACCAGAGTGACTTAGTGCTAATTATTTTATATTGATAAATTTTTATTTAGTAGTTAAGGTTTCTGGTCCCTTCATCTACAAATCTTTTATGATACATTTGCCAATGGAAAATATAATTTTCAATTTACTATGATTTATATTATTTTCGCAAATTATTTTAAAATAGAGTTTCTGGGTAGTAGGGAACTTTCGGCTATCATCTTGAGATGTATGTACATTATATAAGACGCTTGTGACGCATAACTGTACCACATTTCATGGCCTTTTTATCAGAGGGGAAATTTTCACTAGTATTTTTTTATAGTAATTTTAATTTTATTATCTTATTAATGGTGAATTTAGCCTTTGTGGTAATAAAACTGTACTACACTTTACCATTACTACACTGTTAAAGTTTTATGCGAAATTATAAAGAATCTACGGGTAATCCATTATCGTAAATCTTATGTAGAATTACAGAGATTAGAAAATTAGAGATTCTGTTAAATAACAGAGACGTTATTCCGTAAATTAACACAGATTCTGTAAATTAACATCGTTAAAAATAAACAAGATTCGATACATTTATTTTCAATGATAATAATTTAATTTAGTTTTCAAAATTAATGAATTACTGAATCTTCAGCGAATTTCAGAGAATTTGAATTTTTCAATCAAATTTCAACTGTTATATCATTTACTTTTCACTCAATTTATTTTTAGCCGTCCTGGGGTCTGAACCCGAGATCTCCTAACACAAGAATAACAACTTATTGACTAGGCGACGGATTCTGCTGTTATTGCGTACAAAAAATGTCTTTTATGAATCAACGGGTACAAATTTATTAAATCTATCCCTATTGCAAAGTGATTGTATATCCCCACTAATTCTAAGGAGATTATTTTTCCCTTTCTAAATTATTCTAAGTTTAAAAAAAATTAAACTAAATTTTCTTCTTTGATATTTCTAACAAAATTTTAAAAGAATTTTAAAAGTGTGTATGTTAAATTACAAGTTTTACAAAAATAAAAATATCATTAAATAAAAACGCGAAAACCCCCTAGAGAGAATTAGATAACCGAGAGTATCGGTTTTTTTCCCAGTGTTTTTACAGAAATTTTTAAGTGTACTGTACAGTGAGATACAATGGCGGATCTAAGGGGGGGCGATGGGACGATCGCCCCCCCCCCCTTGAGCCCAGTAAAGGGTCTGAAAAAAAATGCCCGCACGGAAAAAAATTGGACTTAAACTCGAGACCGGCGCGGCCCGGGTCGGGCCGTGCCATTTTTAAGTCACGGAACTGGGTCAGGTCTTTACACTTTCAGAACCGAGGCGGATCGAGTCTTACTTTTTCCTGTAGAGCGAGATCGAGCCACACTGGCGTGCCTGGCATGGATTTCGTTCTTCCTTGAGGTAAACGCACGGTCTAAGATCGAACCAGACCATAAGGGAGGAGAAGCAATGGCGGATCTAAGGGGGGGGGGGCGAAAAGGCGATCGCCCCCCTTAGATCCGCCATTGGCAGATTCAAGAAAAATGCGCCTTGGGATTTTTCAAGGCGAAAGGGCGATCCTCCCCCCCTTGGGCTAATAAAAATTTCCTAAAAAGACATGCATTCTCGCAGGAAATGAATTGAAGCCTAACTCGAGTCCGGGGCGGGCCGCGCCTTTTTAATTTCGCGAGGCTCGGGCTGGGTCAGGTCTTCTCGCTTTCAGAACCGGGCAGTATCGTGATCATTATTTTTCTGCAGATTTGGGTCGGGCCCAATGGCGGGTCTGATGGGGCGATCGTCTTCACTTCTTGGGCAATAAACGTTTCCCAAAAATACATGCATCCTTGCAAGAATTGAGTTAGATCCTAACTAGAATTTAACGCCCCCCCCGGGCCGCGCCTTTTTAAGTTCGCGAGGCTCGAACTGTGTCTGGTCTTAGCGCATTCAGAACTCGGCCGTCATTTATTTGATACTATCATGATCATTATTTTTCTGCTGATTTGGATTGGGTCTGACTTATTTTTCTTCCAGATCGAGTCTGGCCTGGAGTCATTCTTCTTAGATGTCTGCATTAGAGATGACTAAGGTTCAGACTTAGCCCGTGTCCGATACGAAATCGTGCTCTGTTTTTATGCTGGTCTACTGATTCGGACTCATTTTTTTCTGAAATCTGAAAAAAACTTTTTTCCTCTTAAAAATTAGTACTTATTCCTTTTCAAATCAATGTCTTGCTATTTTGATAAAAATAAAAAAAAGGCAAAATTTTTTTTTTTTTTTTTTTTTTTTTTAAGTATTTGAACGCTATTAAAAAAATAACAGAAAAAACAATTAGTCATATCTTCATCTGTAGATTTATGTTCAAGCATTGCCGATCTGGCGCCTACGAAAAAAGGCGGGAATAATGAATTTGTTTTTAGTTCGATTTTTATTTGTGGCAGAGATTATTTTGCAATTGGATCTTTTATTATTATTTAGACATGTAACACGAAAAGAATATTTTCTTTTGATTTTATTTTGCGGTTACCGAATAATTTAAATTTCTAGTGTATGCAACGTATGCAAGTCGTAATCGCTTTTCATATAGAAATAACTGTAGTAATTATCATTTCTTTTGGAATCTCTGCTGATGCCGTAGCGGTAAGTAAATGTATTTACCATATTCTTGCGATCGAGTAGTGTTTCCTCTGTTTCTAAAAAAGTGTTGAACTTTAAAATTTTTAATTTGAAGTTATTTTTTGGGTCATGCTATAATGAAGGCTTGTTATGAAGAATGAAATGGTTATAGTTAAAAATGTGCATTTCTTACAGAAAATTTAAAAATGTTGTTCGATTTAACAGATAATAGACAGTATTTTATGCAGGTTCCATGCATTTATTCATGAAACACACTTCATTAACATGTCCATTGTCCATAATATTTTTTTACTAAAACAGAGACAACATATGAGAATCCTTTTATGCGTAAAGTATATTTTTATTTTAGATCAAACTGTTTTTTTTTTTTTTTTTTTTTTTGATAATATTAAATTTAATTTTTACGTTTAACAGCCTTTTTTTTTAATATAAAAAATAGCTTTAAAATTATAATTACTTTTGGAATTTTTTTATAAGTATTATGCAATTTTTTCTACTGTATAATTTCATTATCGGGTTTTGCTCTTGATGCCGCAAAATGTTTCTGCCTCAGGCGGGACCGGGCTGTGGAATAATAGCACAAATTTATCTCTAGTCCGCACTGACCAAAATTTCCCTGGTCGGGGTTCGGCTCGGAATGAAAGTTAAATTTCGATCCGTGTCCGCCTAGATGTATGCATGTGCCCGGGCCTGTCCGAGTCGGCGAAATGGTTTCGAATTTTCTAACGTGCTAGCAAAATTAGAATAATTTTTCCAACAGGCCGGGCCAATAAACAAAATAAATGGGACGAGCCGGCAAAAAAATTGAAAGGCCATATGGGCCGAGCCCATAAAAAAAAATTGCGGGTTCACTGGCCCTTTGTAAAGATTTAAGTAGGAACGTTAAAATATGAGCTATTTTCAATTATATGGGTTTAATGAGAATAAGTATAAATGTGCGTCATCAGTCGAAACTAGTTTGGCAACATCAATACAGAAATCTAACTTTTACAGTGTAGAGATCAGCATCGGAGAATTATATTGTGTGTAACCCGGGTTTAATTTTTTTTAAGCAGGTTTGTACCGGCCCGAGATCAGGCTTGCATTGTTTCTCTACATATAGACGAGCCGGGCTGGAACTAGACTTAATTGTTCTCAAGATGTGTAGGAGAGACAATATACAGTGCCGTGCGAAAGGGGGGGCGATGAATGCGGTCGGGCGCCAAATTTATGCTACCAGCTTAATTTTTGGCCTGTTACAAGAAAAAGTTGGGTCGTAGGGGGGGAAGAGCGCCACATTTTGCTTTGCCTCGAGCGCAGTTTTCTCTTCCCCCTCAAATGATTGCGGATTTTTCTACTTTCTCATGCTGTCGCTTCCAGAAATTCTATTCAAAACGACAATTTTCACAGTATTTTCTTAAACTGCTTATTAAAAAATGGATTACGCCATAGTTTCTGAATAAAAACACTTGCTAATCCTGCTAATGTGATCCACAACACAAACATTAGTTAACCCGACCAGCAGCAAAAGAAAAGAAGTCAACTGGACCCAAATCCGACCCACAGCAAAAACTAGAAGTCAACCGGACCCAGACCCGACCCCCAGCAAAAACTAGAAGTCAACCGGACCCAGACCCGACCCGCAGCAAAAAATAAAAGCAAAATGACCCGCAGTGAAAAAATTAGCCCCGATCCACACATTAAAGTAGAGTCTCCAAATTTCTAAAATCGCCCCCCCCCCTTGAGGGCTCTCCAGATCAGCCCTTGGTGAGATAATAGTGTTAAATGTTTTCAGCCATCTGAATTATGCCGCATTTCATTGTTTGCAACTACATGAGATGCGCCTCTGTTTTTTGAAAAGTTGGACTGGTCGAGCTACATCTAAAATAACTTATTAGGAAACTCAGAAATCGAATAAAACAAAGTAAATAAATAACGAAGAAACAATAAATATTTATAAAAAGTCTGTCTTAGGTAAATCTACATAATTTAATTCAGATGTTAAAAAAAATAATATATTTTAGTTTAATTACATTAAGGATTTTTTTAAAAGTATTTTCTCCTTAGCTGAAATGTTTGGCGCCTTTACTACTTCAGCGCCTGTGTGCGCCGCACACTTTGCACACTGGGTTGGCACGCCCCTGTTCCTACATATATTGCAAAAATAAGCAATTTGCAGATCTAGTCTTCCTTATTTAAGAGCCATTATTTTGAAATTCAGACAAAAAACGACGTTTTGATAATTGTATTTGTGAATTGCCTTGATATATTTTATATTGAAACTAATCATATTTAATGAATAATCTGCAATTTTTCCCTGAAAAAATTTCCCCTTTTCTATAGAAAATGTCAAAGTTCAAAGTTGTAAATGCCATTTTTCATGAAAAGTGAAATGTCAGTATATTTGGAGCTCTATATCTCTCGCAAGCAACAACATCCCAAAATTTTTTTGATATAAACTGTTAGTGTAACCCTACAAACTTATTGAAATTTATTTGTTTCCATGGAGCATTGTTACTTTACATTGTTATGTTGCCACAAAGTACAGTCAAAATGTCGTTTTTGTCCATTTTCCACACTTAATATATTATTTACGCAATAGTACCCCAAACTTCTTATAGAATATGTAAGTGGACTACTAGGACAAGCTAAATAGAATAGTACTGCACGGAGATGTTGCTGTTAGTAGACATAACTTGTTAAATATTCAAAATCTTCAACATTTAAAGTAGATTTATTTAAAAAAAGGGCTACAGTTGAGTGAAAAAGAATATATCAGGCAGTAAGTGAATATATGTAAAAAATCATGGGAAAAAAAGTGGGGCCTCTTTTTTTTTCTCTTCTTATTTGCCAAATTGCTAATGTTGCTCAAAAACCAGCGAGATCCCTGTCTTCACCCCCAACGCATTATCATTAATTTTCTCACAAATGAAGACGTAAGACCGGTTGAAATCTTGCAAGGACTTCAAACACAATTGAGGGAGACATGCCTAAAAAACCCAAGTGTATAATTGGCAGAAAAAGATTGTGGGAGGACGAGCAGAAGTTGAAAACACACCCCACGCCAGATGCCCTCGAACAAATTTGACTGTGAAACACAGTGCTGCCTACTACTGACAGCTGTCGGACGAAATAACACTTGCATATTGAAAAAAGACGTGAATTTCCGATAAGAGGAATGATTTAACTTCATGACAATGGTCATTCCCAGAAAGCAAATCTGACTTGCGAAAAGTTATTTGAAATACTTTGGACAACACTGGAACACCATCGCTATAGTCTTGACTTATTCTACTGTGATTATTACGTGTGTGAGCCTTTAAAAGAAGCATTAGGATGTGGACGATTCGGCGATTACACTGCTGTCAAAGCCTCCTTACACAATAAACTAGAGACACGCCTTTCTTTCTATGATAACGGCATAAAAAGAATTCTAATCCCTTGGGGGAAATGTGTTTGGAATTCAGATTATATAGAAAAAATAATATGTAACTTTTTGTTTTGTATCTTGTACCAATATTTTTTCTTTAATTCCGGTTATATTTGATTCATCCATATGCAAAAACTAATTTGCTTTATTAAACAGATATTTTATCGTCCCATCTAAATATAATCTAGCCATAATATAATATGGCCATGATGAATCTCTGGTGGCTCTTAGATTGTTCTGTAGAGCGATCTCACTGAAAAAAATGACGCCAAATTTCGTGTGAAGAATAAGCTAGTCCAGAAATTTTAGTTAAATTTTATGAAAATACTTCACACCAGAATTTTGATTTAGAAAAGTTTAACTTTTTTATTTGACATTTTTCTTCTTTGTATCTTTTAAACTTAATTTTAGAATGGAATTTCTGATTTGAATTGAAATACATTCATATGTTAGCAGTCAAAATGACCGGTCACGATAGCTATATTGTTAAGAATTTTGTGAAAATCAAAATTAGTTCCAAAAGTTACTGCTGAGGAATATGTGGTGCTCTGTAATAGTGAAGAAATTTTTAAAATGTAGAATCGATACTGAAATAAAGTTACCACTTTTAAATCGGGTTCAATGTAGCCGCCATTTTTTTAGACCACACTGCAAATCCCGGCAACACAATACGAAACGCAAATCAACACCAAAAAGGTCCGACTTTTGCACGCGAAAAATGCGTTGATAATGTGTTTCATGGTGCTTCTGGCGTTGTAATAAGCGTTTGCCGCAGGTGTTGTATAAAGCGTTCATGTTCCGTTTTTCGAAACACATTTTACACGCATCACTTTTTTAAACGCATTATCATCACAATTTTATATACACATTAATACACAATGTTTTGCATTTTTCGTTGCATTGGAAGCTCATAACGAGATCGTATGCGTCAGGAAGCATATTTTGACAGGGATTTCAGGTTTATCTCTTGATTTAAATCATAATTTCCCGAAAAAATGTATTGGCTTCTCCAGTCTTTTTTGCTAGAAACTGATTTTGGCTAAAAGACATGGTGGTTTATTTTATTTAATTCAGTGGGATTTTTTTTTTTTTTTTTTTTTTTTTTTTAAGGCATAGTTTTAATTTTGGTCATTTATTTATTTTAATCTCTAGTTATTTCTGCAATTTAGAATGAGGGTAACTGTCCACAATGAATTTATTATACAGTTGTATATTTATGCATTTTTTAAGAGGCGCTTTCTTTTTTCAATAGTTAACCCATTTTTTCATTTTGTTTTTCAGTTACCCCACCCCTTCCCTTCTACCCCTATAGATTTTCTCTTTCATTGCTTCTTCCTCTTTCCTTGCGTCCGATCTTTTCCATTACCATGACCAAGACAATATGTCCTTGCTTAAGGCTCCTATCCCTACTGGCGAAGACATTTAAGGGTTAAAGCTAAGTCTATGGGGTGGTTATTTTCTGATACCTCATTTGTAATTCAATCTTTTTTTTTGGGGGGGGGGGGTATAGTTGTGGCCTATTTCTACATTGCTTCTTATTTACTTTTCGATTTTGTTTGCAGATATTTTTAGAATGATGCTTTCATTTTTGGAACTGGTTTCGAAAAAGTAAATAATCTTATAAAAATATCTGCAACCAAAATCGAAGAAATAAAAAAGAAGCTACATAAAGACGTGCGGACCTAGACTATCGAATAATAAAAAAAAAATGTCAAAATGCAGACGAAATATCAGAAAATAACTTCCCTATGAGATTAGCATTAGCTGGCGAATGTCTTAGCATACAGACAAAAGCCTTCAATAAAGACATGTTGCCTAGATAGTGATAATGATGAAAGTGAGAAGGGAGAAAAGAAGGAGAAATAAAAGACAAAATATATAAGGGTAGAAGGGGAGGGGTGGGGTAACTGAAAAACAAAATGAAAAAAATGGGTTAACTATTGAAAAAAGAAAGTGCGTCTTTAAAAAATGCATAAATATAAAGCTGTATGATAAATTCATTGTGGACAGTTACCCTCTTTATAAATAAAGAAACAACTAAAGATTAAAATAAATAAATGACCAAAATTAAAACTATGCCTAAAAAAAAAAAATCCCACAGAATTAAATAAAATAAACCACCATGTCTTTTAGCCAAAATCAGTTTCTAGCAAAAAAGACTGGAGAAGCCATTACATTTTTTCGGGAAATTATGATTTAAATCAAGAGACAAACCTGAAATCCTTGTCAAAATATGCTTCCTGACGCATACACATCTTCTTATGAGCTCCCAATGCAACCAAAAATGTAAAATAATGCTTTTTAATGTGTACATAAAATTATGATGTAAATGTGATAAAAAAAAGCAATATGTGCAAAATAAATAACTATACTATTAACACATAAATATATATAGTATAAATTCATCAGTGACTTGTTATAAATCCATTTTGTAGATATTTTTAGCCATTATAAATAGCCATTTGAGATAAAATTAAAAAAAGACTGCAAAACAAACTACACATTTAAAAAAATCCCACAGAATTAAATAACATAAGCAAACTTTCTAACCAAAATAATTTGCTAAAAAAGGGGGGGGGGATAAATAATGCATTTCACCAAGAAATTATATTTTGAATCAAAAATCAACTAACCCTGAAATTCCCACTGCAAAAGGGAATGCCAAAGCTTTATGCTCAATGTAACTTTATGAGCTGCCTCACAGGTAGGAAGGGAAACGTGTGAAAGTCTTTGCGAAAATATGACAAACCATTTGTGTCCGACTTCATGTGACAGCTTCATAGATTGTTTGGATTTATCCAACATGGATATTCTTAGTGAAACTGGATATGAACAGCAAGAAATTGATAGATTGAAGTCACAGTAAACAATAACATAACCAATATCCATACAATCACAAACTGATAAAAACACACACACGTCATCTTCACCCAATATTAAACTATATTACATTGCACACATTGATTACTAAAAATCTTCACAATATATTAGTTTCCCACTTTTGAACATACTTTATAAGCTTTCTGCATTATTGCTTTAAAAAATGGTTCTAATTGTAAAAAAGAAAAAAAAATTCCTCTGATTGGGAAAAATTAATATTTTCTAGAAACTAAATAAAATGCTCAATTTAACTTTTTAAATATTCACGTTTGAAGATAATTTAACTGTAAATAGTAAAATAAATGGTCATTTTAGTTTACTGATCACTCACACTAGTTAGATTAATCTACAAAATTAAACAACACAAGAATTAACAGTGAAAACTTTTGATTTCGTTTTAAATTTTGTTTTATACATTGTCCCAAAACTAAGCTTCCCCCCCCCCCCCTGTAACTGAATTGAACCCATCTACATTCAATAGCTAAAACACATGTGGTAAGGCACAACAAAAGACAAGATTTAGAGATATTTAGGATACAATAATAATCCTAAATACCAAAATTTGGCATGATAAATTCACTTATTTTTTGTTAAATTATGAAAAAACTTTTTTTTTTTTTTATAAAAATGCATGTTTTTTAAAGTACTAGTATGAAACTAAAAAAAAAAAGAGAGATTTGAGAGTGCTGAATCATATACATTTGCATATTTTAATAGACTAATTTTACAGTTCCTTTAAAAAAAAATTTATATTGTTACTACATGCTTTGAAATGTAGGTGTGTGAGAATTATCACAATTTCGACCAAAAATATCTCTTGCAATTTTTTTCTAAGAACAATCTTGTGTTTTTACCAACATAACAAAAAAGTGCATTTTGACAAAATAAATTAATAAATAACTTTAATATTCATTATTTTTTTTTATTATTTCTCTTATACTAAAAATATTTTAAAAATATATAACATTTCAAACAATTGCTAACACATAAATCTATTTTATTTCAATGAAAATATATTTGTTTCCCCATTTGTCTATGTAAATTTATGTAACATTCTCAATGCAAATAATATGCATGTTATTCAAATCGAATTTAATATTCTCCATAAATGTAATAACTATTCATTATAATGGAGGCATGAAAGTGAAAAATGAGATAAAATGTGGTAATTTTCTTCTATCTATTTGCAGTGGTGCGAAATTCTTATAATTTAAATGTCATCTTAACAGCTACCTACATAGTAAAATTAAATGTAGGTGCACATATAACTGCTATTCAAAAAAAAAAAAAAAAAAAAAAAAAAAAAAAAATTAAAATTAGCAGGCATTAATAATACTGCTAAAAGTATAAATCCAAATATATCCGATCAACTTAAGAAATGCAGTCATTAATTAAAAAATAAAATATTATAAATGGTTTACTGCACCCTTAAAAAACCTACTTGCTGAATTGATCTTTACTTCATAAATTCATTTTGAAAAAGGTATGACAGAAATTGCCTAAAAGTGTTGCATAAATAGTACAAAATATTCCAAAAAGAAACTTTCTTTTATTTTGAACAACCTCATTTATACGAAATTCAGATACTTATATGATAAGCTCACATTTCATTTTAAGTCTCTTTGGCAAAAAGTTTTAAATAAAAATTGACTCCATCTTTTATTAAAATTCAGGTAACAACAGAAATTTTGCAGATTTTTCCACTCAATTTTGGATATCTAAATTTATTATGAATAAATGGAAAGTTTAAAAACATTTTTAAATAATTTAAATATTTTAATAATTTACCAATAAATGCATTTTTCAGAGCTTTTTTTTTATCAAAAGCCCCCCCCCCCCATATTTAATTATCATCAAAATGTTAATGAATAACATCAATTACACATTCCTTATCTAAGTATATTGTAAAATTCTGCATAAATGGCAAGATTTAGAATGAAAATGAGGTATAAAATGCAACTTTTACTGTTTGTACCCACAAAAATAAATAAAAACACTTATAATTTTATCTAATTTTTAAATATAGTAATAAGGAATGGAAAAATATTTCTTACATACATCACTTTTTTTTTCAGTAGTTTATTAGAAAATTTACTGAAATATTTGCTATTTCAAAATTTTGTATATGTATTTTTATTTATCGAACAAAATGTTTTGAATAGTCTATATTATTAT
This sequence comes from Maratus speculifer, assembly GCA_964019185.1. Taxonomy (NCBI): domain Eukaryota; kingdom Metazoa; phylum Arthropoda; class Arachnida; order Araneae; family Salticidae; genus Maratus; species Maratus speculifer. The sequence continues at coordinate 39,501,082 of OZ025303.1, forward strand.
TCACTACAATAAAAATATTCAGCAATCAGCATTTAACCTATGTATAAATTCAATAAATATCAAACTAGATTAACAAAATGCATAAGCATAATTAGTATTAGGTTAATAAGAACAGACCTTAATATTTAAAACCATCTAAACCAATAAAGTTGCTATGCATTATGTCAAAATGCTTATGCTATTTAAAATATCAGAACCTATTTGCAACTTGTGATATTTACATAATACAATATACATAAAATGAATGTAAACTGAATTATTAATGAGTGTAAAAGCATTTTTTTCAATACATTAAACAGAAATCACTACCTTACATTACTTAAATGAAGCTTTTTTATTAAGTCAAAAATTCTACAGAAAATTAATGATATGACAGAATAAAATATTAGCAAAAGACACAAATTCTTGAAAAGTCAATTTGTAGGATACTTCATTATATTCTGAAAATATCCATCTGCTATCTGAAATGAAAATGAAGTCCATAAGTAACATACAAATTAACAAAGATAAGCTAAAAACTTCAACATAATGAGAAAAAAGCAAATACTTTACTTTCTAAAAAATTGTAAATTTTCAATCCGATAAAAATGAATTCATTTTAATTCAAGATATGACAGAATAAAATATTAGCAAAAGACACAAATTCTTGAAAAGTCAATTTGTAGGATACTTCATTATATTCTGAAAATATCCATCTGCTATCTGAAATGAAAATGAAGTCCATAAGTAACATACAAATTAACAAAGATAAGCTAAAAACTTCAACATAATGAGAAAAAAGCAAATACTTTACTTTCTAAAAAATTGTAAATTTTCAATCCGATAAAAATGAATTCATTTTAATTCAAGAAAACCTTACTATATTTAAATTTTTAGTAATCAAATTGCATATTTAGTATTTTTTTTCATTTGCTCAAAATGCTAATTCTTATATCAGATTGCCAGTCTATAATTTTGAATACCTTTATGTATTAAGCACACATATAATATTCTAACTTCAGGGAGAGAGTGAGGCACTTATCATTCTAAGAAGGAAAAAGAAGGAGAAAGTCTTTTTTTTTACCCAATCATTTTTTCTTACTTTTACTTAACATAAAAATAGTTTTATCTAATTTTATAGAAATACAAAGTTATTAATAGAGTCATTAAATGATTTTAAAATCACTGCATTACTAAACATGGAATATTGCCAACTTTCAGTAAATGATAAAATTAATTTTGGGGGAAAAGCTATAGTTTCATTTTTCTATGGTTGTAAATTAATAATAATAAATATTGTTGAAATTTTAGAAACAAAATAAACTTTTATCAGAGATAAATTTTGAATGCTGAAAAAAAAATATGACCAATTTTTTTTTTTTTTCATTGATCACAATTTTATTTTAAATATAAAATTTCATTTTAACTAAAAAATGATTAATTATGTTTTATTTCCGATTATTTATTTCAACTGACTGTAAGGATTAAATTTTTCTGGCACATTTTGTCCACTCGAGGCATACTTTTTTTAATACAAAACTTGCAAACGACACCAAGAATATTTTAATAAAATTTTTCTTTTATGATGAAAGCTTGAATTAAGGCGTTTCTAATTTCTACAAAAATCGTTGCTAAATCCTGATGTCAATCAATATTTTCTCTTTTTACAAACAGAATTTGTCAGTGCCAGAAAGGGTTATTATTATTTTTTTTCTTTTTTTTTCAAATAAAATAAAATTTTGTGGTTTGTGTTTGGTTCAGTTTTCTGGGGGACGGGGAAATTTATACTTACTTGTCAGAGAGGGGGGAAAAGTTACTTGTCTTGCAGACTTCCAGATTATTTTTTAATTAGTGGTCCATTAGTGGTGTTTAGTAGTCTCGGGCAAGTGGACCACCAAAGATTTCAAATGCTGCATATGGGTATACTAAACAAAATAACAGGGTTGGAAAAAAAACCAGGTTCTTTTGAACCCCCCCCCCCAAAAAAACGGTTTTTTTTTGGTTTAAACCAGGTTTTTTTGGTTTAAACCGGGGTTTTTTTTAACATACTTTCTTATTATATATACATGCATATTTACTAATAAAAACAGACATTATTGGTTTATAAGCAGTGTAACTTCATTTAAAATAATTTAAATTTAATAATTATACTGAATTTATGCTGAAAATTGAAATAGTTCATTTTTCAATTTAAACAGTTTTAGCAAACAGTCTTATGTTGAAAGTTTTAACTGTTCTACACAGTGAACCATTGATGCCCTGTAAATCTTTATAAATAATCTTTTGATTACTAATAATAAAAATTTGGAAATTTAGATGTAGTTTGATAAATATTCTTTTCTACAATTATTCAAATAATAAATTACAAATACTTCTTAGGATTTTTTCTTTCTCAATGACGATTTGAAGTTAACATATTTAGTCGTTAGATTCAGCAGATAGCAGAGGGAAAAAATTATTATTAAAATGCTATAACTAGTAACCAGTCTTTGTTTTTAATTCTTGAAGAAATTCTCCAAAAAGAAACATTTCTTTTACAGTTTGTTCAAAAACTTAAAAGATCATTGTGTTACATTATTAATTGCATTAAATAATCTGCATTATTAAAAAAATTAAAATATTTTCTACTAAATATTGAACCTATTTTATCTTTGATCAATTCACATGTTTGAAGTTTTTTCTTTAGAGCAATAGATATGTTCACCAATGTGTACTGATTTTAATCCTATGCATTAAAAAAATGACGTAAACCCAATATATCTAATGCTTATTGCTGAAATAAAGTGTTAAAAGTAGGAATTATTTATATCCAATGATCTGAAACTCCTAAATTAAAAAGAAAAAAAGAAAATGTCATTAGATTTCTTCTAAAAACGAATTGCTTTTTTTTTTTTTTAGAAAAAACCAATTGGTTTAATCCTATGCATAAAAAAAGACCTAAACCCACTATATATAATACTTATTACTGAAATAAAGTGTTAAAAGTAGAATTATTTATGTTCAATAAGCTGAAACACATAAATTATAAAGAAAAAAAAATGTCATTATATATCTTCTAAAAAAACCAGTTGGTTTTTTTGAAAAAAAAAACATTTGGTTTAAACCGTCGTTAAAACCAATTGGTTTAAACCGTGCCAACCCTGCAAAATAATATGAAAACTAATTTGTTAATTCCTATACACAGAGTAAACATAATTGATAACATTAACTGGTTAACTTTGGCCCAAAAGAGAAGAAAAAGATTACATTGAAAAGAATCTGTTCTGGTCTTGATTTTGTTCAGTTTAAATTGTACAAGATGTTACGGGTTAAAAAATAAGATAAGCTTATATTTATGTAGGAAATTTCAATTACAAAAGTATTTTGTAATAATTTATACTAAATCCTATAGCTCTCATTTTTTAATATAAAAAAGAAAGATGTATTTAAATTTATAAAGAAAATTGTTTCTATTTTCGATTAGTCAATCTTCAATATTTTTTTAAGTAAACAAACACACAAAAAAAGCAGTTTTAATATATAGTTTGATTAAGTTTTTACGTTAAGTGCGATATGTTTTAGTTTCTAATTTATATTATGCTTGGAATGCTTATTTATTTATTATCAGAATTAAGTAGCCTATTTTTAAAAAATCGTATATGTATCAAAAATATCAGATATTTTTTATATTTTCAAATCCTGCCAACTCCTGAAATTTTAAAGAAATTAACTCAAACAATGGGATAGCTAATGTATTAGTGTTGAATGTAGTGTGAGTAATTTTTATTCAGATTGTATGATTGCTAAATTAAAAAAAATAATAATAAATAAATTAAAACAAAATTTTGGAATTCAACTGACATTTACGACTATTTATATATTAGAAGACAGATTACATGAACATAAACCAAACTTCATGTGCAAACAATTATTAATAAAAATAATAAATTTTTAAAATATCAATAAATTTCTTTTTTTCATCAACTTTCTTTTTTACATGATTGGTGATTCTTACATTATTTATAGGTTTGTTAATGTTTAAATATAGGGTCAATTCCATGCCAAATCAACTAGTGACCAGGGTTGGCATGGTTTAAACCAATTGGTTTTAACCATGGTTTAAACCAAATGGTTTTTTTCTCAAAAAAACCAAATTTTTTTTTAGAAGAAATCTAATGACATTTTCTCTTTTTTTTCTATATAATTTGCGTATTTTAAATTATTGTCTAATAATAACTTCTACTTTTAACAATTTATTTCAGCAATAAGTATTAGATAAAGTGTGTTTAGGTCATTTTTTTATGTATAGGATTAAAATCTGTATGTGTTTGATATGCAGTATGAACATATCTATTGCTCTGAAGAAAAAGCTTCAAACTTCTGAATTGATCAAAGATAAAATAGGTTAAAAGTATTCAATATTTAGTATAAAATATTTTATTTTTAAAAAATGCACCTTTTTTAATATAATCAGCAACATAATAGGATAATCTTCAAGATTTTGCCCAAGCTGTAAAAGAATTTTTTCTTGATTGGGGAGATTATCTTGAAGAATTAAAGTCAAAATATGAAGTCGAAAAAGAGAGTATTCAAAGATTGTTATTATTAAAATGAAATAACTGGCACCCATCTTATTTTTTTATTCCCCCCCCCCCTGTTATCTGCTGAATTTAATGTCGAAAAATATAGACTTCAAATTGTCACTCAAAAAATAAATTCCTAAGAAATATTTAAATAACTGTAGAAAAAGACATTATATTTATTACAATCTACATCCAAATGTTTATTATTAGCAATCAATTGATTGTTTATAAAGATTTTCAGAGCATTAATCTTGCATTCTGTTGAGCAAGTTTATTCTTTGAACATAAGATTGTTTACTGATACTGTTTAAACAAAAATATGAATTTTTTCAATTTTTTACATAAATTCACTGTAATTATTTAATTTAAATTATTTGAAATGAAGTTAAACTACTCATAATCCAACAGTGTCTGTTTTCATCAATAAATATGCATGCATATGTAATAAGAAATGATGTTTTGAAAAAACACCTGGTTTAAAAAAAAAAAAACCCGGTTTTTTTGGTTTTTTCTGAAAAAACCAGTTTTTTTTCCAACCCTGCTAGTGACTCAACCTGATCCTTTCAGATTTCGATGAAATTCTCAGGAATCATTTTGCCTGATGATATAAATGAAAATATATGTTTATAATTCTTTTTTTTGCATCAAAATTTCATATAGTTAATTATTTAAAATTTGAAAAATCATCATTTTTTGGCTTGCTTACATGTTTTTAATTTTGAATTTCTCAAGTTCTATCAAACATAGAAAATTTTATGACCACTCATTTCAAAGAGGAATTTATAAGGTTTAATTTAATATGCAAGTTGACTATGTATAGTTAAAATAAATAAAATTCTAAAATTGAAAAATTTTTTAGATAGTTATTTTTAAAATTTTTGAAAAAATTGTATGTTTGTTGTAATATTATAAGCTTAAAATTCTGAAATTTTTAGAGTGGGATCACAGTGGGATCAGGAGTTATTAAATAAAGGCAAAAATTACCATTAAAATAGCAATTCTATCTATTTTGTTATTTATTTATGATCTGTATGGTAATTTTCAGCTTTTATTTCATAACTCATGATCCCATTGAGATCCCATTCTAAATATTTCGGAATTTCAAGCTTAAAATACTACAACAAACATAGAATTTTTTTTAATTTTAAACATTAAAATTTTTTTTATTTTTTTAACGATGCATAGTCAACTTTCATATCAAATTAAACTTTATAAACTCCACTTTAAAATGAGTGGTCATAAAAATTTTTTGATAGAACTTGAGAAATTCAAAATTGAAAATATTTATGCAAATCAAAAAATGATTTTTCAAAATTTAAATAATTAACTGTAAGAAAATTTAAAGTGACAAACAAAAAATAAAAATATTCTCTAATTTACATCACCATAGACAATGATCCCTGGCAGTTTCATTGAAATCAGAAATGGTCAGGTTGAATAATGAATTTTTATGGTTGATTTGACATGGAATGACCCTATAAACAAATTACACAAAATCTAAATTTGTCTAAATAAAAGAAATTGTAAACATAGATTAAATATAAATAGACATAACATATAAATCAAAAAAGTGTTAAAATCCACAAACCACTAAGAACAAAGCTGCACAGATTCTACTGCATAGAAAAATACTTGAATTTCAGCACATTCTATTAAATAAGCAAGAACTTCACATGAGATGCACTTCTATAAAATAAAAAAATAAATAAATAAATAAAGCCTTCAGAAAAATTTTCTCTGCAATAACTCAGATGTAAGATCATTAGGAAAAAACTCTTTAGTATAAGACTTAAAACAAATATTAATAAAACCTTAGCTTAAAAATAGTAAAATATGTTTAGAATGCCCCCCCCCCCAAAAAAAAAAAAAATTAATATGGTGAGAAAAAGTTATAAATGAAAAAGATCTCCAAAGGTTGCTTAAAGTAACAAAATTTTCAAGCAAAGCACAATAGCAAAATTTTTCAGTACTAGTTTGTGTTATAGAGATGTGTTTTTGAAACAAAGAAAATAACTTAGTAACAGTAAGGAAAATGTTTTGTATTTTTTGAGACAAATTATCAGATAGAAGCAAAGTAAAAATTTTTATTGAAATCACGATTGAAAAAAAAATAAAAAAAAAAAAAAAAAAAAAAAAAAAAAGTCACCTTTTTTTTGGATATTATAAAATTAATTCTCGATATTTTCATGAGTAATTTTATATGATTTGAAATGGCACTGTTAAGTATATTTTATTATTTTTTAAATATTTAACTTAATTATATAATATTAGTGGTCTCAAACAAGATTTAAAATATTAATAACTCTTAATATAAAATGGAAGATTAAAACATAAAACTCTTTTATATATTCAAATAATGTTAAAATTGAAAAATCGTTTAGTTTTGAATATTAAAAAATAATTAATATTGAGGAAGATGTGTAAAATCAAAGCAATCAAAACAGCAGTTAAAAAATAATATAGGGTGAGAATAAATTATTGAGCACATTTCGAAGTTCTATTAAACAAAAATAAAAGAATGCAGCTAGTGCTACTGTTGATCAAATGCGAAAACAATATAAACATCTTGTTTTTCAGTCACCATTTTATTTCCAGCAATATGATGCTGGAACCACATTGAGGTTTCATTGTTAAAGACTACCTGCAGTAAACATTTTCAACCACGATGCATTGGTAGAGGTAGACCAATTCCTTGGTGTCTGCAGGGTCACCCGATTCAATAATAGAACACGGGTGCAGAATGTGTCCGATCCGGTGATCTAGGATTGGGGGAAATTTTAACCACCTGGGGAAATTCTGCAGAAACATATACAATTGATTTAGATTTTAAAAACAAATACCGTAATTTCCTGAGATAGAAAACTTTCACTACAAATATAAGGCTATATGGCAACTTCCAGAAAATCGATGTCAGAATAATGTGTATCGTATAATTGGGGTGATTCTGTTTTGAATTTCACTTCTGCCATATATACTCAAAGTCTAAGTTGAAAAATATTGGAAAAATAAATGTTCTATATCTACGACAGTACAGCAATTACTGATAACAAAGTACAATTTTGAGGGAAATTTTCATGTGGATTGGGGAAATTTCAAGAGTAGAAACATTTTCTGCACCCCTGTAATAGAATAGGAGTATATATTAGTAGGAGTAAAAAAAATCATGAGAATGTAATTTAATAATATGATAACTTTATAAACTGTTTACAATCACAACATGAAAGTTTTTTTATCATTCATTCCCCCTCCCCTCTCCACACATACATTATCTCTAATTAAAAAACAAAAAAAATCATACCAAGGAATGCCAAATTTTAAATAACCATCTAATAATTAAAAAATATTGCCATTTTTGTATATATTAGTGTACCATAGAAATAAAAAAAATAACTCTTCAGTAAAAAAAGGGGTATTTAGGGGGGGGGGTTAAAGATTAAAAAAGAAAAAAATTATTCAATGATTTAATAATCTCCTGTGTTTTTTGTAAACAAATAAAGACAATCTATAATTTTTGCAAGTTTTCGAATGCATTAATTTAGAAACTCTATGGAAAACTTGTACAAAAGATTTCTGGATACAACCAAAAGTGCATTTCAATATTTTTAAAAAGGGAACTGTGCATTTTTTGAATTTTAGAAAAGGCAGAGTGCTGTGATTTAAATAATGGCGTAGAGGAAACACTTGTTTATATATATATATATATATATATATATATATATATATATATATATATATATATATATATATATATATATATATATATATATATATATATAATCATTTTTCCCCGTTTCAAATATCTGATACTCTCAAAGAAAGCAGGGACCGATTTACAAATTTGGGGTTCCTGGGCACATATGCTTATGGGACCCCCTCACCTATACTTTCAGGGGGATTGAGTAAAAAAAAATGGAAAAAAATAGTTACTAAAGATACCAATATTAATTTTAAAATACATATTAAAATATGAAATATAATTAATAACATTTTTAAATAATTATTTCACAGTTATGAAATGTAAATGAGTAAACGTTTTACAATAAATAAATATGATGCTAATAATCTTTTAGCAAGTCTTAATAGAAAAATAGATAAAAAGTAAGTTCAGTGAGAATTAAAGTGTTGGCGAAAAATAAATTAGAGGATAGCATGGAATTATCAAAAAATTGTAGCATAAAATCATATTCTGTTTTTTTTTTTTTTTTTTTTTAAGTTTTATAGAAATAAAAATTTGTGTACTCGCAAGGGTTCGTGATTTTTTTTATTTTTTTAATAAAAATCAAAACAATCTGATTTTTTTAATTTTTTTTTTTAAATGCCACACATTATTATTATTTTATAACATTTTGTTTAATTTAAATAACGCAAATTTTACACACATAGACGTGCATTTATAAGTATTATCTATTAATATTACACAATTTACATAAATGATTTATACTATTTTAAGGTAAAATTTTAGGCTATGATCATTTGATATTTTAGTCTATAAATCTTGATTATACAAAATGCATGAAAATCTACAAATCAGATGTCAAAAATTAATTTAAGGCTTTAGTACTTTTAATTATAATAAAAATATCTGCAACACATAATTTTACCGCGAGTTACAGAAGTTTTTCTAAATACCAATGTGTAAATATTCAAATATTTATTATACATTTCTGCTCAGATTTCTTTACTGTTGCAAGATTATTTTATAATTTGATTCAAATGAAATTTGAAAGAATTTTTTTCTAAACTTTACATTTATTTCACTTTTTTACAAATCTTTAGTTTTATCTTTCTGAAAGTTGTTTGATTATATATATTATATAAAACTAAGTTATGTTAAAGCACATTATTATGTTTGTTTACACCTTAAATTTATTAAAAAATAACTTAAAGAAAAAATGATTTAAATCAATGATTTTAAAAAAAAATCAATTGATTTAAATCATGATTAAAATCAAGCTGATTTAAGTCAACGAATCCTGGTGCTCACCCAAAATGATAAAGAATTATATTAATAAAGAATACTGCCCAGTTAAACTGAAGGCATTGAGCTCACAGGCTACAAATACTAATTGCACATTAAAGCTTTATATTTTCAAGGGTTAATTCCGTTCGAAAAAAAAAATTAAGAAGGGGAAACAGCTCTCCCCTTTTCTCTTTTTTTATACTTAATCATTGAACTTTTTTATACTTAATCATGACTTTCGGAATTAATTTTTTTTCGCAGAATCCTTCGTTACCCGTTTTTTTTTTTAATCTTCCTACAAAATTTGGTGTCATTCTCGCAATTAGATCGCGCTACAAAACACTCTGAGTACCGCAAGTTTAATTATGGCCGTCTTGTAATTTTTTGGTTGAATATGTTATCAATTTTTCAGTTTACTTTATATATTTTACCAATTTTTTTTAAAGAATACATATCAAAATATTATCATATTTACAGGTTTTTACTTAATACGTTATTGTATCTCAGACATTTATGGAAATAAATAAAGAATACTGCCCAGTTAAACTGATGGCATTGAGCTCATAGGCTACAAATACTAATTGTACATTAAAGCCTTATATTTTCAAGGGTTAATTCCGTTCGAAAAAAAATTAAGAAGGGAAAACAGCTCTCCCCTTTCCTCTTTTTTTATACTTAATCATTGAACCTCCTATACTACCAAAGACATGCTTTATCATATAAAAAATCTATATCCAAAATTCAGAGCAAATGAGATAATTCTGAATAAAAACCCATTTAGCATTTATATTATTTAAAAGGAGTTATCCCCCTCTTTTATACTTAACCATTAAACTTCCAAAACTATTCAGAGACTTGAGCGAAATCTGAAAATTCTGCTTGAAAAACCCATTTATATAAATTAAGGGGGGGGCATTAGAACCCCTGTTCCCCCTATTTATACTTATTCAATGAACACCTAATGACAGTCACGGAATCGCCTCATCAGAATGATCCTAATCTAAATTTTGAACGAAAACTTAATTCTGCATGAAAATCCCATTTATATCAACTAACGGGGGGGGGGGCATTAGAACCCCTGTTCCCCCTATTTATACTTATTCAATGAACACCTAATAACAGTCACGGAATCGCCTCATCAGAATGATCCTAATCTAAATTTTGAACGAAAATTAATTCTGCATGAAAATCCCATTTATATCAACTAACGGGGGGGGGGCATTAGAGCCCCTGTTCCCCCTATTTATACTTATTCAATGAACACCTAATAACAGTCATGGAATCGCCTCATCAGAATGATCCTAATCTAAATTTTGAACGAAAACTTAATTCTGCATGAAAATCCCATTTATATCAATTAACGGGGGGGGGCATTAGAACCCCTGTTCCCCCTATTTATACTTATTCAATGAACACCTAATAACATCACGGAATCGCCTCATCAGAATGATCCTAATCTAAATTTTGAACGAAAATTAATTCTGCATGAAAATCCCATTTATATCAACTAACGGGGGGGGGGCATTAGAGTCCCTGTTCCCCCTATTTATACTTATTCAATGAACACCTAATAACAGTCACGGAATCGCCTCATCAGAATGATCCTAATCTAAATTTTGGACGAAAACTTAATTCTGCATGAAAATCCCATTTATATCAACTAACGGGGGGGGGGCATTAGAACCCCTGTTCGCCCTATTTATACTTATTCAATGAACACCTAATAACAGTCACGGAATCGCCTCATCAGAATGATCCTAATCTAAATTTTGAACGAAAACTTAATTCTGCATGAAAATCCCATTTATATCAACTAACGGGGGGGGGGGCATTAGAACCCCTGCTCCCCCTATTTATACTTATTCAATGAACAACTAATAACAGTCACTGAATCGCCTCATCAGAATGATCCTAATCTAAATTTTGAACGAAAACTTAATTCTGCATGAAAATCCCATTTATATCAACTAACGGGGGGGGGGGGCATTAGAACCCCTGTTCCCCCTATTTATACTTATTCAATGAACACCTAATAACAGTCACGGAATCGCCTCATCTGAATGATCCTAATCTAAATTTTGAAAACTTAATTCTGCATGAAAATCCCATTTATATCAACTAACGGGAGGGGGCATTAGAACCCCTGTTCCCCCTATTTATACTTAATCAATGAACACCTAATAACAGTCACGGAATCGCCTCATCAGAATGATCCTAATCTAAATTTTGAAAACTTAATTCTGCATGAAAATCCCATCTATATCAACTAACGGGGGGCATGAGCCCCCCGTTCCCCCTCTTATACATATCGAATGAACTCCAAAAACTAATCAGGGAAGCGCCTTGTCAGGATATACCAACATACAAAATTTCAAGTGGATCGGATATTTTTATCATGAGTTATCGCGTTACGTACGAACATACATACAGAATGGGCGGGCACATAAGCTCTCAGGCTATGATAGCCTGTGAGCTAAAAATCTGTGGAAATGATAATGCATTTATAGAAAGAGATGTAGTATTTTAATAAAAACAAAACTATTACAAATAAGTGATTTCTTTAATGTAAAATAATAGTTTGCATAATAGCATGTATATATGTGTAAAAGTAAAATAATTTTTGCAGTTATTTTGATTTTAAAGTAATGTGATTTTGCCCTTTTAAAATGTGAACCTCTGAAGTAAGGTCACTTTATCACTCTCCCAGTGGTGGCTGTTATTCAGAGGTTTTACTGTATTTGAAATGAAACTTGTGTTTACTAATAAATAAAAGAAGAATATTGTTCACTTGTTTCGTTGATAAAAATGTCTGTCTACCCCCCCCCCCCCACCGTTTTTTAAACAGAGGAAATAAAAATTATATTTTTGTGACAAATCTAGATTGTTTCACGACCCATTAAAGCATTCGCCGCGACCCATAGTTTGGGAATCGCTGCTCTATTATATAAATTATACAAAGCAGACTTAAAAAAAATGAATTTGGTTTAATATTAAAAATGTTACTAACTACCATTAATAATTTAAAGCTAATTATTCAAGGTTTGTGTTCGTTGCATTCTGGTAGGGTAATTTATTTTATTTAAAATTTATCAGTTAGTAATATTCAAAAAAAAAATATTAATACAATACAAATTAATTACGTAAAACCAGCTCTTAACCTTTTTCAGTAAAATTTTCACTCAATGAGTGTGGAAACAGCAAGAGGTGAGATATTACTGCCTCTTGTCTTGTTTGATTAACATTGTCATGGTCAGTAATACCACGACACATCCCACGAAACTAAACTTATATACATGAAAAGGTAAAAGATATTACATACATGGAAAGTAAACTAAAACAATATATACGAACTTTACAAAATAAATAATGGTACTTACTTTTTGTAGCGTTAGAAATCATTTTCAGCGGTTCGAATTGCCGTTGAAATAGGCGCCATTGGAAAGCGTCGATTCGAATTCTTCTTGTTTGTTTACTTCCCAGAGATGCGCAAAACGCGTGCGCGTGTAAACGCACAGACAGGCATTTGCATTCCCGTAAGGAACTTGGGGAGATTTGAGATTCAAATTATGCTAGGCGTTTGCAATAAACGCGTGTCTTCAATTTCAAAGAAAATAAATATGCTGTTTGAAGAAGTACGAATTAGAGGGCTGCATGAAGTAAAATTTCCAGATTCAGACCCGTCATGAAAGTTAAAAATTCGGAACGTGCCCGGGTCCAGTGTTGAATTTAAGGGGGTGGCTCGGGGGGGGGATCCCCCCAGGGGCAAGAAAGTGCCCCCCCCCCCCGGAAAATTTTGAATTTTGTGTTTTTAATGGTCAAAAAGTGTTATCCCCCCGGAGCCATAGAAATCCTTTCCGGAGAAAAGTGTCTGAATTCAACATTGTCCGGGCCAGTATAAACGCTAAAAGTGTGGTCCAACGCAAAATTTACAAAACATAGATTGTTTATTCTTATATGGTTATTAATAAATAATTGTACGAAGAGATATTCTGGCAAAATATATTTATTTTACATTTATTTATGTTTACAGTTTTCATTTATAAAAAAAAAACGCACGCGATCTTTTTTTTGATTTATTTTTATATTTTTTATTTGTATCTAGTTGACTAATGCAACATCGTTCATCTATATCCTATTGCTTAGATACTTAAAAGTTTGAAAAAAGAGAAGAACCCCACCAGTATTCGAGAGGTTGTGCTCTCGAATCTTGTTAGACGGGAGGTGCTGGGTTCGAACACAGTCACGCCTGTCGGCTTAACCGTTCAGAGTTTTCGTGGTTTTCTTCGAATCTTGGGAAACCTTGCATAGTTACGGATTAAGTTCCCTTAGAAAGGCCCTCACGAAGGTCACTTCTCTGAGGGCCTATATTCCTCGACTAGCTTATCGGCCTTCAGAAAATAAATCAAAATTAAAAAATGCTATATACTAAAGTCATCTAAGACAAGATTGCACAATCAGTGTTGAATATAGGGGTGGCCCAGGCAATAAAATGATCCCCCCCCCAAAAAAATGAGATTTTCTGTTTTCAATGGTAAAAAAAATTGCAAACCTCTCCCGGAACTCTATAATATCCACCCGGAACCACAAAAATCCCCACCGGAAAAAAATGTCTGAATTTTACACTGCGCACAATGGAGAAGAAAATTCCATTATAGACAGGTTATTATAGGTATATCGTCTGTTGTAAATGTACTAATATTTCTGTTATATTCCTTTTTCAGATAAAAACATTTTCAGTTTAAGAAAGTATTACATCATAGCAGGGATGTAGTGGAGGGTATACGGGGGTACACCGCAGGCCACCCCTTGAATTCAACACTGGCTTAAATAACTGATTTTATCTTTATAATCATGTGGCCAACGATAAATTAATGGAGTGGCTCTGGGAACCTTCCGATTACTCAATGTGTCTACCCCCCCCCAAAAAAAAAAATCGAAATTTCATTTTTTTTTCTGAAAGTTTAATCATTTTTCACAGAACTTAAGGAATCCTTTCCAGTGAGAAATATTTGAATTCAACTAAACGCGGCGTTTACTACGATGCGTTTTCATGTGTTCTATTATACGTTATGTGTTGCATTTGCGGTTAATGCTTTGGGGAAGTACAGCGGAAACGCATTTTTTTACACAATCTGAAACACTTGGGAATGGATTAAACACATTGGAAACACTTCTTGACACCTATAGCGTTTAAAAATGTGTTGCATAGTGAGTAGAATGTGTTTTGAGGATTTGCAGTGCACATATTAAATAAAACCAGTTTTATAGATTTTAAGAAATCTTGCATAGTCATTTTTGCACAGTTGCATTAGATAGTTTTTCCATGAAAAAATATCATGGATCGTTCTATCATTGTGGGCAATCCTGCTATTGTCTTTTAAATTACACACGTTGGAATCTTTTAAAAATAACTAAGAATTGGATTTCAGAAATTTGCATTGATTATAAAAGGAATGTATTTCATGGAATTTATTATTATCGTGGTTCGAGCAATATTTAATTGTTTAAAACTTATATTTTTCTAACGGAAAAGTATCAGTTTTTGACTTTAAATTAGACTTACAGTAATTGAAAAAAGCAGTCGGTACATGGCCGTTGTTGCCTGGTAGCTTGTCGAAGACCTCGGGAGGGAATTCCAAGTGAGGGAACCAGTTAGTTTCTTCGGAGCGGTATGGCAAGTGCTATCGTAACTGGTCATTCATCCCTAGCTTGGGAACGGTGACCAACGTCGTGACGTGCGTTGGTCATTGACCGTAGACATCGGACGGCGGGGGGGGGGACAGATAGGTGCTTCCTATTAGTAGCCACCTAGTGGTTTGCGAACTGGGACTGTAAAGGAGCTTTTTAGTTCATACTTTAAAAAGTGAACTGAAGATCAACACTTGTTTCAGTCTTAAATGAGCCGTGATAACAAAAGTACTTTGCGTCAAAGCAACATCTCAAGTAGAAGAGACTCAAGAAAAAGATCTAACTATGTGTGTGGCATTTATTCATGAAAAAAGCGTATTACACTCTTACGGGGTGACCCCCCCAGTAAAAACAATACTGGAAGTTTACATCTTTACAGCAGGGCGGTCAGAGATAGAATGAATTGTTACCATCAGATATGATAGCCAAAAATGCGTCGGGCTAAATCTGGTTGCCCTTAAGTTATTGTAACCCCAAAGATAAGCACATAAAGCAAGTTTAAATTATAAACGTGCCAATCGGACCGTTAATTTGGCGTTTAATAAGGTGGTCTAGTGTAATAACGCCAGGCAGAGTAATAACGACAAGTGCTAATATTATACATAATTATGAAATAATCTGGTAAATGACACCCACGCGCTCTGCGCAGAAGGGTTTTGAGTCATATAAATCGCAAAAACAGCTTCAAGTTAATTTGTTTTATTTTCAGGTCTTATTGTTTTTACAAGCAACTAAAATTAACGCTTGATCTAAAATTTGCGAGATACGTTTTGTGATGTGAAGACTATTTTTTTTATTCGGAAATACTTTGTTAATTACATAAATTTGTAGTACATTTCATGGACTTTCAAAATGTTGTTGAAGATTTTGGATATCATCTCGAGATAATTTGTAATTTAAAATGTACAGCGCAATAAATATAACGGGACGCCAATCCTTGGCATTAATACCCCGGTTGATTCCCTACAGTGGCTGAGCTACATCCTAAATACTGATTCAAATAAACAGTTAAAACTGTGCACTCTTTCTAATAATTCCATTTAGGCGGTCCTTTTTAAGCAAAAAGAAGCTTACGGTTTGATATTCTTTTGCCTCATCCTCCCTTCCACACCACACCTTTATTTTTCTTACACTTTCACAAAAAATTGAACATTTTCAATAGCTTAGAATGCATTTTGTCAATTTCTAAGTTTGTACAGTTTGTATTTTTAGAATTGGGCAATCTACATGCAATTATTCCATCTTATTTCATAGTTCCTGTTTGCATGGCGTTATTACCCATATAGATGGGTAATAATGCCAAATATCATTGGTCAAGAAATCACGCCATTACATTTTATGAATAGATATCTGTTAAATTATTTTTTTATATAATAGTCAATGAGCTGCTGTATCAAATCATATATTTGTTTGAAAAATACAATCTAAAACTGAGCCGTGAAAATTGGTAGAACCTTAACGTGGCGTTATTACCCGTGGGTACTTTATATCAACGTACAAATATGCCTGCCAACACTGATTGCTGGGAAAACTATCTCTAAAGGAATAACACAGATGTCAGATGCCGATTTTTAATATAAACAGAGCGGCTTATATTTTAAGCCAAAAAGAGACTTGTAATGTCTATTAATCTGTGAATGAATACCAAATGTGTAGTTACAGCTGCATCAGACATATTATTTAAGAATATGTTTTAATATATTCTTTGATCGAAAGCAAGTATACTCGCACAGATAATGATTTAGGATGAGAAAAGATTTGTTTTTCATTTACTTTATTAACCCTTAAATGCATAGTATAGAACGCGTTCCAAAAAATGCGCAATTCAAAGAATCAAAATTCATAAAGTTCAGAAAAATCTAAATAGTAAATTTTTCTTTATTTAATTACGAATGGTCTGTCATTAAGTAAAGTGAAAACTGCTCTTTTAAATTTCTGGTGAGAATACGAAATATGTGAATAAAACCCCCAATAAATCGGGAACACTTATGGTATCGAAAATGATACAATATGCATTTAAGGGTTAACGGCGTTGCCTAAGCATGAGAAAACCTACGTAACCGGAATTTAACACGCAAGAGAAAAGAGATAAATATATTCTTTTTAGAAAGTAAAAGGGAGTTTTAATTAATTTGCAATTGCGAAAGATAATCTTAATTTTAAACATGAGAATTTAATTTAAAAAAGGAGTTCATAATAATATGGATTGTCATGTTACTTTCGACATCACAGGGGCCCTAGTCGAAGTCCTCGTCGCGAGAGTCAGAAGGGCCTGTCAGGGCCTAGGTACGGGGGTCGAGTACTCTGCCTTACAAGAATTATAAAAAAAAGTCGGTAAATTTTCTAAAGCCAGAAACTAACAATAACCAAAAAAATACTTAATCATTAGTCATAAAACCATTTTTAACAAACAACACTTGACTACCATAACTTTACCAAGATTTCAGTATGCTTAATTCTGATGAAAAAATGCGATTTTCCAACATATAATTTAAAAACAGATACAGTTTAAACCATAATAAATACATATTATGAAGATACAGCCACGTTAACACATATTTATTAATTTATTTATTTTTAAAACTGACAAAGTATCTGGGAATTTATAATGAGAAATTACTTGGCGCATTACAATATAAATAAACATAAAATCAGCGTATAAAACACCAAAACACTCTATATCTTATTGCGATCTAATTTTGGTAGCCGTAGCGTATCACCATCGATACAAATTATGACTGCAAAGAAAATAGAATCAGAAAAGAAAAAAATATATATGTTGGAGAAGCCGATTCACTAACAAAGTTCATTATCCAATAAAATTATAGGAAATCCTAGGAAACAGCCAATGTAAGAAAGCGGCCAAATCTGCCATTGCTAAATATTGCTGGGAAATGAATCATATTTTTGACTTTAGCTCCACAAAGATTACTTCAAAACCCACTTCCATTCAGATACCTGATTTTTTTTTAAGCATTCTGTATTTATAAAAATCTCAAAAATATTGTTAATTGTGTTTTCGCCAATCCTCCGTTGTCGAATTATTGGAAAAGGTTAATAAAAATCTCTTGTTCATAAATATCTCTGTTCTCTAAACTTTTCTGAGATTTTATCGAACAAAAAGTTTGATAATCGAATCCGCTTGCATTGCTTGTTTCCTGAGATTTTCTGTCCCGATTCTATAGGCTGAACAAACTTTATCTTTGAATCCGCTTCTCTTACACGGGCGGTTTCTAGAAATTTTATTGACTGATGAGCTTTATTAGTGATTCTGCTTCTCCAGCATATATTTCGACAATTTTCTTTTCTGAGTAATCATAATTTGCACTGATGACGGTACGCAATGGCTACCGAAATTAGTTGCAATTAGAAGTAAAGTGCTTAGGTGTTTTAAACGTTTATTCTTATTTATTTATATCTGTAAAGAACTTTGCTTTATTTTTCAAATCTGAACGACTGGCTCCAAGAATGACATGCTACACCATCTAGAAAATGAAAAGAAATTCCTGTTTTTGGAATATTTTTTTCTTTATAAGTAAAAACTATCAAATAATTTTAATATACTGATGAAAGGATTAAAAAAATATTTTTGAATGTTCTACTGATATTTCCAATCGAAATGAATCAAGCCTGATTTCTTATATTAAATATTATATTTTTGACAGACAAAATTTCAAGTCAATTTAGTCCCCTTTTACAGAAATCCATTTATTCAAGGCTCCTTCATAGAATTCCATTTCATGAAAACATGACTTCATTAATTAAATTAATTTTGCTAGATTTTAAATATATGGAGTTCGTTAGCAAATTTAAGTATATAAGAAAGGAATATTCTATCAGTTAAACTTGGCGAAGTTATTATTAATAAATGGTTTGTTTGAATTAGGAGAAACTTGATTTTTACAAAACATTATGTTTTAACAAAAGAACTTAGACTTTTGCAAAAAGGGCCCTTTGAAAAAAAAAAAACTTCTTCAACTTTGCATTATTGATTGTATTTGCCGACATAGACATGTATATGAAATATCACAGTAGGAAATATCTTTAAATGAATCTAAAGTGGTGAAATATTTTCATATTAACTGTAAGGGATTCGAATCGCCTTCAGTTCCTTAAGTAATCTGATGGACATATTTATTTAATAGTTTACTAAAGTACCATCACGTCTCACATACAGGCATTTGAAAGGGATGGAATCGCGCATAACTGTGAGAGTATGTTGAACGTAGTAATTCTTTATACAGATCATGGGAAAGAAAAACATTTTGAAATGTTATTTGAAATAACAATTTATAAAACAAAAGGAGTGTTATATTAATGTAGTGTATTTAAAAAATAGCCTTACATTTCACTATAAAATTTAGTTAAAAGAAAATACAATAAGCGTAAAACTTCTTTTTTAGCAGAAGAAATGCTTACTTAAAAAAATGCCAATTAGCCCTCTTTCAAGAAGCTATTAATGCTAGTTTGTTTTTACTTAGGTATCATTAGTAAAAGGACTTCTTTTAATGCATTAAAGTGCATCATTGTATTTGATGCTACATCAGCATTTTGAAGGTAACATTTCAAAGTGTCCAGGTCTTCCAAAGCAGTAGCATGAGATGGGGTAATTACATTATCAGTTTCATCATTATCATCATTTTCCCTTCTTTTTCAGATGTCAAGTCATCAAAAACTGTTTTAGTATATCTTATTGTCGCTGATGTAAAGTTTTCATCAATAATGACTACAAAAAGAATCTTGTCTTATGCTGTTCCATTCTTCTTCGTCTATCTTAAAATCATTGCTGTTATTTTCATTTTACTGTAAATGAGCAACTTCAGCATCATTTAAATGAACAAATTTCGCTTCGCTAGACATTAAATGGGTTATCCTATCTCGTTTTTCCCTAAATCTTTTTTTTCCAAATTTCAACAATGGAGTAAATTAATAATGACACATAATAAAAATAAAAAATTCTTTTTTATTGTAACAATGAAGTTTGTGATTACGCAACAATGAAATTATTTTCTGGAGATAACACATATGTCAATAGTGATTCCAATTGTTTAAATTTGCAAAAATGAATTTGAAAGCATCGTTGTAAGCATTGTTTGAAAGCATTGTAATAAATTCTTCGGATTTATTAAAATTCTCTTTATCGATTCGTTGCGAATATGAGATTTGCTGCTTAAAAGTATTGTTTTTTGTGAATTTAATTAAAAGTTTTCTAGCTTTTAGTACATTTTATAGTGTTTCAGGTTTCTATTTTTAAAAATAACCTGTATTTCGATATTTTAACATCTTCTCGAAATAATATTAACACTCGCAGTTTTAAAGTATGAAGTTATATCAAAACTACTTTCCGAAGACCTGGAGAAAGGAGTGAGTAGTTTTTAAAATCTCAATTTATTCTAATATTTCAACATTCTTCACTGCGCTGACACCGGTACACACCCTGGAATAATAAAATTCGTTACAATAACATAATAAATGAAATTAAATGTTCATTTATGTATCATATATTTGCACCGCGCTGACACATAGATACAGTGGATTTGTTAAACTTTCTTAGTATGTCACCGTATAATTGTTAACAGAGTACAAAAGGTTAATACAAATATTCGTACATTTATTGTTTTTACTTTCGATGTCAACGTAAGAACATTGGTTTAATTTAATCTGAAAATAAATATATTTTTGTTTGTAAGCTGTTTCTGTGCATTGTTTTTAGCACATGTATTTAATACAAAAATCTTAATAATAGGCGTTTGTCTTTTGCTCCATGTTTTAACATTTGTCCTAAACAGGTTATCAGAAATACTAATCCTAACTTACAAAACTCATGCAGTTTAGTACTTTATTCTTTTTCCTCAACCTTATTAAAAAAAGGCCAAAGTTCTTTCATTATACTGTATTCTGAAGTGCAAATATATGATATATATAAATGAACATTTAATTTAATTTATTATTTTATTGTAACTAATTTTATTATTCCATTAGTGATTCCACTAATATAGTAATGAAATAGTTTAACTCAAAATAAGTTTTAAATTTATAATCGATTTACAATAAAATTATAGAAACCATGTAATATGTTTTTCTTTATAAAATAGTCCTTTATTGAGTGGTGTAAAGCATGAATCTTTATAACACTTTGATAACATCGATTTATACATTAAATTCCTTTTTGAATCTGTATTCATAGATTTCTTATTTAATCATTAATGGCTTTAAATAAAAATTGAAACTAGCTGACAACACCAGGTTATGGCTGGGAAAAAAAATATTTGGTACGGAAGTCCTGTACGCATCGGGGTACAAATTTGACACCAAAATGACGTTATTTTGTCTGACATGTTAACTCGGCTACTGCTGTTTATTTATTAATAAATTGTCCATTTACATGCTTTAATTACTTGATTTTTCTTTTTCAATTATATAAATTGTTTTGCTCTATAATTAATATATATTTCTTAATTATTGTAAATTTATTTTAAAAATAATGGAAAATAATTTAAATATAAAAACAAGGCTTGTACGCATGAATGGAGTTAGGAAATTTTAGACGTCTTTAGTACCAGAAATTTCGTAAATTAATACTCACTATATCTGACGACAGAATTTTTTTTTCATTAAGTAAAGAAACTGTCGCTTTACAAAAATTCTGATAAAAGATGCTTGAAAGTCTTTCAAGCGTACGAACCATGATATGCATAACTAACATTAAAAAACGAATGTTTGCGGCAACTTGGCGTAAAAAAAATTGCGCCAAACCCAGTGCATGTATGACATTTGTGCCAATTATTATTATTATTTTCTTTTTACTTTCAGTTCTTCTAATGCTTCTAATATCTGTAATTAGTTTAACGTTTCAAGCGCCAAGAGCAGTCAGTTGGGCTACTGCGTAATTTTATAATTCGTCTTGAATCAGAAATGTCTTTAAAAAAAGAGTTAAATAAATAAATAAATATCCCACAGCAATCGAATAATATAAGACTTCTCAAAGAATTACCTAGTTGTAGCGCAACTTGACATTAAGTTTATAGGTGATCGTCTAAGACATTAGGAAACCATCTTCAACAATAAAATTTAAATATAGTTTTTTATTTAAATATAAACTATTAAAATTAAATGTTGAATTATTCAAACTAAGTAAACAAAATGCTTTTGAGATGGAAGTCTAAAAATATGAAAAATAGAAATGTGAACTAAAAAGTAAAAAATAGAAATAAACATGAATAACTAACGAAAATATTCTATTAGCTCTAAGCAAGACAAACAAATTTACTGAGTTAAAAGAAATACAAGACTATCACTTAAAAGAAAACAAAATTTACAGTGATTATGCTTTTAGTTTATATCACTCACAATAATAAGTTAAATAAATAAGTTAAAAAGCTTTACATGAAAATTCGGTGACTTTTTTAACACTTTTCTACAAAATTCAAAAGTGTTTATAAGTTCTGCTGGTATTTTCACTCCCTCACTCCCTTAATTGTACTCGAATTTTCATTCAATTAATGCCATGTTCTTAATATTTACCATGGCGTGTTTGATACTGAATATCAAATATGTAGCATTAATGGGGGGGGGGATAAATTGCAATGTATTCTAATGACAGTTAGCTATTACAAATTCATATAAATCACTGAATTTCACTACAAGATTATTACTTTAGAATAAGTCGTTCATAACACTTATCGTTTATTTATAGCGACAATAAAAGAAAATCGGTTACGGAATTGTCTTTGAGCAATAACTGCAGAAAATGTGTTTTCAGTAGTGATATACGCTTTCATATTTAAATAACTTTTTGCATGTTACTCATAATATGTTAATTCAGTACTAGGTATGCAGTTCTGCAGAAAAGAATCTACGTACCATTCCTTCTCCTAATTAGTGAAAGAAGCTGAAATGGATTTTTTAACTGTTGTATGTATTTCCTAAAAGAACGAAAATTTTGCAAGTAGTTTAAACAATACAAATAAATATGTACAGAGCTTTGCAAAGAATTAGGTTAATTTTCTGACTCTAGCCCCATGACCGCCGAGCCAAAGAGCAAATTTGTAATGTTGTTTTCCCCTTAAATGTTTTGAAATGCTAAAAAATAAGTTTTTTCCAGCAAGATATAAAATTTCTTATTACATATAGGTGTATAAGCCTTCAGAATAACTAATTTAGTAATTTATTAAAACTGGAGTACACTTGCAGAATTATGATTGTTTAATTAATGCTTCAATTGCCGTGAAACTTGCAACTTAGTGAACGGATGTATCAGTTCGCGGCGGTGGGAAGACTAGATAAGAAATACTAAAATTGCATTTTCAAATGTGATGTACATTTCCAAATGCTTCATTTAGACATTCTTCATATTCTATTTCAACAAGTTAAACGGTGTAGTTTTCTTACCGTATTCTGAATGCGTTGGTAAATGTTTGATAATTAATGGTTGACGGATAATTTAAAAAAAAGTAAATAAAAACTTCAGTGAACTTTTTGGCACGTTCAATGTAAACAACAATAATTTTAAAAGCCGAGAGGCGGCTGCATAGACGATCACCTCATCCAGTTCACTGATGAAATTCTAGGATTAGTTCAATCTCTATTCACACATTAATAAGCAATCGGTCTGCCAAATTTTAGTAGAAAACACTTGAAAAACCGGTTTTAGTGATTGGTTAATAGATTTACTATAATGCTTTCCTGCTCCCACTCCTCCATGTTTTACTATCTTTGGACTCGAGAGTTTACAATGATAATCCTACGAGTTAACCGCTAAAATCGGGGTTTCGAGTGTTTTCCACTAAGATATGAATTCACTGATCGATTCTGTTTTAATATGCGAAACAAAATTTAACTATTTGTTTAATTCAATCGGTGAAATCTATAAGGTGATTATCTATACTGTCGCTTCCCTATAATAGTTTATGGTGGCATTTTTTTCTCCCTATTTACTACATGTTTCGTAAAATATTCAAAATTAAACTTTTGAAAAAAAAATTAAGATTTCTTTTTTTAATAAAACTGAAAACAATAACAATAGTAAGCACACTTTACTCATATTTTGGTTGCATTACTAGTTTTAGGCTTGGGACAGATACTGATAATACAAAATATTACGATTTCTAAATTCAATCTACTGACACTTGACAAAACTCTTTCATTTAAATTTATTCGAATTGCATTTTGGAATCTAAAATAGAATTGGCATATTTATATTATAAAGGCCAAACGTATCTGTGCGTAATACATACGTCATTTTGCGAATGGCAACTTGAAATTTAAAATGAAATTTCGGTTTTACAATTTTTGCTACTGGAAATTTTTAAACAACTAAACATCCCATATTTTAAATTTTTACACCATCGTAGTATAGGAAACAAAATGTGCTTTTAAATGCAATTTGTTTGAAAATTGCATCTTAATTTATTTTTGAGATATTAATTTTTTGTCGTTTTTAATACCGTTTTTCTAATCGTGGCAACAGAACAGCCATTTCTATTAAAAGCAAAGGGGGAAAAGCCGAAAAAAGCAGATTGCTTTATCTTTAGGTTGCCATTTTCTCATTAAATTTTGCCTCTTCACATGTCAACAAGAGCCTTAATTAATAACTTCGTCCTAATAACGGATCTTTATTATATTTTACTGCTTACATTACGATTAAAGTTTAATTTTAATAATTGGACAACTGAGTTTCATAAAAATGTTATTTTGTTAACTTTAGTTTAAAATAAAATATGTATTAGAGATAGAAAAACCAATATTAGATACATTTTTTTATTGTAAATAACTTCGTAGGTTTATTATAAGTCAATGAAATAGTTCCTTCATAAAAAACATTTCTTTTCGTCGAAATTCATCGGGTTCTACCTTGTCTAAAATAACGATAAAACACGTATTGGTATTGTGTCTATATTTAGTTACGAGTAATAATTCTTGCACATTCTTTTAAAAATTTGAAAATGCAGATGATGCCAACAGGCGCATTGCAAGAAAATTAGTACCTAAGAAAGAAATTAAAAAAGATAAAAGATAAAATAATATAGAAATTTCATTATGAAAAATCGTTTCATAACATCTTATGTTTAAAATGCAAATCCTTTTTTTACTTTGACATCGTTTCTGTGCGTTTTTCTTTTTCGATTCAAAACAACGTTTTCTTTATCAGTGCTAAGACTAACGGTGCTAAAATATTCAATTTTATAAAAATTATTTTCAAATTAAATTTTTTAATGAAATTATTTATTTATGGTTTCAATTTCGATCTTCCATTTAGATTAAAACTAGTAAGAAAATCATGTGTTAAGCATAGGTTATGAAGCACTTTCCAACATTTCATGAAATCTTGAATAAAACTTTGTTATTTAAAGAAATAAAGGTTTATAGTCAAATATGTATTCCAATACTTTTGAACAGCCGTGTATTTGATCTGTCAGTTGATATACATACTATATAATGGAAAAATTTAGTTTAGCAAAAAAGTGCCTAGTAGCTTCAAATTTATTTTTCAGCAATTTATTCTGAGACGGAAACATATTTGAATACTTTCCTTCAACCCTGTAATTAACCTTGTATCTTTATTACACGTCAGTATTCAGTTAAAATCTATTTTAAACTAAAACACTCTTAAAACAACTGGAATCATATTTGCAGAAATTATTATTCATAGGTGTCCATGCACAAAATTCTTTGCGTGGCCCTGTATATAATTTTTATTTATATTCTGCAAACTTTTCTTAGTAAATTTTATGCAGTTCAGCGTAAAAAGGCATAACTTATTTAAGTAATGCATAACCTTTAAGTAATTTATGTTCATATTCACTAACGTTGGCGAACTTCTTTCGGTAGCCCTGTATATCAACTATAGCATTTATATACACCATGTAATGGGCATAGATTTAGTGAAACTTAAATGCACATGTCATAATTAAAATGCATTTCATCCATCCATCAGCCGTCATCGGATACATATACAGTACTTCGGAAAGAATATGCTATTTGAAATCTTTTGTGTGTCCCTGTAAAGACTATGTACTTTATATTAGGGAAGGCAGTATCGTATAATTTATAATAAGCCTCATTAACATGCATCAATTTTATTATACATAAAACAGTTTAATATACTTAAAATATGTCACACAGAATTCCCCCTTTTACGATTATCTAATGGAATTCTTTTGTGTGGTCCTGTAAATGAATAATAGCTACATTTTCACCTTATATTTAATAGAATGCATATTTTAATGCAGCTCGTAAAAGCATATGAATTTTAATATGTTTAACAGAGCATAACATCTTTAAAATTCCTTTGAAACGATTTTTCCCCATAGGCCGCAATGTAATGGGAAACTTTTGATTCTCCCTGTAGATAAACTAATCATGGTAGAAACTTCATTTTCAATTGGGTTTCGTGCTAGGGTAAACGTCAATAACGTCCTAAAATTTCATGGCAATCCGAGTATATTTACGTGAGTCAAAGCGCGGACAGACGGACAGACAAACCGAATGCATAAGCGCTTTTCTACTTTGTTGGAAAGTGCTAATAATAATAAAAAGAAAATTATTGTAAAACTAGAAATGTCTTATGAAACTTGCCACTATCAAAATGACGACAGCGTTACTTACAGACACATTTTAACTTTATAACGTAGATATAAATTTTGCAGATTGGCATATTAAATAAAAATAGTTATTATATAATTTCTCTAATTCATATTTATAAAATTACAGCGAATGCTTGTTCATGAATTTTCATTTAAATTTGCAGATAATTAAACATGTTTAAGTACATTTTAAAATGTTTTGTTTTATCTAAAAATACAAAAATTAAAGAATGTTGTTGTAAATGAAAGTAGTTACTAATGTAATTTAGCTAGTTTAAACTGACAAAATTGATATAAATTTTTTAATTCGCAAATTTACAATTAAATTTTATAGAAACATGTTTATTAAGTGACTAAGTTTTTCTTAAGATTTTCGCTATGCTATTAAGTTTTGAACTTAAAAAAAAAAACTAGGGATAGGGGGAATGCATAGAGGTTTGTGTTTAACTCTTTCATGGACAAATTACTTCAGTTGGTAAAGTATTCATATGATTGACGATAGGTTTCACAAACAGATTGTTTTATAATATATAAAAGAGCTTTCTTCAAATGTAATCTAATAAATGTAAAATAATATTAAAATTTTTTAGTGCCATTGTTGTAGCGGTTAATTTAAATTAAGTGGGGGATATATATCCCACCGGCCACGAAAGAGTTAATAAAAAATATACTTTTTATGCGAGCGAAATGCATTTGCCAGAATTTTTTCAGTGTTAAATACACTTTTAGAAGTAAATTCCACATTAATCTAGAAGAATGATGTTATTGAAATAGCTAAAATTCTGATTATAACAGCTACATTATGGAAAACGTGGGTGCAATATTTAATGTTTTTTTTCTTTCTTCCCCACAACTTATAAAAATTACCGCCCATGAGCAAAATTTGCGGAAAATGCGTTTTCAGTTATAGATGATTAACTAAATTTCAGTATATCATAATATCTGTGTAAATTTTGTAGATCATACATAAGGATCTGCCAAATAATTCGAATGAATTGCAAACAATGGATAAGAATTAATTTACTGCTCTTGTCTAGAATAACATTAATTTTCCAGGTAAAACATTTATGTTTTTACTATTTTTAGGTTTGTTTCATGGGTTAGCGAGATTTCTAAATAACCGATTATTTCAATTGCCGTCACCCCCCTTCCCTTCCAAATCACTTGACTGATTAAAAAAATATAAAAAAAAACATGAAATTACCTTCCCAAACACTCAATAGTTTTTTATCATTTTAACCTTTATGCCTTGCATTAACGCCTCTTGAATGTAACGGTTATCTTCCTTATTGTTTTGTGTGCCACTTATCTAAACTTGCAATGCAGGTGGGAAATATTTCGAACGAAGTACGCGATTAGATAAAACGCTATCTTCATTTCCAATATTAAAGTCGAAAGTCATTGTTAGTATATCAGTTTTTTATGAGAATTATTTTTCAGAACACGTAAGTACTTCATAGACGTTGAAGTGATATCGTAACCCGTTTCAATTTTGCGAAGCAATAAGTAACCATTTGGTGGCGCATTAATTTGAATAAGTGCATCTTAGATTACATTATAATCCGTCTAACCATACCCAATTGTCAACCAGTTTAACCTATTTCAAGTCAATTTCCAGGTATGATCTATTTTTATCTTCTTATTTCTCCTTCTAATGCAAGTATCCTCAGCGGTATCTTCTGTTTAAAGATACCGCTGAATAAATAGCGAAAGAATTTTTTTCTCTTTTGCAGCATTTTTAAAATTTAAGTACATGATTTTTTTCGTAATAGCGAATCTGAAAGACAACTGGTGCGTTTTATTACAACTGGTGAAATTACAACTGGTGCGTTTTTATTAACCCATTTAGGCCTGATGTACTATTAATAGTGCATGTCTTTTAATTGAATATTATTTTGTTATAACGAATAAAACAAGTGCGTATTTATTAACCCTTTCGGATCAGCTGTACTATTAATAGTACATGTCTTTTATGAGCATTAGTTTGTTTTAACAAATACAACAAGTGCGTATTTATTAACCCTTTCGTATCTGGTGTACTATTAATAGTACATGTCATTTAAATGCATTATTTTGTTTTAACGAATACAACAACTGCGTATTTATTAACCCTTTCGAATCAGCTGTACTATTGATAGTACATGTCTTTTATGAGCATTATTTTGTTTTAAAAAATACAACAAGTGCGTATTTATTAACCCTTTCGTATCTAGTGTACTATTAACGGTACGTGTCCTTTTAATTGAGTATTATTTTGTTTTAACAAATATCTTTGTTACTGTTTACATGTAGTAATGTTAGTAAGTGTCTGTGTATTTAACATATGACTTTATTAATATTTAGGCACATAATCTATATATATAAAAGGAATTCTGAGGATAATTGAGGCACAGATAGGCTCTCATCCTCTATACCTTTTATTTATAGAGATTTTACACAGCTTAGGTAAACGCAGAAGAAATATAAAACAGATAATGTATTTATCACAAAAAATCGTCTGCTAAGAAAATCTTTTTTCATTTTGAACTCTATAAATAAAAGGAATAAAGCAGAAGAAATATAAAACAGATAATGTATTTATCACAAAAAATCGTCTGCTAAGAAAATCTTTTTTCATTTTGAACTTCTATAAATAAAAGGACAGATAGGCTCTCAAACAGTGAATCGTCGAATATAATTGAAGAACAAATGGAAGAACAAATGGAAGAACAAATGGAAGAACAAATGGAAGAACAGATGGAAGAACAGATGGAAGAACAGATGGAAGAACAAATGGAAGACCTCTTCATTAACAATAAAAAAAGATATGCAAACGAAACCCCAGAACACCGAGAAGAAAGACTGGCGAAGAAAAGAGAGCAGAATAGAAAAAGAAGAGAAAATGAGACTGAAGAAAAGAGAAGAGAAAGATTAAGTAAGCAAAGATTAATAAATCGAAAGATTCTCAGCGATGAGACTGAAGAAAAGAGAAGAGAAAGATTAAGTAAGCAAAGATTAATAAATCGAAAGATTCTCAGCGAAGAATCAGAAGAAAAGCGTCGAGAGCGATTGTCCAGAAATGATGAGTATAAGAAAAGAAAATTATATGAAGAGAACGAAGAACAGAGACTTCACAGATTGAATGAAAAGAAATGTTATGATTACAACAGAAAATACATCGTCGTTGGATCTTGTTACAACAGAGCCTTCTTGCTATTTTTTGATGAACCCGGGCAACGCCGGGCAGAACAGCTAGTGATAATAATTATTATTGTTGTTAATATTATTTGCTTAGTTCTCATTGCACTGTTTGCGATTTATTTCAAACATATACATATCACTGTTTAAATTTAAACTAGCGAGCTACGCCCGCTAGCTGGGCCACTTTTTCCAAACGAACCTCGATATTAAGCAATATATAATAAACAAAAAAATTCATTTAATAAGCAAGTCTTGGTGTTCGAATCCTCAAGCACAAAAAAAGTAAATTAAAGAGCTATGATTGTTATGCGCCCATTATCCCGTTAAAAATATGTGATTTCGCACAGTGGGCTCTACGCTCCATGGTCGCCATCGTCCCATTAAAAATATTTGGTTTTGTACGGTTGGCACTGCGCGCCCATAAGACATTTTCTCGTATTTTTTGGTTCATCAGAAGCAGACTTTTACGCAGATTCTGAATATGTAATCAGTTTTTTCTACTTTAAAAACTGTCTGCATGATGGTTTAAGAAAAAACGCGCAAAAAAGGGAGAAAAAGAGGTTTTCGACTGCTTCTTCTTTTAGCCAAAGGGGAAAAGTTCAGGTTCTTCACCGCAAGGTGGCGCAGTGTTCTGCCTCAGAGCTCCGTTTGAGCGCCGTTTGGGATTTGAGACATTTTTCGTTCCGATTCCCAAGGGGTTTTTAATTCATAACTTTTTTAATTTTGGTCCCACGATCTCGAAAATGCCTGAAGTGACTTCCCCGGAATTTTTCCAATCGAAAGACACCTCTCGCGACTTCCAACTCGCCCGCGTTGCGAACTGTAATCGGCTTCAAGCAGACAGAGGCGCACGGATTTTATTAGTATAGATTAAAGTCTACGTTTCTGAAAGAATTATGTGTAACAAAGATCAAAAAGTATTAGATAGTTTAAAAATCAGTTAAAGCTTGTTGTAGTATAAAATATTATGTTTTCTAGAACATCTCCAAATACTCTTCCTTAGCCTATTGTGTTATGAATATGAATTGGATAGTACGCAAATCAACAATATTCGTTGTTTCAGGTAGTGAAATATTTGTTGAACTCTAATTAATCTATTTAGATAGCTAGTGTTAATATTATTATCGTAAAAGTAATTTCGTAACTGAAAGGGTTAATAATATGATGTCATGTATTTTTTCAATAATGTTTATCAGTTAAACTATCTCTACCGATCTTTTAAGCATTCTACCACTTATCACTTTTGTATTGCTCATGCCTTGTGAAAAAGGGCAGGTATGGTCATTTATATGATATTGTGTAACATTTTCTCCTTTATAACTGCTGCTATAGAGTGTCATTTACTTTTATTAACTCTTTCCAACAAAGTTGAAAAGTGTTTGTGATTTCTGTTTGTCTGTCTGTCCGCACTCTAACTCCCGTAAATATACTTCGATTGACATTTATCTTAACACGAACCCTATTTCAAACAAAGTTTCTAGCATGATAAATTTATTTACAGGGACAGTCAAAAGTTTCCTATTAAATTACGGCCTGTGATAAAAAATTCGTTTCAAAGGAATTTTAAAGTTGTTGCACCCTTTCAAACATACTAAAATTTATATGAATTTACGAATTGCAATAAAATATAAATTTTATAAACCATGCGATGAAAAAAATAGCCTAGTATTCATTTACAGGGCCACATAAAATAGTTATATTGCATAATGGTAAAGAGGGAAAATTTGTGTGACACGTTTTAATTATATTAATTTATTTTATGAATAATAAAATTGATATAAGTCGTTGAGACTTAATACAAGCGATAATATTTGGTCATGCATAATACAAAGGGCATAGCATTTACAGGGACACACAAAAGATTTCAAATAGTATATTCTTTCCGAAATACTGTATAAGTATCCGCTGCTTGCTAATGAATGGATGAAACACATTTTAATTATTATATGTTCTTTTAACTTTCACTAAACCTATGCATGTCATACAGTGTGTATAAATACTATAGTTGATATACAGGGCTACGCAAAAAAATCTCGCAAAAGCTACTTTATAAGAGCGTAAAATATTTAAAGATGGTTCTTAAATAAGTTATGCATTTTTATGCTGAACTCCATTCAGTTTATACTGTATCCCGTTGTTTGTAGAATATAGATAAAATGATATACAGGATTACGCAAAAAATTGCATACATGGGCGACTATGAATGATAATTTCTGAGAATGTGATTTTAATAGTTTCAAGAGTGTTTTAGTTTCAAATAAATTTTAGCTAAATACTGATGCATAAAAAAAGTACTATATGAACTAGACGGCTGAACATAAGAATTTAAGTATGTTTCCATCTATAAGTATAAATTGCTGAAAGAGAAATTTCAACCTGTTAGGCATGTTCTTGCTAATTTCGCATTATATAGTATGTATTTCACCAACATATCAAATACAGGATTGTTCAAAAGTATTCGAATTCATATTTGACTATAGACAGTAAAATTATTTCCCTAAATAAAGAAGTTTTGTTAAGTATTTCAGGAAGTGTTGGAAAATATAATCTATGCTTAGTGCATGATTTTTATTATTTGCTTATACTTAAACTAATTTTTATGTCCCTGCTTTTTTGGACAGAAAAAAACAGGCATTATTTTGAGACGTTTTTATTAAATTTTATTTTAAAGATAGTACGGAATAAATGGCGAAAGAAATTTTTATGCTTTATGAGCATGATTTAAGCACATGATTTTTTTTCTTTTAAATATATAGAATCGGGAATATGAAAAGATTATTGAATTTACAGCAAGTACTTTCCTTAATAATTTTATTATATCTGATATTATTTCAATAACATTTATCATTTTAATTATTTCTGCCGATCTTTAACCCTTTATGGGTCAGTATTTCGTTAAATGGAGCAGCTAACTTGATTCTGAAATGACATAATGACACTTAAATTCTAGTATAAATATTTTCCGTTTGGCTTTTTCTTATTTTCGAATAAATGTTTTCGTAAATCCCGGTGTCTTTCGGTCATTTAAACATTTTCGCCATGGAAGTGCCCTGCGTCGCAAAGAATTAATTTTTCTAACACTAACCCACATTTATATGAGTTTTTTACTCGTACCCTGTGGAAAAGGAAAAGTTGGAAATATCACGTCAAGCTTAGAAAATGCGGTGCGTTCGTACTATAACGAAGTTTTAAAAATATTCAGAACTTGGTGTAATAGTTTGCAGTACTTCAGATACAGTATAGTGATCGAAATATTTTGTGTGTTCCTGTAAATAGTGTGTGCCTTTTATTATACACGGTGTAGCTGGTAATAAACCTCAGCAACGTATACCAATTTAATAAAATGTGAAATAGCTTAATATTATCAAAACACGTCGCAAACTATGTATTCCCCTATACCATTATGAAATAAAATAGTTTTGTGTGGACCTATAACTTAATAATAAATATTCTTTGCACTGTAGATGGACAGAATGTATTTTTAGTATCTACTTTATGTATACATATTAATTCTGTTATGTTCGAAATAGTGTAACATCATTAAAATGCACTTGAAATTATTTTTTCCCATTGACCGTAATGTAATGGAATACTTTTTATGGTCCCTGTATTTAAGCATGCATCCAATTTTCATAAAATTTCAAATGACTCAAAAAAATGATGCAACAATTATATTTTTTTACATTTCAAACGATTCGATTAGGTAGTTTTTGCTCGGTTATATGTGGACAGACGGACGGACTTAATAACGACTATAGATGTTACGTATTTAGGTACAGACAAACGCACCAAAAAATGGTCATTTTTATGATTCTAAGTGTATTATATGTTTTGTAATTTTTATGTAGAGTGTTATTTATTGATATTCATATATACTTAAATTTATTTTCCCACTTTTTGGACTGAATGAAACCCGGCATTATTTTGAGGCGTTTTTATTAGACTTTAGTTTAAAGATACTACTGAAAAACAAGTTGGAAATAGCACGTGAAGCGTAGCAAATGAGGTGCGTTCGTACGATAACGAAGTTTTAAAGATATTCAGATCTTGTTGTTATAGTAGACAGTACTTCGGATACAGTATATTAGTTGAAATCTTTTTTGTGTTCCTGTAAATATATAGGAAGTAACTTTTATTACACCTCAGCAACATATATCATATTCATAAAATGTGAAATAATTTAAAATAATCAAAACCCACCCCAAAAAATGTTTCCCCGTATAGCATTATGTAGTGGAATACTTTTGTGTGGCCCTGTAATTTAGTAATAAATATTCTTTGCATCATAGATTATACAGAATGTATGTTTTAGTATATAAATACTTCATAGGTTCATGTGAATTCTATTATATTCGAAAGAGTTTAACACCATTAAAATGCATTTGAAACTTTTTTTTCCCTAATGACCGAAATGTAACGGAATACTTTTGATTTTCCCTGTAATTGATCTATGCATTTGATTTTCATAAAGTTTTAAATGACACGACAAAATTATGTGATAATTATATATTTTAAATTTCAAACGATTAAAATGCATTTGAAACTTTTTTTCCCATTGACCGTAATGTAACGGAATACTTTTGAGTGTCTCTGTAATTGATCTATGCAACTTATTTTCATAAAATTTGAAATGACTCGACTAAATTATATAATAATTATATACTTAAAATTTCAACAGATTCGGCTGGGTAGATTTTACGTTGTTATATGCGGACAGACAGACAGACGGACGGACTGAGGACACCTCTAGGTGCTACGTATTTACATAACGACGAACGCTCTGAAAAATAACCATTTTTATTATTATGTGTGTATTTTCTGTTTTATAATTTCTATGTAGAGTGTTATTTATTGTTATTTATATGTATTTAAATTTATTTTTATATCTCTGCTTTTTGGACTGAAAAAAACCCGACATTATTTTAAGGCATTTTTATTAAACTGTAGTTTAAATATACCACTGAAAAAGGAGGAGAAGAAATTTTTATACATTATACTTATGATTTAAGTACATAGCTTTTTTTAATTTATAATACATAATTTTAAGGAATTACAGCAAGTACGTTTCGTACTTATGATATCAAGTATTCTTGCAGTAATTTTCAGTTTGTGGGTCCGTCTGTCCATGCTCTAACTCTCGTAAATATACTCGGATTTTTATACAATTCAAAAACGTTATTTACGGTCACCTAAGCATGTATTGTATTGTATAGAAGAATGTGGTATTAATGGTTCATTTACAGGCCTACCCAAAAGAATTCCATTCCATTACAATCCACGGAAAATAACCGTTTGCAGAATATTTGAAGTGTATTGAAACTGATATAAATCACTGTGTATATCACTACAAAATGTTTACGGCAAGATAACATTCATAGCATTAGTCGTGCATTTACAGGGACACACAAAATAAATCGATTATAGTATAGTCTTGGAGAAATAGTGGCTTGAAGTGTGTTTTCAATTTCGGCATGCGTTTTTAGGTGCATTCGTAATTATATAAATAAGTAGCCCCTATAACTGTCGTTCAGTCCATCCGTCCGCAAATAACAACGCAAAAATTACCCAACCGAATCGTTTGAAATTTAAAATACATAATTATTACATAACTTTGTCAATTCATTTCAAATTTTATCAAAATCAGATGCGTAATTCAATTACAGGGAAAATCAAAAGTATTCTGTTACATTGTGGTCAATGGGGAAAAAATGTTTCAAATGCATTTTAATGGTGTTACACTCATTCAAACATAATAAAACTGATATGCATCTATAAAGTACATATTATATTATACATTTTGCATAATCTGTGGTGCAAAGAATATTTGTTATTGATTTACAAGGCCACACAAAAAGTATTCCATTACATAATTGTATAGGGAGAACATTGTTTAGTGCGCATTTTAATTGTAATTAACTATTTGCAATTTTATGAGATTGATATTTTTAAAACTTTGTTATCGTACGAACGCATCTCATTTGCTACGTTTCACGTGCAATTTCCAACTTATTAAATTTAACTTCTTTTTTTCAGAATTGTTATTTATACATTTTGTAGAATTCACATGTTATTCTCCTTATTAGCGGAAATTTTTTCAAGGGAAATTTCAAGTAAAGTATACATATACTTTTTAACCGAACTTTTGGCATGCATGTATTTAATGAACCCAAATTTATATATCCTGTACAGGATTTCTCAAAGAATTAGGATAATTTTCCAATTGTAGATGGGAACATCTGAAATTGGGATTTTAAGTGTGTCGTGCGTTTCCATAAAGTCGAATTAGACTCAATAAACAGTGACGTTTTGTTATGTTATTCTGAATGTATTGGAAAACATTTCATAACCTCTGTTTGAAGTATGATTTTTTTCTTTGTTGTTTGCTTATAAAACTGTAATTACACACAATAGAATAAATATGTGCAGTGTAGTTGGCATTAGTAATTTAAAGACTATATAGCAAATAAATTATAATACGAACGAATGTAATCGCGACGAAAGTTCTAAACAGTAACAAATTCACATGCAAGTAAAATGTGAATGAAAAATTTATCACTTCTTTCTTTAATCTTTTCCAACAAAGTTGAGAAGTGCTCATGAATTCAGCTTGCATGTCTCTCTGACTCTCTGCGGTCTAATTCGCATGAATATTCTCGAATTGCCGTATAGTTTATGCATGTCATTGTGATTTACCATGACATGACATCAAATGAAAAATAAGTGTGTAAAATTAACATTTAGTTTACAGGAGCTCTCAAAAATGTTTCTTTATATTACAGTCAATGGAGAATAATAGTTTGTAGTGTATTTGTATGCTTGTATGTATTCCAAATATATTTAAAACACATAACTATAAGATGCGTATTATGTGACATTTTTTTTTTTAAACGTATCATTTTTTTACAGGCACACGGAAATGAATCCTCTTTTAGGAGTATAATTGCTCAATAATAGTTAGAAGTGAATTTATAATTTGTTATGTATTTTTTAAATTCATAAATATTTTGCTTTATAACTCAATGTGTATGGGCCATTTTCAAATTTCGCTTACATATGCTGTCCAAGAGTAAAAAGAAGAAAATTCAAACATAAATGAATAGTTAAAGTTTGGTTTCAGCTATGCATTATTTAAAGAAGACTGTATTGAACATTTCTAACATGAAAAAATTAAAAAATCTATAAATGTTTTGGAGATATAAATCTTTAAAATTGTGATTCTATGCAAAAATGCCTGTCCCATTCCAAATTTTATGTAATTAACTGTTATTTTTTTAATCTAATTTAACTTTTTGAAATAAAGAGATTTAATTACTTTAAATGTGAACTGTTAGTGTTCTATAAAAATGAAAAAAATTAAAAAATATATAAATGTTTTGGAGGTATAAATCTTTAAAATTGTGATTCTAATTTTTTAAAGATTAATTCCATAAAAAGAATTTATACCATGCACTATTCATGCAGCACGTTCCTGCATTCAGTACTGCACTATTTAATTGATATGAAAACGTCGTTTTTAAAAATAATAACGATGAACTTTTTTGGATGCGGTAGCGATTTTATGAACATTTTAAAATCATATTCATTATTTAAAAATAGCAGAATCAGCAGGCTTTTAACGTGTTAACTTGTATAAGCATGTGAAATAAATTAAAATGTGATGTCCTAGGAATAAGGAGATCACAATAATGAAGCTCTGCGTGTTTGCGCCCAGAAATCGGTAAAAAGACAATGAAAAATAAGTATAGTAGTAAAAATAGTTTAAAATATATTCTTTGAAGGTCTTCAACATGGTCATAATAACTCTCGCTTAATTTTGTGCTGTATTCCATGTTATTAGATACATTTCCGATAAAATAGGTTAATTTAATGTTGTTTCTTTTTAAAAAATCCCCTCTTTTACTAACGTTTGGTATACAGCGCTGTCTAATGAATTTTTTAATATGTATGTATATATATATATACTTACGTAGCCGTATTTCATTATAAGATGCAGCAACGGTTAAAGAAATGATTATTTTGACTATCTGTTAGCTATTTTAAAATTATTTTCCATCGATTAATCGTAGTTTATTTATATTGAACAAATAATAGAGAAAAGTCTTTTTTAACACTTTCCAACAAAGTTGAAAAGTGTTTATGCATTCGGTTTGTCGGACCGTCTGGCCGTTTGTCCGCGCTCTAACTACCGTAAATATACTCGGATTGCTATGAAATTTTTATATGTTATTGATGTTTACCCTAGCGCGAACTCTATTGAAAATGAAGTTTCTGCTATGATTGGTTTAATTACAGGGATAGTCAAAAGTTTTCCGGTACAC
The DNA here is from genome assembly GCA_964019185.1 of Maratus speculifer. Taxonomy (NCBI): domain Eukaryota; kingdom Metazoa; phylum Arthropoda; class Arachnida; order Araneae; family Salticidae; genus Maratus; species Maratus speculifer. The sequence goes on from OZ025303.1 coordinate 39,539,354, forward strand.
TACGGCCTATCGGAAAAAAAATCATTTCAAATGAATTTTAAAGGTATTACATCCTGTCAAACATATTCAAATTTACATGGATTCGCAAAGTGCACTAAAATATGCATTCTGGAAAATATGCAGTGAAAATAATAGTTATTATTCATTTACAGTGCCACTCAAAAGAATTTCATTACACAATAATAAAGGGGGATTGTTTGCAACATATTTTAATTATGTTAAACGATTTCAAGTAAAATTAAATTGATATGCGCCTCCAAGACTTAATATTTATGTGAAGTGCATAGCATTTACAGGGACACACAAAATACTTCAAACCTTATATTCTTATCCAAAGTATTGTATATTATTGATGATAGCTGATGAATGGATAAAATGCATTTTCAATTATGATATGCGCTTTTCAGTTTTACTAAATATCTGCTAATTATATGGTGTGTATAAATGTTATATTTTATATACAGGGTTACACAAAAGATATCGGAATGCTTTTTGAATATGGGCGTAATTAACTTGAAGGTGGTTTTTAAAAATGCATGCATTTTTTTAATTGCTTTCAGTTTACTAAGAAATGTTTGTAAAATATTGATAAAATGATATACAGGGTCACACGAAGAATTGGCTACATGATCACCCACATGATAACTTCTGGAAATGTGGTTTAAGCAGTTTTTAGGAGTGTTTTTGTTTAAATTAAATTTTAACAACATACTGGCGTATAATAATGGTATTAGGTAAATTAGAAGGCTGAACAAAAGTATTAAAGTATTTTTCATCTATAGTGCTGAAGAGAAATTTCAACCAGTTAGGCATTTTCTTGCTAAATTAAATTTAACCATTGTATATATATATATATATATATCAACCGACGGATCAAATACAGGGATGTTCAAAAGTATTGGAATATATATTTGGCTATGGACAATATCATCTTATTTCTCTAAATAACAAAGTTTTTTTAAAGATTTCAGGAAGTGTTGGAAAGTGTTTCATAATCTATGCTTAACGCGTGATTTTTCTTATTTGTTGTTCAATGTTTCATACTATATATTTTATTTATATTTCTACTTATTAGTGCAAACACTTTACTTGTATTAAAAATTTTAAATAAAATTGATTTAATTCAAGCAATTTCGGGGACATTAGCATAATGTATCGAATATCATTTTGGCACATTATTAACCCTTAAATATCGTTTTTTGGCTTTCGGCAACATAACCAATTAAGGCTTTTAAAATAATATTGGAAAAATTTTGAAATTCAATGCTTAAAGTTGCCAATTAAATACATAAGATAAATGCACCAGTAATGAGCCCCTTTTTGACATTTATCTAATTATTATTAAAGTATTAGTGAATTTTAAATGTATATATATATATTTTAGCCTAGTCCTTACCTCTATGTATAAGAATAACCATTCAAATTTTTTTAAATATATCCTCTAGAAAAAATGAAAAATAAAAAATATTACCTTCCTCTATGCTCCAGTAGTGGGCCATAGTAACTTTCTGATGCTGCAGTAAGGCCCATCTAGAAGTGGGCCACTCCATTCTTGAGTTTAATACATACTGTACAGATGTTATAATTTTTTTACATTTCTACACTTAAATATACACAATAATGAAAATATATTTAGAATTTTTTATGATTACGTAAAATAATTTTAACTTCTCTTTAGATTTTTCGTATAGTCTGTAAAAACACCATTCCAGCTCAAAAACTATGAGAATACTGAAGTTGTCCCTTTGCCTGTTAACAGATAAGGGTTCCAGCCAATCAGCAATTAGTTTGTTATCTGACAAGTGTGACTAGAAAACTTGTTTTTCAAATTTTAAAACTGGTGGTCCACTATTGATACGTGGTCCACTACTTGTACACTTACCCTACTGAGAATATTAATAAATCAATTTTTAACATGCAGATGACAAGACTTGCGGTGTTTAAAAATAATGATAGATTTATTTTTTCAATTATTGCTATATGTGCCATTTGTTTTGATTGAGAGCTTGCAAAATACCCTATTTTAGAGCTTGCAAAATACCCTATTTATTTAGGAATCGTAATTTCTTATCATAGTTCTTCAAATTTATGTGTAATTGATGTTATAGAATTTTATCAAGGAAAATTAATTTTTCAGTTAAACATTAGTTTTGCCGATTAGTAACTGTTTTTTAGCCGCAAATCATACTTAAAACAAAATAGGATTTATTTAAGCATTTTTTCCCATGATTTATTTAAGAAATAAAAGCCGAAAAATATTTTTAAATTATTTTTTAAAATTAACTCTTTTGTTCTTGGATATCGTATACACCTGTTACCAAAAAAAAAAAAAAAAAAAAAAGAAAAGAAAAGAAAGAAAGAAAACTTGCCATTTATCCCCTGCACTCGGCTGGCGGAAAAATATATCAAAAACAATTTCTAATTCATTTCTAAAGATATTATTTTGTATTGTTTTCAAAAATATATCTGCGTGTATAATTATAATTTGTGAATAACATACTTGTAATTCAAGAATAGGAAGAAAAATCATTTACGAAATTTTGTTTTTGCATACGTGCAGTTAAATTAATTAAAAATGAGTACAAATTGGTGTTACTTTGAAGAAGTAAAATCCTCCAAATTAAAGGAAAAATAGGTTATTTTTGAGGCGTGTTTCTTAAAAATATACAATTTTCTGACAACAGTGAAAAAGGCAATAAATTTATCCTTATGGTATAATATTTAGTAAAATTATATTTCTTATGGCATTGGCTGGTTGAAAAAAAAGGCAAATGCATGTGATAAGTTTCGCAAGTTAAAAGTTATTTTACTCAGGTTCTACGTATTTTTCATTGTTACGTATTTCTGATACATTAGATAACATGTTTCATCAAACTGTAACTTTACAATATGGTGTCTTTTTTTTAATTCACAAATGTGATGTGATATACGTTTCAGGCAGTGTCATAACAGTAACATCACAAATATATTTTAAATTGCCAGAAAAATATTTTTTACTGTAAATAACATGTTTTGAAGAGCCTTTGTAATTTTTGAATTTTTTTAAGAAATGCAAATCTTAAACATAATGTGACATAACTTAGTGGTGACATTTTGGCCACAGATGTGACGTAATCTCAGTGACATCACTGTGACCATGCACGCTATAAAGATCATGTTCTAAATCTGTTCAACTTTAGTTAAAATCGATTAAAAATTGCATAGAATTTACATGATTAACATACAATTAGAGAATAACTTTTATATATTTTTAACACTTCCAATATAGCTAAAAAATGTTTATGCCTTGTCTCTGTCTGTCCGTGTTGTAACTCGCGTAAACAGAGTCAAATTGTCATGCAATTGAAGAATATTACTGAGACATATTAGTTATCAAAAATGGAGTCTGTAGCTTTTATAGTTTCTTTACAAGGACATCCAAAAGAATGGCCGTTACCTTATGATCTACGGAAAATAATCATTTGCGGTGAATCCTTTTTATGATGGAAATTGATGATGAGGCATTTTCAGCTGTGCTATGAGTTTCGTAATAAAACTAAATTTTAACATACTATTTATTATATGATAAATCTTTAGATCACATACAGGGAATCACAAAAAAATCAATGATGTTTATTACTGAAATTATGCTTTGAAAGGTGCTATGCATTTTTAGTGACAAAAGGAGTTTTATTGGTTTGGACGACTTTATGCAAGTTAAAATAATAGAATCAGACAAACCAAATTTATAAACAAATTTAAATATATCGGGAAGTGTTAAAAATAAATACAGTAATTCCCCCTAAAAATAATCTTAAAATTTTTCGAAGATATTTTCACTTTCTTCAAATATTTTACAGAAATCAAAAGAAATGTGGCAGATTTAGTTTTACCTTACAAATATCTGTAGAATTTTCTAAGATATTCTTAAAAATATCTAAAGAATGGGCAAAATACTTACAGATTTTCTACAGATTTTTGGGTCAATTATCTACATATTTTCTTCAGATTTTTTTAGTGTTGGGGGGGGGGGGGCTCAACATTCGGGAGGGTTTTCTTCCCGGAATGTTGAAACTATCCTCCCGTGTGAAAAAGGGAGTTAAGTATTTCATAATTTTAAACAATCAGGGTCCGACTAAGGTTAGGGAGGGTCCCGGTGCAAGCATTATTCTAGTGTGGGGGGGGGGGGTGAATAATTCAATTGTTCGAAAGTTTATTATTAATTTCTTACTCAACTCAAAATTAAATACGCATCTCTCATTTTAAACAGTTTATTCTCATGAGAAAATTCTTCTCAGTTCTTTCGAACATAGATAATTTAACAAAACACAACTCCAATAAAAAACCGTAACATTTTTTCACATATACTCATAAAAAACATTCTAATCAAACTCAAAAACAAAAAGAATATTGTTTCACACAGCTTAAGTAAAAACTGAAGAAATAAACAGATAATGTATTTATCACAAATTATCGTTTGCACAGAAAACTTTTTACATTTTGAAATAATTAAGTATATCTTGGTTGCTATGTGACACAGCCAATAGAAATTAAATAACATTTTATCAAACATACCGCCCCTCTTGAAACCTCTGAGGGGGGTTTCAAACTAAAACACTGGAATTACAACCATTGTAAAAAATATAAATAACAATACAATTAAATACAATATAAATGAGTCACAAGTTAAATTTAAGCAAATATTTAAACAATTTTACATAATACATAATAAATAAAAAAATTTTACAATAATGTACACTTTCTTATAAAAACTGAATTACTTTTCAGAGGTAATACAGCAATTTTGGATACTGCTCTTTTATATATTCCATTTGGGGTTTTTATATTTATAACTCTTACTCTATTATCATTACCAAAAAATACCTCTACAATTCTCCCTAATAACCATTTAGACACTGGAAGATTATCTTCCTTTATTTTAACCATATCTACTATTTTGAGGTTGTTTTTTGATATCATCTACTTATGCCTTTGCTGCAATGTACTTAAATAACTATTTTTCCACTTTTTCCAGATGGTCTGAACCATTTTAGTGGTCTTTTGCCATAAGTTAAGTCTATTATCTTTAATATTACTCAGGTCAGATTCAGCAATGGCATTAAGTGGGCGACCAATAAGAAAATGTCCCGGGGTCAAGACCTCCAAGTCATCAATATCTGTACTCAAAATTTGGAGCTCTTGGGGAAATAAATTCCCAAGCAATAGCTTCTGATATCAAGTAATTAGTAAGGTTCTGGTCTGGTTTGTTTACCAATTCATGCAACCTTTTAAGCTCTACATTAGTCTTCACAAAATTGCCTGCATTATCACTGAAAATTTTTCGAGGTTTGCCTCGTCTGGCAAAAAACCTCTTTAATATGGCAATAAAAGCCTCAGATGTTAAATCATTGACTAATTTCAAATGCACTGCCTTTGTTACCATACAAATAAAAATACAAACATAAACTTTATGAAAAATACCTTTACGTTGACCTTTATATCTAATCAAAAATGGACCACAGAAATCAGTTCCTGTGCAATTAAAAACAAAGTCTACATTTATTCTTTCTTTCGGGAGCTCGCCCATAATTTGCTCTAACAATTTAGGTTTGGCCCTAAAGCATATAATACATTTATGTACAATTTTTCTGCAAATAGCCCTACCGTTTAAAGGCCAAAATTCTCTTCGAACACAATAAAGTAAATTTTGTGGTCCTATATGTAGATATTTTTTGTGATAAAACTCAATAATTAATTCTGTTAATTTGTGTTTAGAGGGCAGTACAATTGGGTGTTTTTGGGCATAATTTACCGTGCTATTTTGGAGACGACCTCCAACTCTGATTAAATTATTTTTATCCAAGAAAGGATTTAATGAAAGTAATCTACTATTTTTGGTAGCTCCTTACCCTTAGATAACAATGTGAATTCAGAACTGAACTCTTTTTCTTGAACAGATTTTATGATAAACTGCTCAGCTTTCTTCAATTCAGCAGATGTTAACTTACCTGAATAACTTTCTTTTGGCTTCTTGACATTCTGAATGAACCTAAAAACATAGCTAAGAATTCTTATTAATTTAGCATAATTATTACTCAATTGCAAAAAATAATCAATAAAAGATGAACTGTCTGATATTAAAAGTGTAGTCTTTGAAGCTATATATTTAAGTTCACTTATGTATAGATCATTATCATTTTGCTCAACTTCAACAATATTTGGAGAATGTTCAGTTTGTTGTGTTAGGAATAGTGGACCCTTCCACCATAAGCTACTCTGGAGAAGTTTGTCTGGATCTACACCTCGTGACACAAGATCAGCAGGATTGTCAGAAGAAGCCACATGTCCCCAATGACTGATATCAGAAAGATTCTGAATCGTAGCCACACGTGATGCCACAAAGGTTTTTAAGTCACACGGCTGTTTTCGAATCCAACATAATACAATAGTACTATCTGAATAATAGTAGACAGCTTCTTTAGGAACTTTTAAGGTTTTGGCAGCCTTATTCATCAATTTGGCTAATAAAACTGCACCACAGAGCTCCAAGCGAGAAATAGTGATTGTTTTGATTGGTGCAACTCGACTTTTACTGCAAAGCAACTGAGAAACTTGCTCTCCTGAAGAATTTGAAGACACAGCATACAATGCCACACCGTAGGCTTTCTCCGAAGCATCTGAAAAGCCACAAATTTTAATTTGCACTGGATTATTTGAAAAAATGTATCTAACAGCACTTATATTGTTGATGGCTCTTAATGATTCTAAAAACTGCACCCAATCATCAAACTCAGCTGTAGGGAGATTTTCATCCCAACCAATTTGCAATCTCCACAGTTTTTGTAGGAAAATTTTTGCTTTCGTCACAACTGGTCCTAGTAGACCCAAGGGGTCGAAAAGGCGAGCAATATTTGACAGCACACTTCTTTTAGTTACCTTGGTTTGCTCACTTAATGATACACTAAAAGTAAAAGTATCATCATTGGCATTCCAACAAAGTCCTAGTGCCTTAGTTTCACTCATATTTTCAAAAGTGTAATTCTCATTTTTAAAGGCTGGCTCCATTAATTCTGGATGGTTACTAAACCATTTATGTAAATTCATGCCGCACGTATTTAATAGTTGAATAAGTTCAATTTGCAGTCTCTTTGCCGATTTTAGGTCAGCTACTCCAGTCAGGACATCGTCCATATAAAAGTCTCTTGTACCACACCAGAAGCATACGGAAATTGAGATTCACCATCTATACCAAGCTGTTTAAGGCAGCGCATGGCTAAATAAGGGGCACTAGTTGTGCCATATGTGACTGTACATAGTCTGTAATATTTCATCTCACCATTTACAGTATCTTTCCAAACTATGCGCTGTAAATCACGTTGACTTTTATCTATAAGTATCATGCGATACATCATTTTTACATCTGCTGTAAATGCATAGCGGTGAGTACGAAATCTAAGTATTATGCTAAACAAATCATCTTGAATGACACCTTCATTCAGCTGTATGGAATTTAGGGATTCTCCTGATGAAGTTGCATGCGAACCATTAAAGACAACTCTCAATTTTGTAGAACTTTTATCTGGGCGATAAACAGCCTGTAGATAATTCGCATGTATTGACTCATCTGTTTTCTCTACTTCCTCCATATGGCCTAACTCTCTATACTCCGCCATAAATGCGCAATATAACTCTAAAAGATTTGGATTTTTGACTAGCCTATTCCAAAGTGAATTTAATCTATTTTCCGCAAATTGCTTTGATTCTCCCAAAGAACTAGGATCTTTTTTCAACGGCATTTGTACTATGAATTTGCCCGTTATATCTCTCTGATGTGTGTTTATAAAGTAGGTGTCGCATGCTAATTCTTCTGTATTTCTCAATGGTGTACTTTCTTCTACTCTTTCAATTTCCCAAAATTTTTTCATTTCGAAATTTAAATCTGTTTCAGTAATTAACCCACAATGTATTTGTTCCTGATCGTTACAATCGTAAACACTCCCACTTACTATGCAACCGAACACCGTATTTTGCAGTATTAATTTAGAATTTGGTAGCTTCATACGACCCACCTTTATCAATTCTAGAAATACTTCAGCTCCTAGCAAAAGATCTATTTTCCCTGGTCTATTAAATTCAGGATCAGCAAGAATAATAGACTCTGAAATTCCTAGCTCTGAAATATTAATATATTTCGAGGGCATGATTTGCGAAACCCTTGGTATGATAAGAAAATCTAACTCCCGACTATAATCTCCCGAATTATTACTGATCAAGGCAGTAGTTTTATTTTTTACCGCTACAGAGGATCCACTTAAACACGATACCGAAATATTACTTTTTTCTTTTCGAATTCCTAATCTTTCAACTAACTGCAATGTTAAAAAATTGCTCATTGAACCATTGTCCAATAAAGCACGCACCGGAACTTTATTTCCGAATTTATCTCTCATATAAACAATAGCAGTGGAAAGAAGAACTGTTTTAACATCATTCGATCTCACATTTGAAGTACCAGTGAAATTTTGAATTTGGTTATTTAACTCAAATGGTGTGGCGTCAGCATTTAATGTTGGTTTATTTTCATTCGTTGACAATGCATTTGGCACTTCCTTATCACTATAATTTTTTGTGTTTCCAACCGCATTGGAATTTCTCTCACGCTTATCAAAACAAAGAAGTATATTGTGGCGTTTATGGCATTTTGAACACGAGAATGTTGAGTTACATTTTTTGACGCAGTGGAATTCTGAAAGACAGTTAAAGCACATATATTTTTTTTAAACAAATTCTACTCTTTCCTGTACATTAAATTTTTGAAATTTGGGACATTTAAAAACACTGTGATTTTCCTGGTTACATACAACACATTTGCGCATATTTTTCTCATTTAAACTCGCAACCATGGATGTTATCTTTGAAAAGCTATGCTTTATTTGGCTTTCGTTTTGAAAATGTCGCTTTGTATTTACTTGTTTGGACGCACTTAGTGTACGCGCGTGGTCTCTCAAGAATTCTAGCAATTCAGTTAAACTCGGTAAATTATCCCGCTTAAGATGTCTATCCCACCACATTTTTGTATTTACATCTAATTTTTGAGCCAAAATATAAGCAAACATAGTAGTAGAAAACCCCTCAACCTTTTGTTCTAAAACCTCTAACGACCTAATACATTCATTTGTTATATCTATTAGATTTAATAATGCTGCTGGGGACTCATTCTGAATAACAGGAATATTTAAAAAACGTTTTAAATGCGCGTAAACTTGTTCTCTCGAATTTGAAAACCGTTCTTCCAAAAGCGACCATGCAACTTCATAATTAGAATCCACGATGGAAATAGATTGAATTATACGAAAGGCATTTCCTTTCAATGAGGACTTCAAATATTGTAATTTCATTGCCCCTGACAAATTTGAATTTTCATGTACAGTAGCCTTAAATATATCCTTAAACGAAAGCCACTCATGCAAATTACCCGTAAATACAGAAAGAGTTAACTTTGGCAATTTAATGTTATTATCAGCCTTTGTGGCGTTTTCTAAATTAACAGTTTGCAATTTCATTTTTGATAACTTTTTTGTAAGTTCAAATTCCATTATTTCTAAAATTTCATTAATTTCTTCGTTTTCCTTAATAAAATCCTCAATTTCATCTTCTTTACTTATCTTATAAATAGACTCAAATAACTCAGGAAAGTTTTTCTCTAATTTATTCCGTTTCTCCTTTATGAGAATTAATTCATTTAATTCTAGCTCAGAATTCGATAATTTTTCTTTTAATTTTGTCAAGTTTGTTTTGAAAATTTTCTTTTTTGCTTTGAATTCTTTCATACTCATTTTTAATGAATAAAAATTAAATGGGTGCACTTACCCCTCTTGACTCTTTAAAAGATGATTTCTAGATACGAAGAAATAGGAAAACACAACAAAATATTCACCATTTATCCTTCAGTCATTGACGTAGAACAACAACTCGCTGATTTTTCTCCGGCTCGACGGACCATATGAATAATTCAATATGAATTTTCCAATTGTTCGAAAGTTTATTATTAATTTCTTACTCAACTCAAAATTAAATACGCATCTCTCCTTTTAAACAGTTTATTCTCATGAGAAAATTCTTCTCAGTTCTTTCGAACATAGATAATTTAACAAAACACAACTCCAATAAAAATCCGTAACATTTTTTCACATATACTCATAAAAAACATTCTAATCAAACTCAAAAACAGAAAGAATATTGTTTCACACAGCTTAGGTAAACACTGAAGAAATAAACAGATAATGTATTTATCACAAATTATCGTTTGCACAGAAAACTTTTTACATTTTGAAATAATTAAGTATATCTTGGTTGCTAGGTGACACAGCCAGTAGAAATTAAATAGCATTTTATCAAACAGGGGGCTTTTATCTATTTATGGAATATTTTTGTGATTTATATAGAAGTGGTTATTACTAAAACGTATTGTATGTATGTATAAATTTTGCACCTGTTAAGTTCATATCTATATATCGAGATATCACAAAAAGATAGTCACAACTTTTAAGAAAAAATACTAATGGGGATTATTGTAGGAAAAAATGCTAGATTGGCTGATAGAAGTATCTTTATGCAAACTTTTACTTAGCTGTTTCCATAGACTATCCTAAGCCTGGGTGTTTCTTCTGGCCAGCAATGTCGAGTGCTGTAGACATTGATGACGAATTTGAGCCGAGCCCAAAGCGTCCTAAATGAGCATTGGAGACGAGGTGCGCTTGCACTGGGCATAGTTACAATTTCTATCAAAGCTTGTTATTTTTGAATTGTATCTGAGTCAAAGCCTGCTTTTTTATACCACTCAAGCTTGATTTTTTCCGGAAAAAAAATATGTTTATTCTCTATACTTCATGTACTGTAAGATAAACAGACAATTTTTACGGAAATTGTGCTGGTAATAGGGACGGCAGTACAATTTACTGTTTTTTAACGGAAAAACTTCCATAAATTTCAGAAAAAAACGAAAAAATGGAAAAATGTCTGTGATTTGCGGAATTTTTTCCTTTAAAGAACAGTAAATTATACTGGCGTCATTACTGCCAGTAAAATTTTCGTAAAATCGTCCCTTTTCTTTACAATATGTTATAAGATGTCTGAAAGAAAATGTCCCACATTGGTCAAAATTAATTAACTTAATTTGTCACGATATGTAAAAAATGTTAATAAAAATTTTCTTTAGAAAGCAATAAACAACTAAGTTGTTATAATAAAACTTTAATCCTTAGTTCTCTAACGATGCAGTTGGCGTTTTGCATAAATGGTTGGAGTACTGGGAGCTAAGAGGGGAAGGGGGACCACACTATCTTCCTAAACGTATTGAAAATATATGAATTTTGGTCGCTTTTGGCAATCTTTAATCATTAGGCACGTTTGAATAAAAATCTTGATTCATTTCATCGGGTCTCCCTAAAAAGGGGAGTCCGGGGCAGTTGCACCGATTGCCCTTGCGTAAGTCTGGTCCTGTGAATAATTGAAACGTAAGCCTTAAAAAGCATGTGATGTAAATAATATTCTATAATCATAAATACACTGTACAAAATTTAGCTGCTAATCAATGGTTGAAAAAATTTATTGATGCATGATTGTTTGGTAGAAAATAGCTTTTATTTCCATGCAAAGAAATGTTGTAGTCTCGATTTCTTTTTTAAATTTAAGATTTCTCGCAATTAAAGATCGAATTTTTCTCAACAAATAGTTATTGAATCTTCAAAATATCTGATATAGTTTTTGTAGAAAATATTTTATTTGAATTTTAGGAAATTTAGAAATTTTATTTTTAACATCAAGTCAGGTTTCGAGTTTCTCGGAATCCCTTATCTATATTTTGCCTCGATACAGGGATTGGAATCACTGGAACTTAGGCTATACAATACAATGGAGCTGCTCGGTGACAAATACTTTATGGAATTGGTAAAACAAAACAAATGTGTACTATTTTTTAACACAAACTGAATGGTAAATTTATCATACGAAATGAATATTTCCAACTGAGCTAAAATTATCCCAGGCCGGGAATCGAACCCAGATACTTGGCTTACAAGGACAATGCTTTACCTGTTAAGCTAACTGGGCGACAGCCGGCTGGGTTTTTTTTTTACCTTAGGTTATCTGAGCGAGAAATCTCAGCCGGCTGTCGCCCATTTAGCTTAACAGTTAAAGCATTGGCCTTGTAAGCCAAGCATCTGGGTTCGATTCCCGGCCAGGGATAATTTTTCGCTCAATTGGAAATGTTCATTTTGTATGATAAAAAAAATTACAACATATTTGTTTTGAACAAATATGTTTTTTTAATAAATTTGATAATACTTTTAAAAAAGGTTGGTAAAAACAGGGAAAAAAGTGACTTTTATTAAACATTTAAGAAATACAGTTTATTTAAGAATATTTTTAATCTCGAGCCATTTTTTTGTTTTACGCGTATTGGAATAAATATTTGTTAAGGCGAATTTAGAATTTCTATCGTTTCTATAAAAATTAATAGATTTGATCTAGTAATAAGATTTTAATTTAATAAGCCGAAATAAATACGGAATATTGTTAAAAAGAAATGAATATAGTATAAAGTTAGTTTTGACGGAAAAAAAATTAAATTTTGTAATAAATATACACCTGTGTTTCTTCAAAGGTCTAGTTGCCCCATTTTCATGGATCAGCTGGACCAGGCAGTCTGTGTTCCACACGCGTTTGTATTTTTTAATGAGATGTGTCAAATCATATTGGAAAAATCGTAAATTACCTCAAAAATTTTAAACCAGGCAAATCGTGTAAATTACATATCAACTAAAGGACGTTGAAGGAAAACCTTTGCTGTCAAGGGGTCTAAAAAAGCACCAAATGTGAAATAATTAGATTTATTTACACGAAACCGTAAGAATAAAGTAATTACACATGAACTCTAGTATAGGTACTAAGTATAAATGTGATATGGATATTTTAGAGAACAAAAAGTTCTTAAGTAATTAAGTATCGCATTCTCTTTTGTATTTATTTCAATGAAAATTCGATAAATTCGATAAATCTGGGAATGTAACTCTGTTTTAATATCGGACAGAATTATTTTTTTATTTATTTCGATGGTTTTCTAATAATGCCACTTTGTCTTATTGACACTTCTTCATTTGTATCATAGAATTTAGAAGTTCGGCAATTTCATTTAAGAAATTTAATTTTATACCCACCAACATACTTTAAAAAAATATTATTATGTAATTTTAAATAAGATAATTGTAAGTGACTTTACTGAAAGAAAAAAAAAACTCAGAAATTAATTTCCGTAGTAAGAGACACTTCAAAAAATTACTCATAACTGTTGGGGTAACTGGATCATTCATGGTCTAGTTACCCCTGATACATGTCCAAGTCATCCCATTTTTCAATCAATTTTGGGGATCTGGAACACCGTTCTTATATTTGACTTATCTTGATGTAAATATGTACAGATATTTCATGATATCATATTATAATCATATGACTTATCTTTAAAAAAAAGTTTAAAAAAAAGAAATTTGCATGTTTTAACAATTTTTGTTGTTTGTAAAAAAATGAATCTAAATTTTCAACAGTGTATCAAAACAAAGAAAGATTTATGATTTAGTTAACACACTTTGTTTTATCCCTGTGCGTCGCAGAGCACTTTCAATGCCTAAGTTTTCAACTTAATGATTGACACCGATATTTGATAGACATACCACCGCCTCTTAAGGGGTTAAGTAAGGATAGGGCAACAATGTTGACAACGGCTAAAACCTAAAAAACATCGGTGGTTATTTAGGAAATAGTTTATGACTTAGTTACCTAATGAGTCTAGTTACCCCAGCATAGTTTATCTGAAGACAGAATTTTTTTTTTTTCATTAAATAAGGTAAATATTCCCATATAAAAAATTCTGGTAAACTGTGCTTGCAAGTATTTAAAGCGCACGGATCCTGATTTAAATTTTAAATATCTAATGTTACAAACAAATCGTAACATATAAATCATTAAAGACAGCCGATTATTTTTTTTGTCCAGCTTCTTGAAAATCGACATCACTTTTTGCTAGATTTGCGTAATATGCAGCGATAGTGACGTCATATGATACTTTACAGTGGATATTTGATACTGATGTAATTGTTCACTAAGCTGCAGGTTTCATTGTAGTGGTAGAAATAATTAAATTAATATAGTTCTATGGATAAAACCAAGTTTTAAGAAATTAAGTGATGTTTAATACTCTGGAAACCTATATATCTATACGTAAAGGCATGTATCCTGCTAGAAAAACATGGTTTTTTTTTTTTTTTTTTTTTCATTTTAAAAAAGTTTGGAAAAACAATACTACAATTTTAACCTTCTGCTCTACGGTCAAAAAGTTAAGATTGGATCCTAAATGTGGAATTCTTCAGCGAATGCGACATCATGTTACAGAAAATAAAAGCGTAAGATTTAAGTCTTTAAACTGAGTATTGTTTTGTTCTATATATATTTATATGCGTATATGTATGTATATATACTTTTAAACGAACGTGAAACCAAATTCTGAAAAGGAAGATTTTCCGTTCTTTAGTAATTCATTTTCGTTCGGAAACGCATAAAATTTGCAAGTGTTTCTATTCATAAATTGTATAATTAAAGAAAACGATTTAAATGAATAAATTTTTAAATGTTGCATGTAAAATTTTCTTAGGAATACGTCTAGATATCAAAACAAATCTAAAATTTCTTTTTTAAAAAACAATACCCATGTTTTTAAAAAAAAGTCCATAAAAAAACTTTATAACATATTTAAAAGACTCCATAAGTAAACCATATTAAAAAAGACTCCATAAGTAAATTCTACACCCATCAATTGCACTAAAAAAATTTCATGAAATTCGTTCGATTGGTTTTAGAGAAATTATTTTAATATGAGCCTATTTGAGGGGCTATATCCAAATTGAATTTTGGTACTCAATGTATGAAATGCTGCAGAATGACTATACCACTTCTGTTAATGTATGATACCAATATAAACATCTCACTTGCTTAATATGTTTCGATTATTGCCAACTCGAATGTTTCAATGAAAGAAACAAACTATAAATATTTCAAATTTAGCTTTTTTGCACATCATAGATAGTTCCTTAAAAAATCATTTGGACTTTTCGAAGCACAATTCAAAAAACTACTTGGAAGAGAAATTTGGAATTGATCCTTTCCATACAGCCTGACATAACAAATGTAAAAATACAAAAAAAAAAAAAAAAAATTAGATTGCAAATAATATTTCTACGAATGTTAATTTCATAATTCGTGTAATTTTTATCACAAGTTTACGCATTTTATGCATTTATTTCGTGTTACATAAAGTGGTCTGGTATAATAACGCCAAGTGCTAATATTATGCATAATTATGAAATAATCTGGTAAATGACACCCATGTGCTTTCCCTTGGTGGACAGCTTCTAATTATATTATATTATTAATAATAACGTATTTAAATTTCCTTAAGAGGCTAGTTCAGCCAAATAAAAAGACCCATTTACTAATGCTTATCCTAAGGAAGAAATTTGCAAAGATATCTTTTTGCATTTTAATATTTTTAAACAATTCTTTTTTGCATCAGTATCCGAGATCGATTTGTACAAATTGCTTTTTTTATTTTTTCTATTTTGTTTAGAGTTATTTTTAATGGGGACACTTTTATTTTCGTCAGCGGTTTCGAAAGCGAAAGCATCCTCTGGGGAAAAAAATTCCATTCAAAATCGAAATAGTACTAAAAGGCTGATATATAATCTCTGATATCTAATGTAAAAAAATAAAAATAAAAACATTTAAAAAGTATTAAAATGCAACCGAGATATTTTAATAAATTTCTTCCATAGTATTAGCATTAGTGAGCGAGTCTTTCCAGATGACTGAATTAGACCTTTAAATAAATCTGAATTTTAGTATCGGTGAAACGATCTTTTCAGGACGCCTGTTGACACTGTTGACGCCGACTGAATTTCGTGTCGACCCTTCAACGCCCTGTTACGCAAGAAATGGAGTCATTTTGTTGATATCGTTCTTTTCTCTTTTCAGGTGACATTTTACGACAGGAACATCTGGAAGAAAGGAATCCCTCTCTTCTCTGGAAATAATCGAGTTTACATACACTGATCCCCGCCATGTCATTGGAAAGAGGAGCCATCTCCATCTACGAAACCGGAGCGGATCTCATCGTAGAGTGGAGGAATAAACATTTCTCCACTCTTGATAGGAGTGACGGCGCAGGATACTGCAGTCCCGATTTCTCTTTCGGCGGTGAAACGTGGCTCTTGGTGATCCACCCGAATGGTTCGAGTTGGAGTGGCTCTTCTGGACACGTGCAGCTGCAACTCGTTAAATATTCTTCCGGTCCTTCCATCAGAGTGTCTCTTTCTCTTTCGCTGAAAACGGCGAAAGGGGAAAGACACAATGAACAACATGTTACAAAAGACTTTGATGATGACGACTACTTTCAAGATTTTAATCGATTCATACCCAGGTCGGAACTCATTAGGTTAAGATCTGACCTGTTGCCGGACGATGTCCTGACAGTCGTCTGCACCATGAAGAGGGCGATGTCTGCCGGAAGTGACAGTAAGTCTTTCCAGGCTGACCACCAGTATTTCATTAAAAAAAATCTTACATATGCGTTATTTTCTTAATTTGTGAATTCTTGAATACCTTTATTTCCGAATAATAATTTTTGGTTCATGAAAATCGTTAAAGTTTCTATGATCAAACAATGTCATGATTATTATTCATAAAAACTAATTATTTGCAACAATTTAGAAACTGATTTTTGTTTATGAGAAATCTATGTTACGAACATCAGTTTTTTTTTTTCAGAATTTGCTGTTGCATTCAATAAGATACTTCAAAAATCAAAGAAAATTAGATTGATTTTAAATCTACACTTTTACTTAATTCCTTCTAAAGATTTTTATGAATCAGTTTCCCTTCTCATACATTTGCTGGACTATTTTCCTGCGTCTTTCATCATTTAATATGAAAGTAACATGCAATTCATATATTTCTGTGCAAACTATGCAGGAAAATCTGTAGTTTTATTACTTTATGCTAAATTCTTCGACTTTTTCACCATCGAAATAATGTAAAAATAACCAAAAGTGAAAATATTTGATATTTGTAACACAATATAAGATTTTTTTTTTTGGCATTTTGTTTTACGTTGTTTTAAGTTATTATTTTAATAACCTCCTAGTTCCTTGGGTCCACATATGCATACCTCCATTTTGTCCCATTTCATTAATGATAATGGAACGTAATTGCAGTTCCCATATCAAAATGATATGCTTCAAAGTCTATGATCAGGACTAACGCAAATAAATTAGAAATTTTACTCTAAAGACAAATGGGAGAAGAAATAATTCTGCAGTAATACTTAGTAACTAAGAGGTTACAATTCAAAAGAAACCTAAAATTCTATATTTTAATTTGAATATAATCTCTGAAATCTATCCATTTTTGATAATGTACAATCTGTATAATAATCCTTTGAACTTTGTTCTATACACATGCATATATATTAGACTAAACAGGAACTTTTTAGATTAAAGTTGCATTAATTTAGCATAAAAGGAGTTAAAATAAATGTTTAGAACTAATATGTTTACACTAAAATTTACAGCGATGACATGGAACTATTCTTTTCTAGAGCCACAATTGAGATTCTATCTGCCCAAACCATACCTTTTTTCTCAGTGTGCTGCAACTCACCTCGATTACATGACTGTATTTTTTCCTGACCTTAGCACTTGAATAATTGGGGTATCGAAGAAAAAAAAGATGTTTTTCAACTACATTAAAATATCTGAAATCAAATTACATGAAATCTCTCCTTTAAAGTTAAATTTTAAACATTTATTTTAACTCGTTTTATGATAAATTAATGCAACTTTCATCCTGAAAGTTTTCGTTTAGTCTAATATATATATATATATTTACATGTATGTATGTAGATAAAATCAAGTTCAAAGAATTATTCGAGGATTAAAGAAATCTCTGCTTTAAAGGTAAGTAACCTTAAAGCAGAGATTGGTAAGTACCCTTAAAGCAGAGATATCCTGTAATTTTATTTCACATATTTCAATGTAGGTTAAAATCACCTTTTTTTTTCTTCGATGCCCCAGTTATCATTCAAATGTTTAAATCAGGATAAAATGCAGACATGTAGTTCAGGTGAGTTGCAGCACACTGAGAAAAAAAAGAATGGCTTGGGCAACTAGAATCTAAATTGTGGCTCTAGAAAAGAAAAGTTCCATGTCATCGCAGTAAATTTTAATCCCCTTTGCTAGAGAGTTCTAGTCTCCTTCTAGAAATAAAGAGTATTTCCCTATGCTAGCCGCAATTGGCGACCAGATGGTCTCCCTTCAATGTATACTAATCATTAAATCATATTGCTCTTATTCATAATTTATTTTAATTGCTCATTTTTTTGCCAAATTAGAAGATTCTGCTGGAGAAATAGACACAGATGCCATATGCGCACCACATTGGCGCGATTGCAACCAAATGGCAATTATATGTGCCTCACGCGGTAACCCGGCTATTGTTATTTATTTATTAATAAACTGCTTGTTTGCTTTTATTTTCTTTTTTAAAATTATTAAAATTGTTTTATTCTATGATTATTCACTGAACTTTTTTTATTTATTATTATTTCCTTAACTTATTATTTCCAAACTTGTTTAAAAATCTCTGCAAATAGATGAGAGCACTAGAGGTTAGTTTTAGTAACAATAATTGTTGTTTATGAAACAATTTCCTAAATCAAGAGACAATTTCTCGCTATTGAAACGATTCATTATCATTTCGTTATCTAGAAAACAAAATATTAGAAATCCTAGATCATTTCGTCTATTCAGCTGAGATGTTTATCCTATAAGGATAGCTCAGAAGTCTATATTTATAGTTTAGGGATTCGATTAATAACTACTTGTTCATTCTAGGTGAAGGCAGTATTTTTTTCTTTCTTTTTTCTCCTGATGATAATCGTTGTCATACCATGATTGAATATTTGTTGTCTTGATCAGGTAGCAAGTGATTTTTTTCAATTTTTATCCCCTGCTTTTAGAAATCAGAACACTTTATAATTATTTAAGAAAACAGCTTTTCAAATGAGTTGGTTGAATAGCAAAAAACGTTCTGCGATTTCCTTCCTTTTCCATTACTGTTAAGGGTATATTCGAAAAAAAAAATTTTTTTCCACCTTCAACAGCTCGAAATTTTCTGATACATTATCAGACTCATTCTTAAAAGTAGAAACAGGAAACTGGCTAAGGTGATTTTTGAAGAAACGTGTAAGATGCCGTGTGATGTCATTTTACGCTCCATTCGTTAGAATTTGATTTATAAACAATTATCTTCTCAGCATGAGCCTTTTTTTCGTTCACAAACTCCAGCTTAGGAAAAATCGGCTCAAAATGCGGTCTTTGATTGCTTTTTTTGCAATATTTTCTGCCATTATCAAAGAATCAACCATCACGGCACCTTGTGTACTTTCTAAAGAAGACAATTTGGCAGTTTTGTGCATTTAAGAGCAAACATGAATTTAAAAATAAATCGGAAAATAAGTAGTTTGAATCGAAATTACACCCTTAAAAAATGCTGGAATAAAGATATTACGCATGTGTACTATATATTGTTAAACTGCCTATTTAGATAATGCACTCCACTTGAAGAGTAAAGTTGTAATACATTACAGACTCTATTTTTAGTACTTAGATTTTTTAAAAAATATCTAGAGGAACCATAATTTTCCATTGTGTTTAAAAAAATAAATAAAATGGCACAGTTTGTCAATCCATAATAACGTATTACAATAATACATGAAATTCATCAGTGTTGACTTTAAAAACATTTGCTGCTATAATTTCTTTCTTTCAATTTTGGTTTTGTGCTTAACATTCAAGATTTCTCTAATCTCAAGAATATTTTTGTAATTTAGACCACATTGTTATGATTTAGGAGACCATTGAGTTTTGTCCTTGATAGTTATTTTTTTTTTCTTTATTGTAAAATATGAAATAAACTTTAAAAATATGCTTTTCATAAAAAATGGTTTAAAAAATAGGTTATTTACACAAATCTTGTGTACACCATAATGAACTTAAATTTGTATATTAAGAATTTTTGGTAGAATATATGTTTAATATATAGGACATTTTTGAAATAAAGTTTTAAAGCATGCATTAATTTTAACAGACATTTTAATTTTAGATGTACATTTATTTTCAAAGTTTTCGAAAATCACGCACGCCTCTATAGTTTTTGCAATTTTGAACGTCTTTACTTTTGGCATTTGATTAGAACATGCAATTTTTACATAAATGTAATTAAATGTCCCTAATTACATTTCTAATTTCCTTAAATTTTTAATACAGCAGTGAACGATCCTGAACATGCTTTTGTGGAACCATCTACTCAGCTTAAGGAAATATCTACTCAGACTGTGGAAGAATGTATTGAAAGTGTGGAAGCATCTACACAGACTGTAGAAGAAAAAGGTAATTAGTTTATTTTAATTGATACAATTTAATTATTCACCAGTTTTTTTTATTGTACACAGTTAAAACGAAATAATGTACTATTCGTCACCTGAGAATAATAATGTTTTATCTGTGTTTTTGAAAAAATTGACTTGTTGATATAGAAAGATAGTCGATATACAAATAGACATGGTTTTATTTGTATCTATGAAGGAGTTTTTGCATCAAAATGATGTTGTATATAATTTACATATGACATTGCAATATATTAAAACATTATTTTAATCTAGAAATGCATTCATAGATATAAATAAAATCTTTCTATATCGACCAGTCATTTTTTTCAAAATCACAGATAGAACTTTATTATTCTCAGGTGACGTACTGTTAGAAGTAATAATAATAACGATAACAATTTCTTTCTTAATTAGGTGAAGCCTACGCATCAGGATTCTCTGCAAATTCTGAAGAGAAAAAAGTTCTTCGTGACTTAAAAGAACTATTCCTCAACAAGGAGGACTGTGACGTCGCCATCAAAGTCGGAGGTTCGGAATTCCCTGCACACAGAGCAATCCTAAAAGCCCGTTCTCCGGTGTTCGCTTCCACCTTTCGACATGACATGAAGGAGAATGCCACCGGCATTGTTGAAATAGACGACTGCGACCCTTCCTCTTTTTCAGACTTTCTCTCTTTCTTATACTGCGGAGATGTCGGTGTAGTCTCCCTGGAAAATGTATTCGGCCTCTTCACGGCGGCCGACAAATACCAGGTTTTGGATCTCAGAGCAAAGTGCTTGGAGTTCATTAGAAACAACATGGCCGTCGACACTTTTTGTGAGACTATCACATTGGCTCTTCAGCATTCAGAGACTGAACTGATCGCTTCAGCGACCGATTTCTTTGTCGCGAATGCGGAAGAAATTCTCCTGACCGTCAAGTGGCAGAGATTCGCTGCCGAAAATCCTACGCAGAGTAACGAACTGTTCATCAAATTTGTGAGATCAGTTAAGCATTCAAATACATAAATTGTTGCTACTGTCTGAAACCTATATGATCAAGTGCGCCACGAATTAATGGCCCATAACTTTGGAAACTAAAACTGAATCTGCTCTGAATATCTTCGTTTTACTGTTCATTAGTGTACCAAGGATGTCTAAACTGATAAGCGGTCTGCATTAAAAAAAATTGAAACTCAGCCATAATTTAACAAGTGGAAATAACCATATTCTTTTTTTCTATTTCTGTCATTATGAATGTGTATAATCCTCATCTTCTTCAAAAGTATTTTTCTGGTTTAGCATGGACGTCTAAACTGATAAACGGTCTGCATTAAAAAAAAATTGAAACTTTGTCATACAAGTGGAAAGATCCATTGTTTTTCTCTATTTCATTCGCTATGAATAAGTGTAATCCTCTTCTTCTTCAAAAATATTTTTCTGTTCGTTGGTTTAGCAACTGGTAATCAGTCTACATTACAAAAAAATTGAAACTCTACCGTACTTTAACAAGTGGAAATATCCATATTCTTTCTCTCTATTTCTTCCATTATAAAAGTGTGTAATGCTTATCTTCTTCAAAAATAATTTTATAAGTACAGTAGACTCCCTAAAATCCGCGAACGCTGGAAATCCACACGTTTTTTCAGATGTAAACAATGAAATTAAAGATGGCGCTAAAATCAGCGGCTGACGCAATACAAATAATTAATTTAAATATATATATATATTTTAATCCTTTCAACTTCTTTTTTTAATATCTTTCAATTTAAATTCTGCCGTGTTAAATAATAAGTTTCTTAGACGTACGATGATCGATATTTAATCGAATTAATTATTGTATTGTAGTTGCAGCGTAATATAACTTTCAATGGCCATTTGGTAGTGTTTGCAGTTCGCGTGGCAGGATAATTTTTTTTATAAAAAATTATTTTAATAGTTCTATTACTATTTTTGTATCCCTGCTAGCTACGAAACGAATTTGAGACCTACACCCGGTTTACTAATTACGATGATCGATATTTAATCGAAATAATAATTATCGTATCATAGTTGCAACGTAATATGACTTTCAACGACCATTTGGTAGTGTTTATAATTTGAGGGGCAGGATAAGTTTTGCTGTATGATATGAATATTTTTTAATTAATCAAGCTTTTTTTGTTCATTAACAAAGGCAAATATTTCTCTTTATAAAAAAGATTGATTTTTCCTCATTATTATTTATATTTAGTATTGCATCTTAATTATTTACTTTATTTTAATATTTTTCTACAATTTTATTTTACTTATTTTTTTATTGTAATAATAACTTGCTTTTAAACTATTTATTTATTTAAATACTTTACTTAATTATTTTAATGTTTCAATTTATTATATGCGTTGATTAAATGCTTAACTACCAATCAAATTAATGTTCCAAAAATTTAAACAAATCCATGACCAGAAATCCGCAAATTTCTAAAATCCGCACAACCCCTTGTCCCAAGCTTTGAGGATTTGAAGGATTCTACTGTATTCACAAAGTTTTACTGTTTATACATTGGATGAAACTTTTCTATAAAGAACATATAAGTTGTTAATTTTTTTTAACTATTCTATTTGTTTGTGAAAAAGCTGTGGAACATTTAACTATATGTAAATAAATTTTGTAAATGAACATTTTTTATTGTTTTTTTATTGTGGAATAATGTATACAATATTTTTGATACAAGTCTATGATAAGAATATTAATTTTTGAATACACTCACGAAAAAAAAAAAAAGGCAAAGTATTTTTTCGAATGTAATATCGGAACTCTTTTAACCCCTTAACTGGTCTGCCCGAACGGCGTTCGGGCAAGACGAATTTGCTTATTGCATCATTTAAATCTTTTTGACACCACTATTATTTTTAAGAAAATTTTCATACTATTGAAAGGCGGAAATGCTTAGGCTAAATTTTACGAATATTTTATTTAAAAAATAGTGGTGGGAACCTGCTATTTTCAATTTATTGAACGGAAAAGAATTAACCAGTTAAGGGATTAAGTGATATAATGTCGATTTTTCACGAAGTCTAAATCTGTAAAGATTATTCAGTTTAAGAGTTTTAGCAGAATCTTATCTGAAATTCTTAATAAATCAACATCGAATTCTCTCGTTTTTATTCACACGTAAATCTTAAAATTTAATTTTTTATAAATGCTGTGTATATGCATATAAAATATAAGGTTTGAAATAAACACATAAATTTTTTTATTTAGTGTAAGAAAATGTATTTCGTTCTTAGCTCTACATAGACGAATAAAAACATGCATGTTAGCATAAAACCCTTTAAAATGAAGACAAATGCGTGAGGTTTAGAGGATTGGGTAATTTTACCTCCCCGCACAATCCACCTCTCCTCTATGGTCACTAATGGATATGTAACGTAATCAAGTGCTTTTTGGCATAGCTACACTTGTGAAAATGGTTTTGCAGCAAAACACACTTATGACGGACCAATTAAGGAAATAAAAAAATTAAATGAATTTTTGCAAGATGTGTAAATTTCCTTGCCGGTGATTGACATAATCTTCAACATAATCATTTCAAAGGTAAAAAAAAAACCGTGTCATTTGAATTTTCAAGTTTAAGTTTTATTGTAGCTTTAGTAAATAATTATTTTAAGCACAGTAAAAATAGTAGAAATTGTCATAAAATTGTATCTTTCAAAGTAATCATGTCCCCCCCCCCAAAAAAAAGTAGTAACAAATTTTTTAAGCTATTGCATAGCTTTTATCGCATGCTTTGAGCGCACGACCGAATCTAAAAATTCCGTAACGAAAAAACCTAACACTTCCGTAATGAAAAAAATCTAACACTTCGGCTAACGTCGTTTTAGTTCGGCAAACTTAGGCACGGTATCCTTCGCAGACATTGACGCGGTATTTTTCAGATATTAGGATATCAAGTCTCAAACTTATGTTTCTTATGATCTAATTTTCATAGCGCGGCCAAATTTTGTTTGGTAATTTATTATGAGACAGTGTTAATTTTTGGTGACAGGAGACCCCACACGGTGAGGATCGAAAAATTTAAGATGCTTATAACTCACGATCTAATTTTCGTAGCGTGACCAAATTTTGTTTGTTATTTTGTTATGAGACAGTGTTAATTTTTGGTGACAGGAGACCCCCCACGGTGAGGGTCGAAAAATTTAAAATGCTTATAACTCGCGATCTAAGTTTCTTAGCACGGCCAAATTTTGTTTGGTAATTTATTATGAGGCAGTGTTAATTTTTGTTGACAAGAGACCCCCCCCCCACCGTGAGGGTCGAAAAATTTAAAATGCTTATAACTCGCGATCTAATTTTGTTTGGTTATTTATTAAGCTATTGCATAGCTTTTATCGCGGCGACCGAATCAAGAAATTCCATAACGAGAAAAAAATCCTAACACTCCGGCTAACGTCGTTTCAGTTCGGCAGACTTCGGCACGGTATCCTTCGGCAGACATTGACGCGGTATTTTTGCATAAGTTGATAAAAAATGCTATGCAGTAGCTTTACCGCGGCAGTCCCAAAGTGCCACACGTATTTTTTTTTTCAGATTTTGTAATAAGTATGAACAGTTATCTAATTTAAAAAAAAATCATATTTTTCAAATTAATCAAAAAACAGATTTTTATAAATTTTATTACTTATAATTTGTTTATTAATTAATTATAAACAATTGATTTTAAAAAGTCGTGCATAAATGTAGTAAAAAAAGTCGTACTTTTTACTTCATGTGCAATTCTTATTTTTTGTTATTTTCTGCGTAGCACCATTGTTTTAATTAGCGATAAAAATATTTGGTTAAAAATTACTTAATACAATAATTTTTCAGAAAAGGATTTACATCAGTTTCAATATGTTACAGAAGTTTTTTTTTCTATAGCAATATGTAGAATTTACTAAAAGATATTTTTAAGACTGAAATTAAAGTTTGATAATCTTATTTTAGCGCAAAAATAAAATGTTCAATATTTATTTTAATTAATGCATAGATAAATATACATAATTTTTAATATATTGCACGTGTGATCAAAGCTGGCTCTCTGACCAAAACTTTTTACTTTTATATAAAAGTTAATAAATTCATCAGTAATTCAAAATGATATTCTCGTTGTGTGAATTTCATCTAGTCAAATTAATATATGGTTTACGTATGCATACTTTGAATTATTTTTATAATTAGTCATCTGCTATACTTGAACTTTTTCAAAGAATATTCTGAACACTTAGGCAGTTTCAAAGTAACGGATTTTACATTAAATCTTTTTTTTTTAATCAGCATGTGACTAGAGACATTAAAAAATATGTCATATTTGCATTTTTTGCTGTATAATTGGCACTCATATCTTGAGTCAGTCATAACTCACAATTGAAAAAAAGTAAAGTCTATAGCAGTCCCAAATCAATGAATGATGTTGAAAATTTCCGAAGGAAGAAACTAGTTTTTTTTTTAAACAAATAGTTTCATTACCATCAAAATTTGGAATGAAAACGAAACCAATTTTTTTATCAATATCTAATTGATACTGTATTGTAATGTTGCAATCAAGACGATTCTGTATTTGAAGTTACTTATTTTCTGGCATATTTTTCAAATCATTTTTGTTCATAAACGGCTGATGCCGTTGTCGAACAAGTTTGAAATCAAATAGTTTTCTCATCTTTCAATAACGGGAGAGAGAATAAGGATGTTTCATAAAATTTTGTAAATAGACATTTTGAACCAAGTTTCAAGATACAATTGTCGGGATTTGGAACTTATTTTATATTCCTTTCATCCACCACCTGTCAGGAAAAAACTATTGCGCAATTTAAAAACTGAAACTCTGTTTTTTATCTTACGTAAAGTTGCGGCGCATGCGCCGAAATGTTTTATTCCGCTACGAACTTTTTTATTTGACTGAGAACATTTTTTTTGTTTATTAATTTCATTCTCTTTTTTTCTGTTTTGTAGTTTAGTTGAGTTAGAAGTTTTGTAGAACAAAAATGTAATAGTGAAAGTATCACGGCCTTTTGTAATTATTAATGTTGTGTGTGCCGTCAAATTGTGATTCGTGTTCGTCTTTATTAAAAAGTATGAAAATGAAGAAGATTATTGTTTTTGAGTTAAAGTGGTCTTCAATATTTACGCTGCTGTAGAAGGCTTAGAAGATTTGGACACCCGATACCCCGACTTTCTCGTAGAATTGGAATTTAGGAGGTAAGAATTTTTATGTCTTACCTAATTTTTATGATATGATTTTTTATAGAATCAATATGTATGTTGATGATTCTTTTGAGACAGCTCTGGCTGTGATTATCTAACTTAGGCAGTCGGAGTTGTCACATAAAAGTGGCATCCCCTGCTGGGATCGGGTGCTCCGTAGTTTATTGAATAAGAAATTAGAAAAATTTTTGATTTAGAATTATGGAAAAATTACGAAAGTTAAGAACGCCAGTGCGTTCCAATTTCACGAAATTAACTAAAGAAATTGAAGACCTTATACAGGCTAATTGTAATGATTTAGATAGCTTGTCTTCAGTTTTGATTAGATTAGAAGCAAAACAAAATGAACTTGTGAATTTAGATAAACAAATTCTTGATAATTTGTCTGAAGACCCAACCTGTAAGCAAGATGCTTTTGATACTGAATATGATTCTATCGATAAGTATAACACTATATTTTATGAAACAAAAACTAAATTATCGCGTTATATACAAAAATTAGAAAAAGGTCTTAATCCAGATAGTTCCGTAATATTAGATGGCATGGCAACAAAAAGAAAATTTAAGTTACCTAAATTAGAGCTCCAGCCTTTCAACGGTGAAATTAAAAACTGGTTAACTTTTTGGGGGCAATTTGAGAAAATTCACGAAGATGATAATATAGCAAATGAAGATAAAATACAGTATCTAATAATGGCTACACAGAAAGGATCGCGAGCCAGAGAAATAGTGGATTCTTTTCCCCCCACAGCCGAGAGCTATCCAGAAGCGATACAATCGTTGAAGGCACGGTTTGGTAGGACAGATGTTTTAATTGAAGTATATATACGCGAAGTGTTAGGATTAGTTATTAATAATTCCTTGGGGCAAGGGCAAAAACTGTCTCTTGTTAAATTATACGATAAAATCGAAACTTATCTTCGGTCATTGAAAATGTTAGGAGTATCGAGCGAAAATTATTCGTCGATTTTATATCCACTGGTCGAATCGGCATTGCCTTCAGATATTCTTAAATTATGGGAAAGACATCTTGGTACTTTAACTGTTAAGGATAAAGATAAAAATCAGGGAATTAATAAATTAGATGTTTTAATGCAATTTTTACAGATTGAAGTTGAGATGGAGCAAAAGGTTAAATTAGCTAAGAGTGGGTTTTCTTTCGATAAAGATGTTTCAGTAAACAGAGAAACAAAATTCGATCGAAAAGATAAACATTTTTCTCTTCCTACGGCGGCCGAACTGTATAATGCGGTTGATAAAAAATCGGAAGAACAGTGCGTTTTTTGCGAAAACAAACACCGTAGTCAAAATTGTAGAGCGGTATGGAAAATGACACTGGCGAAAAGAAAAGATGCTTTATTAAGAAAAGGAGCATGCTTTCGTTGCTTCAATGTCAACCACTTAGCAAAAGTTTGTAAAAGTAAAATCAACTGTTCTCATTGCGGGAAAAATCACCACCAGTTCATGTGCATAGAAAAGAGTAAAATTAATTTAGGCGAAAATTCTAAACAGGATTCAATTGCTAATAAAGATTGTATGCTTGCGAATACAACTTCTAGAAAACGAGTTTTGCTCCAAACATTGGTTGTACGTATATACAATGGGGATATCGTACGAAATGTTAGAATTTTATATGATACGGGTTCGCAGCGATCGTACATATCGAAATTTGCTGCTAAAATGTTAGGATATGGTAGCATAAGTAAAGAGAGAATAGTGCATAGCCTATTTGGGGGGCGGCAATGTGAAGAACTACACGATAGATATTTGATTAATTTAGGAAATATGGATAATAGTTTCCGATGTAAATTTGAGGTATTAGACCAACAAAAAATTTGCTCTGAAATTTCACCTATACCGGAAGGACCCTTTATTAAGGAAATAAAGCGGTACGGAATAGTTTTGACTGATAGAGTAACTAAAGTTAATGATTTATTATATGAATTTTCTCCTGATGAGATACATGTGTTAATTGGTGCAGATGTCGCCGGGAAATTATTTACCGGACATTTAAAACAATTACAGGGCGGATTGGCTTGCATGAATACTCGTTTAGGTTGGACAATTCTTGGGAAAACTGAAGGTTATGAAAATAAGAATATGAACAATTTAATTTTTTCACTGCATGTCAAAGAGGCAAAAATTACCGAGTTGTGGCAACTTGACACTTTAGGAATTCGCGATCCTGGGGAGAAAAAGAGTAGAGAGGAAATAGAATTAGCCACTAAAGAACATTTTCTCAGTAACATTAGAGTAGATGACGAGGGTAGGTATGAGGTTAGTCTTCCATGGATACAGGGCCACCCTCGTTTACCCAGCTACGAAAATATCGCTCGGCGTAGATTAAAAACATGCGTCGATTCGTTAAAAGGAGTAGAAAAATTAAGTGATTATAATCAAGTATTCGATGACTGGTTAGATGAGAAAATAATAGAAAAAGTTGATCAGAAAAAAACATTAGGTAGTGAGCATTTCCTTCCTCATAGAGCGGTGTTTAAAGAAAACTCCACTACAAAGGTGCGGCCAGTTTTCGATGGTTCAGCTCGGGAAAAGAATTCGCCGTCTATAAATGACTGTATTGAAAAGGGGCCTAACCTCGTAGAACTGATTCCTTCTATATTAAATAGATTTAGATTAGGAAAAATTGGGGTAATTGCTGACATAAAAAAGGCTTTTTTGCAAATTGGCATTACAGAAAAAGATCGCTCATTCTTGAAATTCCTGTGGTATGAAGAAGGGGACCCTCAAAAAATGATAACGCTTCAACATAGAAGAGTGGTATTTGGCATTTCTTGTAGCCCCTATCTTTTAGGTGCCACGTTAGAATATCATTTAAAAAACGCACCGGAGCAATTTAAAAACACTGCGCTTAAATTGTTAGAATCATTTTATGTAGACAACTGTGTTACGAGTGTTAATAGTACGGAACAGCTGAACAGATTTATCGAAGAGTCAAAAACCCTTCTTAGTAATGCAAAATTCGAGCTTCGCGGGTGGGAGCATAGTTTTCGGGAAATTTTGACAGGGGAAAAAGTCCCTGTTTTGGGTCTAATGTGGGATTTTAGTAGGGACACCTTAGCAGTTGATTTAAAGGAAATTTCCGAAGACGAACGCAAAGTAACCAAAAGAAACATTTTATCGGCTGTACACAAAATATTTGACCCTATTGGATACACGTGTCCTGTAACATTAGAACCTAAAATATTATTACAAGAGTGTTGGAAAGCTAAGGTGACATGGGATACGGAATTACCTATTTCTATCAAGAGAAAATTTGAAAAATGGAAAAAACAATTAGAAAAATTAGGGACTATTGAAATACCTAGGTGTTTTTCTCGGGATGCAGAAAAACTGCATTCTTTGCACGTTTTTTGCGACGCTAGCAAAATAGCGTATGCTACGTGTATATTTATACGGTTTGAAGGTGAGAATGACAATTTCTGTCAATTGGTTCAAGCAAGAAGCCGAGTTGCTCCTATGAAAACAATTTCCATTCCGAGGTTGGAATTGTTGGCTTGCAATATTGGGGCTAGATTAGCAAATAGTGTCAAAACGGATTTAAAATTAGATGATATTGACATTTTTTATTGGACTGATTCGGCCAATGCACTTTATTGGATAAAAAGAAATGAAAATTGGGCGCCTTTTGTTTATAACCGTGTATCAGAAATCCGGTCTTTAAGTGATTCTTCAAAATGGCATTTTATTCCCGGCCATTTAAATCCTGCGGACCTGCCTTCAAGGGGTTGTACCGCTGAGGTTTTAGCCCGAGACAAATGGTGGGAGGGACCACAGTGGCTAAAGAAACCAATTAACGAGTGGCCAAAATCAGAAATATTTCCAGATTTTGAAATTATAGATGCCGAAAGAAGAAAATCAATAATTAGCGCCAACAATTTGGATATTCCCAATGAACAAATTTTTACAAAATTTTCATCGTATGAAAAATTAGTTAACGTAATAGGATGGATATATAGATTTTACCAAAACTGCAAGAAAGCTAAAGAAGATAGAGAATATAGTATTTTAACTGTAAAAGAGAAAAATGAAGCTGAAAGTAAATTATTAAAATTAGTTCAAGAACAATCGTTTAGTGGCCCCCTAGATAATCGATTAAAATCGTTCCAGATTATCACGGATTCCGCTGGAGTTCTAAGGTTGAAATCGCGCATACTTCTGAGAGAAGATACGATGAATTTTCGATACCCTATCATACTTCCTCATGACCATCCCGTAGTTGAAAAAATAATTAGATCTAGGCACCTAAAACTAGGACATGCCGGGGTACAAACTTTAATGTCTAATTTGAGAGAAGATTTTTGGATCTTAAAATTTCGAAAAACCGTAAGGAAAATTATTAGAAACTGTGTAATATGGAAAAGATACGATTTTAAGCCACAAGAAATATCCACTCCTCCCTTACCTGTCGATAGAGTTCGAGAAGCTGCCATTTTTGAAATCGTTGGTCTGGATTATGCCGGCCCGCTTATTCTTAAAGAAAATAGCAAAATATGGCTAGTAATTTACACGTGTGCAATTTTCAGAGCAGTTCATTTT
This sequence comes from Maratus speculifer, assembly GCA_964019185.1. Lineage (NCBI taxonomy): Eukaryota > Metazoa > Arthropoda > Arachnida > Araneae > Salticidae > Maratus > Maratus speculifer. The sequence continues at coordinate 39,570,642 of OZ025303.1, forward strand.
GAGTTAGCCACCTCTTTATCAACCGAAAACTTTCTATTAACTTTGAGAAGATTTATCGCACGTAGAGGCAGGCCTTCTATTATCTACACAGACAATGGGTCAAATTTCGTAGGGGCCGAAAATTTGTTGAAAGAAATAGATTGGAATTCCGTACAAAATCATACTATATCCAGAAAAATTACTTGGAAATTTATTCCACCTTCAGCTCCATGGTGGGGAGGGTGGTGGGAGCGACTAATAGGAATGACAAAAAGAATACTCAGAAAAGTTTTAGGAAAAAGTTCGCTAAATTATGAAGAGATGCAAACCGTAATGTGTGACATCGAAAGTATAATCAACAGCCGCCCTCTTACATACATTTCCGAAGACAACAACGATCTTGTGCCCCTCACTCCATCCATGTTTCTGCAAGAAGTAAAAGATAGTGGAACACCTGATATGGATATTTTGGATGCCGAATCGTTGAATAAAAGACATGCCTACCAACAAAAACTAAGAGAAGACCTTCGTAAAAGATTTCGATCTGAATATTTAGGTCAATTGCGTCAACCAAATAAAAATAACAAAAAGGAAAAACCTTTTGCAATAGGCGACGTAGTGATTGTAACTAGTGACAATCACAAAAGAATCGATTGGCCTCTGGCCAAAATAACTGAAATTTTCCCATCTAAGGATGGACAAGTACGACTTGTCAAGGTAAAGATGAAAAGTGGTGAATTCATCAGAACGACAAATAGACTAATACCTTTAGAGGTATCACAAAATGATGATCTCATGAGAAGCCATTTCAACGAAATGGAAAATTCACGTTCTTCGGACGAACATTCCAATGATCCTCCCAGTGGTTCGGTCAAGAACCGAAATTCTGACTCTTTAGTTCATCGTTCAAGATATGGACGCATTATCAAACCGATAGTTAAGTGGAAAATTTGAGTTCCAGCTGAACCCCTGAAACTCAAAGGTGGGAGGATGTCGGGATTTGGAACTTATTTTATATTCCTTTCATCCACCACCTGTCAGGAAAAAACTATTGCGCAATTTAAAAACTGAAACTCTGTTTTTTATCTTACGTAAAGTTGCGGCGCATGCGCCGAAATGTTTTATTCCGCTACGAACTTTTTTATTTGACTGAGAACATTTTTTTTGTTTATTAATTTCATTCTCTTTTTTTCTGTTTTGTAGTTTAGTTGAGTTAGAAGTTTTGTAGAACAAAAATGTAATAGTGAAAGTATCACGGCCTTTTGTAATTATTAATGTTGTGTGTGCCGTCAAATTGTGATTCGTGTTCGTCTTTATTAAAAAGTATGAAAATGAAGAAGATTATTGTTTTTGAGTTAAAGTGGTCTTCAATATTTACGCTGCTGTAGAAGGCTTAGAAGATTTGGACACCCGATACCCCGACTTTCTCGTAGAATTGGAATTTAGGAGGTAAGAATTTTTATGTCTTACCTAATTTTTATGATATGATTTTTTATAGAATCAATATGTATGTTGATGATTCTTTTGAGACAGCTCTGGCTGTGATTATCTAACTTAGGCAGTCGGAGTTGTCACAACAATGTCCGATATATTTATCATCAGGCACAGGGATATGTTCAGGAAGAAATTGGCTCTTTTAAAGGTCCCTTCACAAAAATTTTCATCTTAAAACAGGACTTTTCACAAAATATTTTATCTTAAAAGATAGGCTTTTTATAAATGTTTTTCCCGTTCTACACTACATCTTTCATAAAAAGTAAAATCTGACCTACCACTTTTACATATATAAAGAAACTATACACATTTTACATACATTTGTCATATTAAACGTAAATAAGAGTCGTAGTACAACAATAATTTTATGTTCACAAAATTAGGACTAGATTTTTCACAAATGTAAAAAAAAGCTATTCAGAATTTTACAAAGGCAGGACACGAGAAAACAGTCTGTACAGATTCCTGGTTACAAGAATAAACCATGTTACTATTTCTTTTTGTCGATCTCTAATTAATACTATATCTTAATGTTGCAATTAACACAATACTGTAATTCAAACTTCTTGTTTCTGGCATATTCTTCAAATCTTTGTTTCCTCATGCCCTTGTTGAGAATTTTTGAACTCCAATAGTATTTCCATTTTTTTAAAACAGCAGAGAAAATATGTTTCATAAAATGCTGCATTTTGAACACGTCACTTTGCGAATGGCAACACTTTCCTATGCAATTCGGTTTTGCAATTTTTTCTACTGTAATTTTTATACATCTGAACATCGCACATTCTCAATTTTTACATCGACGAATCGAGAAAAAAAAACGTACTTTTAAATGCAATTTGTTTCAAAGTTGTTTCTCAATTTATTTTTGATATATTAATTTTTTTTTATAGTTTTATGCGAATTTTGTAATATTGTCAACAGAAATGCGCCACTTCCTCTTAAAATTGAAAAAAAAAAATGAAATTGAAATTTCGTATGTAAATTTTGGGAAGATGAAAATGATGATAGATTTAGGGTTTAGATTTCACGTAAAATTTTATAATTGTGTCATTTGATATTTTTTTTCATTTTTACCAAGCATAAGAGCCTCAATAGATAACGTCATAATAATAACTGATCTTTATTATATTTTACTGATTACATATGCGATTGCAGTTTAATTTTAATAATTTGGATAACTGACTTTTATAGAAATAGTATTTTGTTAATTTTAGCTTAAAATAATATTTCTTTTAGAGTTAAACTGACCTATATAAGATGCATTTTTTACTGTAACTAATTCTGCGTGCTAATCAATGAAACAGTTCCTTCAAAAACTTCTTTTTTCTTTCGTGGAAGTTCGACGGGTTCTACTTCGTTAATAAAAAGTCGAAATAAAGATTTCTTAATGATGTTTTAAACACGTGAATCGTATTTAATGCCAATGAATGTGATATTCACGGTTATCCATTATTGGCATTTAATCTTATTATCTGGCGATAATTTTTTGGTCGAATAAGATAACTAAGTACTAGTACCTTTTTGCCATCTTGGTACAACAGTTTAAAAGTACTTTCTGAAATTCATGCATGTTGTGCAGTTAACTAGATTTCAAAAACCTATATTAAAACTAGCAGCCTTCGCCCGCTACGCTGTTCGGTTTATATAAAAAAATCTTGAATAAAATGAGATGCATCTAGTAAATATAAAATAAAAATAATACTAATACCTAATCAAATAGTCATAAGTGTTGTCGTCATAACTATAAAAAAATTAGTATTATAATCTCACATTATCCGGTTCAAAATCGATGTTAACGACCTAGTAGACAAATTAGTTCTAAAATCCCTATGTTTAGCTATTTTTCAGTAGATTTGCAATCTACTAAAAAATACTTTTCAAAAGTAAAAAAAAAAAGCCAAGCAAGAAAATAAAAGGATGAAAGTTGTGTCTAAAAAATGGTCTGATATCAAATTTCCAAGCTTATATTATGGTAATTATTTAACATTTTCCATTAAAAACATTACTATTTCTAAATAGTAATTTTTTTATTATAATAAAATTAATATTATAATAATATAAATTAATATTATAAAAATTAATATTATAATAATGTATATATAATTAATATTTCTAGTATACGAAAAACCTCGTTTTCGAATACTAGTTACATAAATATTTTTAAAAAGGGAATATCAATAAATAAAGATTTATTAAGTAACAGTGGAACAAAATATTTTATATAATTTTAAAAAGGAAAATAAATGTAAGTAAACAACAATATCCGAGTTACCATGTCAAGCAAAATAACGATATTTTAACACCAGCTAAATACCCTAGTGTGTATATCACATGGGCGTCAGAAAAAAAAATCGCGTCAATGTGGTGCTTATATGACGCCTGTGCAAAAATTTCTCTCAGAGCTATGTGTTTTTATTATTTAGAATGCAATTATAATTTGTTCGAGCTATTTTAATGTTTTCTTATAATACATTATTTGTATAACAAAATGAAATTTGTTTTATCTAAAAATATTCTAGGAAAAAATTTTATATTGTAAAATACTCTTATTCATTAAATTGATACCCTTTTAAATAAACCTACATTTTAGAATATTTCAGGCTGTATGTATATTGTTTAAATTCAGTGTGTACGTTTTCATTAAAATTGAAACTTTTTTAACCCTTTCAGCCTTGGAGGTCACAAATATGTTTCTTACTTTTGAAATAATCTAAATTTTAAATAATGCTTTGCAAGTACGTAAAAACCTCATAATGATATTTAAGTATAATCATAATCAAATTTGTATAATCACTTATATTTCAGCATTAAGTAATAATAAAAGTTTTCTTAATCATAAGCAAACTGTTGACGTTTCTTTTAATTCAAACATATGTTTCACTCTAATTTTAAATTAAGTACGCCTTTTCTGAATAAATAATTTGTGATTAAAGATAAAAAATACAATTAAATTCTTACGTATGTTCAATCTGGTTGTAATGCGACGTTTTCAAAACGTCTAAAAAATTATTCCTTAGATTATTGTTAATTGGAAAGCGCACAAAAATAATTACATTCGTTAAATTTCAGTAAATTGTAATTTCCATGATTTCAACAGATACTTTTATTTTTGTTAACGTAAAAGTATTTTTTTTTCCAAAATTGGAAAAAAAAATTCAGGGCCGAAAGGATTAAATAAATAGTTGCATTTGTAAAACGGCAGAATTATAACTTGTTTATCATATTAAATTTCAAAAAACGCCTTGCAGATACGCAAAAACATCATAACTATATTTATGTATATTATAAAATTAAAATTTTTTTTTTCGCCAAGACTAACCTTTATACTATATTAATTTCCTTATACCAATATTCCGTACTTAGTTTAACTTATTAAATTAAAATCTTGTTTCTAAATCTAATCTGTTAATCTTTATGGAAACGATATAAATTCCTAATTCGTCTTAAAAAACAATTATTCCAATACTCGTAGTTTTAAAAAGACGGCTCTAAATTAAAAACATTCTTAATTAAACTTTATTTCTTAATATTCCAAACAAAACTCATTTTTTCTATGTTTTTATCAACCCTTTTTAAGAAAGTCTTATTAAAATTATTCCAAAACCATACCTTTAAAAAATATGATTTTTATTTATCTATTTATTTTAACTCTTTCAACATTCGATATGTGTGCATACCAATAAATTCTTTTCTTTTCTTTTTCCCTTAAAATTAATCGTCTGAAAAAGATCGTTTGCACAAGATATTTGAAATTCTGAGTCGATTATAAATTGGTTAAATAATATTTTTTTAAAATAAATTATCGTTTGTGGAATATTGTCTCGACTCTGGGCATGAGTTATGTTTACATAAAAGAATGGTGGTTCGAGAGTAAAGAATGTTCTAGAATTTTCTTTTTAGATTTAAGAGGGGAAGCTCGAGATGAGAAGGAAGATTCTTGGGTTTTTTCTTGGATGAGTACGGCTCGCTGAAATAATGGTGGAATTTTCGGTAAAAGGCAGTTTTCAAAAGGAGCCTTTCCCTTTCTCATACTACAGATTAATAAATTAACTTACAGCAGCTAATGAATAATTTATTGGATCCTCTGCATCTACTTTTTTTCTCGCTGGCCATGACTTCTGTGCGGTAGAACGGGGCCCTGGCGATGATGTCTCTGGCTCCTAAATTTAAAATGTCACATACATAACAATTTTTATAGTCATTTAAACTTGGAGGCAATGAACTAAAGAACTACATCAGCAACAATAAGAAACAATGTTCAACTGGAGTTTTTAAACACAAATTCGATTTTCTCAGCGACCTTCAAACATACAAAAATGAAAAAAAAAATCTAAATTATCATGACGATAAAAAAAAGACAAAAATGAAGTTAATTCATGAATGGGATTGTTAGCTACAGTTTGTTGAATTTTTGTCTTCATTTTTTGAGTTAAAAGTTTAATAAAAAAAACTACAGTAAACTACTTTAATTTTTAGAATGCTATCATTTTATTCGTCTCATCAAGTTCTATCTTTAAACAAAACAAAGCGAAGCAAAACAAAACAAACAACAACAACAGCAAAAAAAAAAAAAAAAAAAAAATCCCTGTCGTTAGTCAACTGTTTCGTCTGAAATTTCAAAAAGATTTTTGCATTTCCCATTTCTTAAACATATACCAAATGCTATGATTTATGCCGTTTGCTATGATTTATTCATTAAATAAGTCAGAAAATAAATGAATTTAAAAATAAAGAGTTATAAATATTAAACAACGCATGTTTGTTATCAGACGGGACAAAGAAGTTGGAAGTAATTTCAAGGGGAGGTATTTAGATGATAGATTATTTATTGTTAAAATATATTTTAACGAATTCAAAAAAAAAGTTTTAATATTTTGCGTGCTAAAGAATAGAGGATTTTAGAGGGAGAATTGATATGATTTTTTTAGGTGCGTTCGTAATTATAAAAATAATTAGCACCTATAGTTGTCGTTCAGTCCGTCATTCTGTCCGCATAAAATAATGCAAAAATTACTCTACCGAATAGATTGAAATTTAAAATACATAATAGTTGCATAATGTTGTTGAATCATTTCAGGTTTTATGAAAATCGGATGCATAGTTTAATTAGAGGGACAATGAAAAGCATTACATTACGGTCAATAGAAAAAAAGTTTCAAGGGAATTTTAAAGATGTTATACTTTTTCGAACATAACAGATTACATATGTATCTAAGAAGTATATACTAAAAAAACATTTTGACAATCTGTTGTGCTAAGAATATTTGTTATTAATTTACAATGCCACACAAAAGTATTCTATTACACAATAGTATAGGGGGGAAATACTGTTTGAAGCATGCTTACTACTATTAAACTATGTCACATTTTATGAAATTCATATACGATGCTGATGTTTACTACAAAATAATTCCTGTATAATAGAAAACAGATAGTACAGTAGAACCCCGCTAATTCGGACCCCGATAATCCGGATGGGTTTGGTCATTTTTTTTTCAAGTTTGAGAAGCGATTGGCTAATTTCCATAACATTAACTTGTTTCATCGTCGTATTCTAAATAAAAAAACTTTTTCTGACATGTTTTCGGAATAATTAAGCAAAGTAAACATTATTACTGTCTGCAAATATTCAATGTTTAAAATAAAGGTGATTTTCTGTTAGTATGTTATATTTTATTTCATTTTTTTCTAATTCTCCGGATAATCCGGATTTTCGATAATCCGGATTGGGTCCGGTCCCAATTAATCCGAATTATCGGGGTTTTACTGTATTTACAAGGACACACAAAAGCTTTCGGCCGATACTATGTTTGATGTACTGTATACTATTACACCAAAATCTGAATATTTTTTTAACTTTATGATCGTACGAATGCCCATCATTTGCTACGTTAGATGTGCAATTTCCAACTTCTTTCATGCAGTGATCGGTTGAAGATCCGAAGATTCTCATTACTGTATTCACCATCTTTTTTTCTACATTAAAGATAAGAATAGGTTTTTAATAATTTTTTCTAAATCTCAATTATAAGCTTCTCTTCAATTTTCTTTTCTTTTGAAAAAAGAAAGGCTTACAAACGACAATATACGAAATATAAACGTATAATAAATAATTTGCACTCCCTGTTTTGCAGAAAACTTCTTTTAGTAAACCTCAGAAATTCATACACATTTCATTCATTTTTTTTTTTTTCAAATAATGTAAAATAAAAAACCTCAAACGATTTTTCACATAGACCATATTATAACATGGAATCATTCTGAACGTCCTGCTGAACGATCTACAAATGCTACAGCCAATCAAGGTAACCTTGATCTAAGAGCGAAAAAAGATCAAATCTGCTACATCACTTGAATTAACAGTAACATTTTGGTCTCAAAACATAGATAGATGAACTAATATGAGTTTGGCAACTCAATGGAAATAATTCGTCAAGGTTCCCCTCATGGCAGAATGGATCAAAGTTTTGTAAAAGTGGAGCAAAGTTACCCTGATTGACTGTACATAATTCATTTTCAATGACGAGTGTGGCATAGTAAAAAATATCTTACAGCAATTATATCGTAATCTGTGTAATTCGAAAGAGTTAACTCATAATCAGATAGGCATGAGCTATATCGAAGTCATAATAATTTTTGCAATACCATGGAAAGTGTTAGAGATTGAATTGGCTGACGTAAGCAAATGTTTCATTGTTTAATTTCCAATATTTATTGACTTCTTAAAACAGCACCAGACTGTCATTTATTTGTGAAATAACAATCAGAACAGGCGATCTTGAAATTAAGGAACTTAAAAGATTGCTTAAACTATCAGTAATGACATGACATTTAAATTAGGATACTTTCTTTCCTGACGAGAAAAGGATGGTTTAAAAGGTATTTTACAAACCTTACTTACATTTGAAATGCCATCAGACTGTTGGTATCTTCAAAAATAATAAATAATCAGTGTTGCAAACATACATAATTTTTTTTTCAAAATTACGGGTAAGTAACGAGGCCATACCCTTTTCAAAACTAATATTTTGATTTTCAGCTTAAATATTTATAAGAAAATCAATTTTACCATCAAAGAACGTTATTGTTCGAAATTAGGTTTAACAAATTTTTTTTAATTTAAATACTATCAATGATTATAAATTTTTAAGGTGTATAAGTGAAAAAAATAAATATATTTTTAATATTTTTCAGATAGTATAATGCGTGATTAAAAGAAAATTGAGTTTGCCAAGCCTCATGGTATAGCTCTTGGCACAGATGTCATATATACGCACCACATTTGCGCGACTTCAACAAAATGACGATTTTATGTCAAACACATGCTACCTGGCTGTTGTTGTTTATTTATTAATAAATTGTTTATTTACTTTATTTTTTAAAAGTATAAAAATAGTTTCGTTCTAAAATTTTTAACTAAACTTTTTTTATTTATTGTTATTTTTTTAAATTATAGAAAATAATCAAAAGATAATTAGGTAACTGGTATTTCAAAACGGAGCATCCGCTGAATTGGCATCAGAAAAAATCGCGCCAATTAGATGCGTATATGACATTTGTGCCTAGCTCTTGATTTACTGGTTTAAATGAGAAAATTACCGTTGACAACTCTTCTTTTTTACACACTGTAATGCATGGAAAGAAATATATATATTCTTTTATTTCTAAATATTGTACGGCTACTTAACAGTAATTAACACATTTTAGGGGCAAAGTAAAGCATTTAGATAGCTTTTTTTGGCATTTGTTTTTGTTAATTTCTCATAAAAGTTTTCTTGCCTCTGTGAATTAACAGATGCTTTTTCGAATCAATCATTTGAAAGAATATCTTGACACAAATCTCACACACAAAAGGTTTCTCTCTAGTATGAATTAAAAAATTTTGCTTAAAGCATATATCTGAACGAATTTGTTGTTGCATATCTCACACTCAAAAGAATTGTTACAAGTATGAATTGAGAGATTCCTGGCTAAATCACTCTACTGAAAAAATTTCTTCTTAAATATCTCGCACACAAAAAGTTTCTGACCATTATGAATTATCAAAACCTATCATAAATCATCCTTTTGATAGAGTTCACTGTTTCATATCTCACGTACAACAGGTTTCTTACCAGTGTGAATTGAGAGATGCCTCGTTAAATCACTCTTTTTAGTAAAATTCTCGCTGCATATGTCACACACGAAAGTTTTCTCACCAGTATGAATTAACAGATGTCTTCTTAAATCGCCCTTTCGAGAGAATTTCTTGTTGCATACCTCACACACAAAAGATTTCGCACCAATATGAATTATCAAGTGTGTGTTTAAATTACCCTTAAGAGAAAATTTCTTGTTGCAAATCTCACACACAAAAGGTTTCTCACCAGTATGAGTTAACAGATGTCTGCTTAAACAGCTCTTTTGAGAGAATTTCTTGTTACATATCTCGCATACAAAGGGTTTTTCACCAGTATGAGTTAAAAGATGCTTCGTTAAATCATCGTTTTGAGTGAATTTGTTGTTACATATCTCACACGCAAACGGTTTCTCATCAGCATGAGTAAACAGATGGCTGCTTAAATGGTTCTTTTGAGAGAATTTCTTGTTGCATATGTCACATACAACAGGTTTCTCACCAGTATGAATTAATAGATGCTTCCTTAAGTAACTATTCCGAGAGTATTTCTTATTGCATATCTCGCATACAAAGGGTTTTTCACCAGTATGAGTTAACAGATGCTTCGTTAAATCATCCTTCCGAGTGAATTTATTGTTGCATATCTCACATACAAAAGGTTTCTCACTAGTATGAATTAACAGATGTCTGTTTAAATCGCCTTTTCGAGAGAATTTCTTGTTGCATACCTCACATAGAAAAGGCTTCTCACCAGTATGACTTAACAGATGGCTGCTAAAATGGCCCTTTTGAGAAAATTTCTTGTTGCATATATCACACGCAAACGGTTTCTCATCAGTATGAGTAAACAGATGGCTGCTTAAATGGCTCTTCTGAGAGAATTTCTTGTTGCATATCTCACATACAAAAGGTTTCTCACCAGTATGACTTAACAGATGGCTTTTTAAACGGCTCATTGGCGAGAATTCTTTATTGCATACCGCGCACAAAAAAGACTGTTTTGGGAGAAATTTTTGCATAGCTCACAAATAAAAGATTTGTCTGGCTGTGAATTAGAAGCTGCTTTTTCAAAAAGCTCTGATAAAAAATATTTTAATGCATTTATTTCACAAATTGAAGATATTTTGAGTGATATAATGTGTTACATTAATGGTTTAATGCAGCTGCAATAAAATAAAATTAATTAATATCAGTTTTTGCTTTTCATTAAAAAACAAACAAAAACTTATCACGAAAATTTAAATTAAATGTCGAAGATATTGTAATAAAATTTCTACTTAGTATTAAAATTATAAGAGACTCCCAATTATCTGAAGTTAGATGAATCAAAGGTGTGTCAGATGCCTTTCCTAACAGCATAAAGATTAAATTTTAAATAAAATAAATAACAACAATTTTAAAATAAATAACTTATTATAAAGAAAATATAAAGAAAATTTAAGGAGAAAATTCCATAACTTAATATCATTTAAAGAAACCGTGATACATTTTACAAAGTATAGAGGGGAAATAAATTGTTTTTGTGGTGATGGAATTTTAGCATGCAAATGTGTTTAATAAGAAATTCTCCTTACTTGTATAACATATTTATGCAAATAAAGAAGAATAAATAAGACTTGCATAACTTTTTCGGTAGTTCTAGGGTTAAACTTAACCATTTAATCCTAATTTTAATATAAGCAAATATTTATGTTGTACGAAAATTGACTACAATACATTTAATTTTTGAGTATGAGCTCAATTTCTTAGATCATAGTGTTTGTAAAATTTTTGATAAATCATAATGTAACTTCATTGTATTACTAGATACAATTATGGAGTAAAATCTAACTTAATTTTACACATGCTATTATTTAAAATTAAAACGTGAAATAGATATACTTAAATTCTTAAAGTTATTCGAAATACTTCTATTACGCACGCACACACAGTCAATCTTGTCAAGATGTGATTTCAAGGAAAAGGGAAAAAATACCACTTCAGAGTTCCGTTTAAAGAAGTATAATCAATTATACTTCTAAAATACTCTGTCTAAATAAGATCTTTTGCTCGTTTCTCCCTTATTCTGAAACTCGTCCAGTTGAGACAGGATTATGTTGTAGAAAGATTTCGTTTTTACAGGTTTTATTGTGTTTGTGTTTATAAGAACCTGTAAAAACCTTTTACAATGGAGCCTCTAATAAGTGACGAAAATTCATTTTCAGAGAGGCTTTTCGCAAATTTAATTGTATGGCAATCCATATTCAGGACATGTAATGATTCTGTTTAAGGCTTTCTATTAAAGATAACAACCATTTTGAGGGGTTTTACTATAGCAAAGAATGGTACACAGTGGACCACATTTGCAGTTCACATTTTTTTTTCGTTAATGGAAAGTCCATTCTGCCTAAAAATATTCATGGATGTTCCTTAAGCCTTTTTGTATGCCTTAGAATCTTTTCAGAACATAGTTTCAAATACCTTAAAAAATATTTATATACGTTCATGAAGAGGATCAGTGTGCCCTAGAAGCGGGATACGCTGGTCCACCCACAGGGACACATGGTCCTCTGTTAAGCATTATTTGAAAAAAATATATATAAATTTATTTTTTATTAATTTAAATCCTCTTTATTTCTCCTTATATCGCCAAAATAATATAATAATGCAATTTTTTCAAGTAAAATTTTCAAACAAAACAGAAAAATGATCAAAAAGAGTATTATATTTTTAAAATAACAGATAGATACAAGAGCAATAGAAAATAATAAGAAGTTATTACATGAAATAAAGTCATCATCACGAATATTTGAAAATGAAACTCCAAAATACTTATGAACCTGAAATTTTCCTCAAATAATTTTGTATCTGTAGTTGATTTTACAATAACAAAGATACAAGCAACAAATTAGTAACCATAAAGTTTTGATTCCGAAATTGTTTCATGCCACATCTAAAATAATTAATAAAATTTCAGAACCTGCAAGAAATTGTTTTAGTTATAAAGGATTACATACTTGTACTATTTTAAAAGCAATAAATATAAACCAAAATATTTCTTACTATGATACATAGAAAGTTTTTTGTTTACTTTATCTTAGAATTAAATAATTACTTTAAAAGAGTACTGATTTATAGTGAATAAGCAATTATTAAATATTTTGAAAATTTTACATTGCAATAACAGATTGTGCTTACTGAGCTCCATGGTGAAAATCTATGCATTATCATAAAAGTATTTTTTAAAGCTTTCTTTTAGCATATAAAATTTAATATAAAGATGCACCAAATAGTGATTTATGTTGATTATTCGGCCAACAAGTCAACTGAATATCATAACTGTTGGGCCGAATACTGAATACCAAATATTCAGCAGTCCAAATACTTGTTATATTTCAAAGTTTAAAGGTATTAAAATGTTACTTTACAAAAGAATTTTACATAATATTTAATAGAAACTTGCATTTTGATAAACAAGAAATTTTTATAAGTAAACTTAATATTGAAAAAAATCTGCCTTGAGTTATTTAGAAGGACAATTATAAGATTTATTTAAGTAATGTAATTTAAAATCTCATGCTCTCTTATACGAATTCAAACAAATATTTTAAAATAAAAGAGGAATAACGAGAAAATGGGACGAAAATTTTTATATTCTCTGAATTGCCCTTTTTGATTAACTCAGGCAGAATTTTTTCAATAAAACATTTATTTGTAAAAAGCTCTTGTATATTAAAATGTAAGTTTCTTTTATTACTGTTTGTAATGAAGAAACTAAAGTATAATCAAATGGTGGCTATTCAATAGAAATAACTTTTCTACTTCTTTTGATTTAGCAAAGAATTTTTTTTTAAAGTATCTACATCGATGTCTTGATCTGGAATAAGCAATCTTTTCAGAGATTGTAAACATTCAGGATTTTCTTAAAATCTTACAACAAATTTTTGATAGGGATAATATGGTGAAGACAAACTTTCTTTTAACAAATATCCCAATCTATTTATTCCATTAATCAGGGTTGGTATGATTTAAATCAAGATTTAAATCTAGATTTAAATCAGTTGATTCTTTTAAAAAAATCATTTGATTTAAATCAATTTTTCTTTTTTTTAAATGTTGGAAATTAGTCAGCAGAGAAATAAGAAGTAGGTGTAAATAAGTAGTAGGTCTTTTTCTGGTATTTCCAGGATTGCTATCAGAAAGAATGGGGGGATGCAGGTGCAGGTTAAGTCCAGGTGTCTCCCTCCTAATTCTTTAATTCTTTGTTCTCTTGTAAAAAACTTTACACGATGAGGCAAAACACAGAAACACTTAATTATAAATCATATTTTGTTGGCCAATATTGGCAACTAAATGATTTGAATCTTTTTTTGTTTCACGAGTTAATAATCAAACAAATTCATTAATGTTCACCAAAAAATCGAATACTACGTGCAAGGAACAGGTTTTAAAACTTGCCATATTATACTGTCAAATTTCAATAAAGTTTATGAATTTTTAAAAAGCATTCCGAAACCAAAATAACTAGTTTGTTCACTGTAGTCACAGATCACAGACAAATAGCACGGGCATAGTAACACATTTTTGTTGTTTTAATTTAAAACCTAAAATTTTAAAACATTTACTTTTTATATAATGTTTTACAAGTTAATTTACCTTTGATCTTATTATTTATAATATGCTATATTTTTTTTAATTCAGACATACTTTTTTATAATGATTATTTACATGCTGAGTGCCACCTACAGGCAGAATCCGAGCCTGTACGGTAATTTGGTAGTCATAATATAATTCCAACTTTTTTTAAACAAATGTGCAGGTTACTTTGGTTTTACCTATGTTTGTTTTTTAAATTTAATTTAATGGCTAATTTTGGAATGAAAAGAGATCCCATTCGGGAACATTTTATTGAATTATCTACCTTGCTGGAGTTATATTAAGTACCTCTGTTTTAAATCGAAATGAAATTTCACTTAGTGTAGAGAAAAAAATAACGAAAGTTTGGCATTCATTAAAGAAAATTGTCCACAAATTCTTACCACTGTAGCACATTTTCAATGGGAGGTACTTTTTTTTAATAAAGAGAAACTCAGCAAAATTGAAATTGAATTTATTTACCAAATAACAATCGACGTGGCTTCATCTTCTGGAGTAGAAAGACAATTTTCTTCTTTTGGACTAGTTTATTCAAACCTTCGTAATAAATTAGAAGTGGACAAAGCTTCTAAATTACTGTTTTTGTTCAAACAATTAAATCCCTGATTTATTTCTATTTTCTTAAAAATATTGAATTAAAATCTAAAAATTTAAAAATATGTGATTTTTATCCCTTAATAAATAGCTTGCATTAAATGGATATTTCATTTGTTTTTTAAATTTTACTATTTTCTATTTATTTACAACATATTTAAGTTTATTTCATATTTAGTGTGCACAATTCAATTACAAAATAATAGAATGGCTTTAGATTAAAGCCTAGATGTTTAATTTTTAATACCAATCAGTAAATAGAATATAATATTTTTTTAACTATATAATTATTTCTTATATTATTTTTATAAATTATACATATTATTTATTCTTTTTAGTTATTTATTATAAAAAAACTGCTCCATGTATTGTAAAAACATAAAAGCACAATAAATAAAAATAGAATTCTAAAAAAAAAAATCAAATAAATCCGATTTAAATAAAAAAAATCTGATTTAAATTAAATAAATAAAAAAAAAAAGACAACTTTTATATACCTGACATAACTTAAAATATTATGGGGAAAAATATGTGGACAAAAACTGCCTCGTTAAAATGAATTAAAGTTTAAGAAAAACTTTAGCATTCTTTCAATAATATAGTAACTGTTTCAGTAAAATTGGGAGAATTTTAAAAACAAAAAATATATATAATTTTATGGATATTAAATAATTTTATAACAATACAAATATTTAGCTCATTTCAGTACATGCGACTTATATAAATGTTAAAAGTTCATATATTTAGCTTTTTTTTCAAATTTGCTTGTTAAATCTGGAAAATATCCATTTTAATGAAATGACTAATAAATGAACAATCTCTATACAATATACACATGATGTTGATTTAAGATAATTTTTCTTGAAGGACAAAATTTACTGTCGCACTTATGATTAAAACTTTGGAAATTTACTAAATGTGATAGAGTACATCTACAAATATAATGAAAGCATAAGAAAAAACTTACAATATTAAAAATTCACAATTTTTACATTGAATTAAACCACATAGAGATATTTGAGAGATAACCAGACCTCCTTATTCAGTACAGGAAAAGAAAAAGATTAAAAAGTTATAACAGGTTTAAAAAAAAACTTGGTTATACCCCCCGAACAGCAGTAGAATTGATTAAAAAAAGTCACTGGTCCCAAAGATCAGTAAGGATGAGAGTTTACTGATCCGCAGACATTGTTACTGGCCCTCTACAAAAAATTCTATTAACCCTTTATCTACCGCATTATGAATTCATGAAAATTTTACATTATAAAGCCTTTTAATTGTTTAAACAGCCCAGCAAATTGGTTAAACTAAATTAAAATAGTTACATAATCATTTAATAAATATTTGAAAGATTTTGGAAGGATTAATTAAATTAGAATTTTCAGGTATTTTGTGCAATTTTTATAACCCCACTATAAATTTTTTTAATTATTTTCTTACTATTTTGTAGAATTATAAAATGTACAAATATGATGTTCTTACAATATAAATCTAGAAATATTTTCGCATTGAAAAATCCCCAACCCCCTTCCTCAGCGCCAAGAAAGCTGGAAAGACGCAAAGGCAAAAGAAATCATTCTTAAAAAAATTTTGTGTGTGTGTCACAAATAAAGCTTTTGGAACAGGATAAAGTAATGCATCTGTAACGCATTCTAAACAGTATCACAACTAACAAACGTATTAAAAGAATTATATAATAAATTATTTTAATAGTAATTATAAGTACCGTCGGTAGATAAAGGATTAAATACCTTTATCCATTTGAGTTACCTCCTCCCCCTCTTACTAGAATATACAATATTTTGACCGCTGCATGCTGGCATAATGAACTGACCAGAGCGTCGAAAGCCAGTGTTCAAGTACCTACCAGGAGTAACATGCCTGACATGGAACCATCGAAAATGCTATGCAGGATATGTCCACACAGGGCAAAAGATTGGGGGTGCTAGCCATACAAGGGGATTAGAATTTTCATGTACTTAATAATAAGACTCGTAAAACCAAAGATCTAAAACCAAATTACACCCCCAAACACAGTGATGAAGCGGATCAGAGTATCCTTAAAATAGCAAATAAAGCCTTTGTGCACAAATGTTTAAAGATAGAAAATGTACGATTATAAATGCACAAATAAAGTATGAAAAGGCAGCAAAGAGCTGTTTCGAATCTACTATCGAGATTCTTCATCAGTACAAAACTCAGCGAGCTGGAAAAAGCAAAACTGAGCGAAGAGACAGAGAAACAAAAAGAACATTTTTTTCTCAATTTTTAGCTTTTAATTTTGTTTGTTCTCCGGCAGATGTCCCTACTTGTCCACCCAGTTGTTCAAGCTGCTTTCTTCTGATTGGTTGCATTTTTTGCGGGATCGTTAACGTAGCGGGTATAGAAGACTGCGTTTCTCTGTCTTTTGCTCACTTTTGCTTAGTTTTGCACTGATGAAGAATCTCGATAGTAGATTTGAAGCAGCTGTTTGCTACCCTTTCATACATTATTTATGCATTTTTAAATGTTGTTTTTCTATCTTTAAACAGGGCATCCTTGTAATGACTATGTGTGGTGTAATTTAATGTTGGTGAAATTTGTGTATTTTTAGCATTGTAAATTCTAGCTTATGTTTTTTTAAAAACTCACACAAATTTATAAGTTTCTGATTTTAAACTTATACAACGGATATTAGGAAGTTTCACTGTATGTACCTTGAACAAAAAGGCTGGAGATGAACGATCTGTGCTTATACTTTTAAAATATTAAATTCTTAATGAAGTAAAAATTACTGCTTTGCAATCTATCATACCAATTTTTTTAAAGAAATGTGTATAAGAATTGATCTCAGTTTTAAGATTTCGGATCGAATGAATACTTTATATACGAAAAACACATAACATAATAGATTTCTGAATATTTATTCTATGTAACCGATGTAATTTTTCCATTTTCGAATTTTGGGTGAAAAAGCCTTGGCCAGAATTCTAACCAGGGATGTATTGGCCGAAACCGCCAATGCTCTACCAACTGTTATTCTGTTGAGCTGATCCAGAGTATCAGACCAGATAAAGCGATCGTTGAGGTTAATTGGGTGAAATAGTCCTCCAGTGTTCGTGTCCGGGATAGCTCAGTTGGTAGAGCATTGGCAGCTTCAGCCAATACATCGCTGGTTCGAATCCTGGCCCGGACTTTTTTCACTCAAAATTCAAAAATGGAAAAATTACATCTGTTAAAATAAATTTACCGATTGAATAATCGTGTTTCAAAATTAATCTAATTTATTCTATGGCTAATATTTAAATGTGAAATCTTGAAACAATCTTTACACAACACACCTTGCAATCCGGCCCTGTTGGTTCTGGCTTAGATGACTGAAAACTTCAATCATTTCGTCAGGCAGGGAATCGATGCCCAAAGCATCATCGTTCGATTCATTAACCTGGAAATAAAAATACAAGAATGAGAATGAAATAGGGACTATAATCTCGGTAACTGCAGCGTTAGAGAAACGATAAAAATGATTCAATTTTACAATGGTTAAAATTTAGTCAGAAAACATCATAAAGTTAAACATGTCATTTACAAGTTTTTAAAAAACTGTATTAAAAACAATCTTTGATCAGTCAAAATATCTTTTATTTTGATACTTCAATAAATTGATATTAAGATTATATATTTGGTTGCTGAAATAAATTAAAGTATGTGACATGTAAAATCTGACATTTAAAAAATGGGTACTATTTAGTTTTTATCGCCAAATCATATGATTAAATGCCAATAATGGATGACTGTGAATGTCACATTCAATGACATTAAATATTATAAAGGTGTTTAAAACATCATTAAGTGACTTTTTTTTCATTTTTATTAATATTCGCTAATTATTTAATTTTTGTTACAATAATTATATTAAAAATTATATGAACATGTATAATTTGGCTATTAGTTTGGCGATTTGTGTAATTGGCGAAATTGATCGACGAGATAACAAAGTAGTACTGAAAAATGTATGAGACCTTTTAATACATAACCATTTGAAGAAGGATGTGTTACTTCTGGCAGATGTAAATGACATAATGTTTATGGTAAAAAGCATGATTTCAGGTTTTTATATGTCAGAGAAGAAATGGGAAAAAAAGGCAGTGTTTCGCTACAGCAAGTCTACAGAGCCAAAAAAAAATAAATTTTCAAAGAACAAAAACACAAATAAATTAAATTTCTTAAATTTATGTACCCATTACAATTTTAATTTTGGAAAAAGCCACATGAAGCAAATTGTTTGAAATAAATGCTTATGGGAAATTTAATACAATTAGTGGTATAAATGTTAAACTTGTAGTCCAATAGCCGACTGCGCAAAAGGGTGGACTAGGACCTTGATCTTAGTCCTCCATGTTTTTATATCTTTGACTGTAGGACAAACACAGTGTTAAGCCTACGAGTGCAACCACTGATGATATTCATTTTTGGCTTATGCAGCACTTCACTTACGGCGAATTAGATTCCCCCTATTTATACTCTCCCATAACATAAATGGTTTTTTTCCTTGTGCTTGAAACTGTAGGTTTTTGCTCTGTCGGCTCTTGGACTATTAAAAAAAGTGAAAAATTGTGTTAAGCAATCGCCTTTAAAAAATTCGGTACTACTTGGTTATCCCGTCGACCAATTACGCCAAATTATTCAAATCACCAAACTAATAGCCAAATTATACATGTTGACATAATTTTCATTTGAAATACCAGGGGGGGCTCGGCCCCCTGCTTGCTACGCTCGCCAGACCCCCGAATAATCGCTTCGCGATTAAACGTTGTAGGCTACCCCAGCTTGCTGCGCTCGCCAATACCCCATGGTATGAATAAGCAGTTGCAGACCTTTCAAATGATGTGTCACACGACTGCTGTTGTAAAGAAAATAAAAATGTGCCCCCTTGGGGGCAGAGTGGGGGTGACACACAAGACAGCCATAATATGAGTAAGCAGTTGCAGAACTCTCAAATGATGTGTCACACGACTGGTGTTGTAAAGAAATTAAAAATGTGCCCCCCCCTGGGGAGGCAGAGTGGAGGTGACACACAAGCCATCCATAATATGAATAAGCAGTTGCAGAACTCTCAAATGATGTGTCACACGACTGGTGTTGTAAAGAAATTAAAAATGTGCCCCCCCTGGGGAGGCAGAGTGGAGGTGACACACAAGCCATCCATAATATGAATAAACAGTTGCAGAACTCTCAAATGATGTGTCACACGACTGGTGTTGTAAAGAAATTAAAAATGTGCCCCCCCTGGGGGGCAGAGTGGAGGTGACACACAAGACAAAGACATCCATAATATGTATAAGCAGTTGCAGATCGTTCAAATGATGTGTCACACGACTGGTGTTGTAAAGAAATTTAAAAAAAGATGCCCCCTGGAGGGGAGGAGTGGGGGGTGACACACAAAACATTAATAATATGAATAAGCAGTTGCAGACCTTTCAAATAATGTGTCACACGACTGGTGTTGTAAATATATTAAAATGTGCCCCCCCCTGGGAGGCAGAGTGGGGGGGTGACACACAAGACATCCATAATATGAATAAGCAGTTGCAGAACTTTCAAATGATGTGTCACATGACTGGTGTTGTAAAGAAATTAAAAATATGCCCCCTCTGGGGGGCTGAGCGGGGGGAGACACACAAGACATCCATAATAGGAAAAGGCAGTTTCAGACCTTTCTAAAGATATGCAACACGAGTGCTGTGGATAAAAATTAAAAAAATTCCGCTTTGGACAAATATTAAACTAAAATACTTGATAATTGAAAAGGGATGTGCTATGACGTTTTCTTAGGAGGCAGTTCAATAAAATTCAAGATTAATGTATTTTCAGCTAATGTTTTTTAATTCAATTTTATTGTAATCTGGAAGAATAGACATATTGAGACAATAACTACTGTATTCAAGACAACATTTCAAATACATCTGAGTTCCATATTGAACACTTATTACGGTTTAAACAATTTGTTAATTAAATGAACACATTGCACAATTATTCCATAGGCACTGGTTATATTAAAATCACCTTATTAAAAAGAATAACTCATTAGCAGCTCACTTCCGCATTATCGTCTGCACACATCTCGAACACAATTTTAGAATAAAAACAGAAAAAGCACTTCACTTCGCTTCAGTTTCTGGACACTGAGATTTTAATTATAGGTGGCGCGGTATATCTGGGTACATGGAACACAATTGAAAGGTCATCAAGATAATAGGAACTTCTTTTATAATCAATTTTACAACAATGGTCAAAACTGTTTTCAACAATTAAATAAAAAAAGATATAGAAAAACTTCACTACAAATGTAAAACTTCCAAACTTGGAGGGAAAAAAAGTTGTTTTTCTTCTCATACTACCAGATAGTTACAAATGTCAATTTTTACTACTTAGGAGAGAGATGGGAGGAGCACATGTGAACAATTTTTATATTTTTGACTATTTTTCAAAGCTGTTATGAGCTATTGAAACAAAATTTAATTTATAAGAATAATTGCACTTTGTCTGTTCTTTTGGTATAACTTTTGAATACATTTATCACGAATTTGTAAGTTGTATCATCATTCTAAAAAATGCCTTCATTTGTTCACATGTGCTCTGGTGGAGGGGAAGTTTTGAACAGACCTAGAGCACATGTCAACACAGTCATTGCCAACTAGATATAACAGCCTGCATATTTCGCTGAAAACCGCTAAAAAAGTGAAGCTGGATTCAGCTTCAAACCCTAAACCGTTTCATCGGACCACGCGGCACAAACCCTGTATAAATTAGCATTGTATGAGCTGATTTCTGTTCTGAGCACATGGTCATTATTTTGGTTCAGGGTTTGCATGATGGTCAGAATAACTTGGGCAAAATATCAAAATCCTCAGGCGGGAGATTTCATACATTAATCTAAAATAAATGGGCATATATAGATCTAGTTGGCCATGATACAGTAGACTTCCTCAAATCTGCACAGCTTGGGACCAGAGGTTGTGCAGATTTCAGAATTTTGTGGATTTCTGGCATTGCTTTGTTTACATTTTTAAAACAGTAATTTCAGTGCAATTAAAAATGCAACTGAGATTATAAAGAAAGGTTTACAGTGTAGCAAAACCTTAAAATAATTAAGTAAAGTAATAATACTATAGTAAAGTAACTTTTAGTAATAAACTAAAATAATAAAAAATTAGATATATTTTTTAAATGAATAAAATATTAAAATCAAAGGTCACGTAAATAATCAATAATGTATTTAAATATTCATTATAAAATGAGATGCATTTTCTTAAATTACTCAATGTAAACTTGCCTAATAAAGGTGCACATCTAAAACATAAAATAAAGAAGTTACATTTCCGATTTAGACAGACATAATAACCAAAATTGCTTGATTAATGCATAAATATATCTGGTAAAAAGATTGTGATGACCAATGATATCAGCGATATCTTGAATTTTTTCAGAAATAAATTTATTCTTCCATCATGAAAAAACATGAATTCAGTAGTATTAGTGAAAATTACTTATTAACATATATATAGGGCAATCGATATAAAAATAAAAAAGGTCAAATTTTGTTCGTAGGGGGGGAGGATATGACGTATACTCTCTGGATTTTTTAAGGGGCACCGTATACCCTCTGTTTCTCAAAAAAGCTACAGTATATACACTCTAGATTATACCTTCTGTTTTAAGCGAATACTTTCTGTTTTAAAGCGTATACCATCTGCTTTTTTTTTACGACTACACCACTGCTTATCACTTTTTTTAGCTAATAAAAACAAAATATTTCATAAATGCTTTAAGGGTGTTCTTAAATCAAAAAGGGAAACTTTGTGACAAATGCTTTAATTTACGTTTGTTTTGAAATGCATGAAAATAGCAGGTGTTGTTACTCAGAAACTGTCTAATTGCTCTTTTTTTGACACTGTACCTGTTGAGGTTGAAGAGCAGACCTTTGGTCCACGACAGCAGTCTGCCGAAATGGCAACTTCTTCTTCAGTAAGCAGCTGTGGATTAGACAGAATTGCATTGGATGCGGACATTCTCTTCGCCTGGAAAAAAAAAAAAAAGAAAAATTTAACCCACTTACAAAAACGCAGTCATTATAAAACTGAATCATTTTATCATATTCATAGAAAAAAAGCAGGCCCCGGTTATGATTAATTGGGGCCCTGGACAAAGATAAATTAGGGGGCCCCTTTTGAATCCTTGCAATGTTGTTCAAATAGAACTGATGGTCACTCATATGTGTATGTGTAATGCATAGACATATTTTCACACCTTGGATATAAATAGAAGAAAACTGTGAGCTCCTTTAATTCCAAATTAAATACTTTAATTCAAAAAAAATTCATCTCCCCCTTTTTTTTTTTCTTTTATGTAACTTTGACAATTTGTTGCATTACTTTAAGATGAATTTAACAACTTCAACAGATGGAAGAGTTTGAATTTAAAAAATAAAGTAAATATTTCATATTTTAATATATGGATTTGGAGGCCTCGTAAAGTCTGGGGCTCATGGGTCCCGATTAGCCCATGCGTTAATAAGAGCCTAAAAAAACAAAAATTTTTGACGCCAGTGTTATATATACTGTATATACAGTGCGCTCCCTCAAATTTGTACATTATTTACGGATGTAACCAATGAAACATTCAATTCAGATAGGGTGACAAAATTGCACTTTTTTAGTTTTATATCCGTTCCATATGTATTTTAATTTGTGATTTTTGTTAATACCACTAAATCCTTATAGGAAGAATTAATTTATTTCTGAAAAAATCAAGATATTGCTGATATCAGTGATAATCACAATCTTTTTACCCAATGTATTTATGTATTAATCAAGCTTTTTTCTTGTTCTTAAGTCTGGCTAAATCTGAAATAAAACTTCCTTATATTATAATTTTTATATGAACTAGTAGTGTAACTTTATGATGCCAGTTTCATTGAAAAATTTAAGAAAAATACATTTCATCTTTATCTTGAATATTTGATGAAATCATATATTATTGATTATTTATTAACTTGACCTCTGCTTTTAATATTTTAAACATTTTAAAAATTTAAATCATTTATCTAAATTTTTATTATAGTTCATTACTTATTTTAATATTTTATTATATTGCAAGCGTTCATTTTAGTTTTGATTGCATTATTAATTACCTTCAAATTACAGTTTAAAAATGTAAACAAAGCAATGACCAGAAATCTGCAAAACATTTGGTCCCAAGCAGTGTGGATTTGAGGGAGTTTACTGTACTATATATACATATCCACAAATATCTATATGTATACATAGATATGTATACATACATATTTATATACAGGTTAAGTATACAATACATACAGTACACTCCTTCAAATACACACAGCTTGGGATTACAGGTTGTGCGAAATTTAGAATATCCCAGATTTCTGGTAATTGCTTTTTTTACATTTTTAAAACAGTAATTTCAATGTAATTAATAATGGAATTGAGATTACAATGATTGCTAACAATGTAGAAAAAATATTAAAATCATTAAGTAAAGTAATAAACTAAAATAATAAAAATTTAGATAATTTTTAAAATGACTAAACTTTTAAAAGCAAAGGTCAAATAAATAATCAATAATGTATATAGTTAAATATTCATTATAAAGATGAGATGCATTTTTCTTAAATTATTCAATGAAAATTGCCACATAAAGGTGCAATACTAATTCACATCAAAATCATAAAATAGGGATTTCTTTTTGCAGGTTTAGCCAGATTTAATAATAAAAAAAACTTGATTAATGCATAAATGCATTAGGTAGAAAAGTTGTGATTACAGTGATATCAGCAATATCTTGAATTTTTTCAGAAATGAATTTATTCTTCCTGCATGAAAAAAACATGAATTCCATAATATTAATGAAATTTACAGATTAAAATACAATAAAGTCAAATTCTATCCCGACATCTGAACTGAAAGTTACATTGTTTACATCTCTAAACTATTCATGAATGTTAAAGAGTCGGATTTAAAGTCATCTACATGGTCATCTGGTCAAGGTCATCTGCATTGTTTTTTTTTTTTTTTTTCTGTATAACAAAACCTTATTTATGAGTGTGTAAGGACATGATCCTATTCTGATAACTTTAAGTTCAGATTGCTCTACCTATTTTTTTTTTCTCTGTAATTTTTTTTTTTTTTTTTTTTTTTGTGATGGTCTAATTTTCTAACACTAATTTTTTTAAATACATACAGTCAAAGTTCTATAATCCGCCCAAGCTGGGGCCAGAGGTTGTGCAGATTATGGAATATTGTGGATCATAGAGTACTATGGAATATGCATAATTTTATTATTCCTAGGCAGCATTTTAATTTTATAATCAGTCTAATATGAAAAGATAAATATGAAATCTAATAATTAATTTAACATGCTATCTCAAAAAATGCAATGTCAAAGTTATGTTATTAAAAAATTGATATATAGGTGCATTGATATATATGTGTAGTATTCAAATAAAAACAATTACATACAACTGTAATACAGTTTATTTTTTACTGTTAATAAAATAAAAATGTTATATTACGAAAATTAGATCTTTTATAATGATTTTTTTTCAAATTTTTTATTATTTGTGTTAAAAAATCATTTTTGGATCATTAATTTGTAAATTTCTGAATCGTTTATTTTACTGTTTACATTCGTAAACTAACGCAAATTACAGAAAATTGCGAATTATGGGTGCACAGATTATCGGTCCTTGACTGCATTAACGAAACTTTGTTACGCAGCCTAATTTACCATTAATGCAACTAGCTGAAAAATAGCTGAACAAATATAGTCAATTATCAATAGAGATAGCAAATACAGTCAAAGATCAATAATCCGTGCTTCCATAATCCGCAATTTTCTATTATTCGCGTTACTTTACGGATGTAAACAATGAAATAAACAGTTAAGAAAATTTACAAATTTTTGATCCAAGAGTGATTTTTAAAACAAATAATAAAAAAATTGAAATACAAATCATAATACAACATTTATTTTTTGTTAATATAACTCTTTTATTTTATTAACAGTAAAAAACAGATTATTGCATTATGAAACATATGTAGTAACTATTTTCATTTAAATGCACTTATATATACATTTTTTTAATAAAATAACTTTAAAAAGGCATTTTTTCAGATAGCATATCAAATCAATTATTATATTTCATATTTGTCTTTTCATATTGTACTGATTAAAGGATTAAAAGGCTGTCTAGGAATAATAAAATGACATATAATATACATCATACTCTATAATCCACAATATTCCATAATCCGCACAACCTTTGGCCGCAGCGTGTGCAGATTATAAAACTTCGACTGTATATATATATTCAATAGTAAGAAAAAAAAGGAGAAAAAAGTAGCTTTTCTTTTCTTTTTTTCTTTCAATTACATTTTCTATTTGTTTAAATCTAAATAATTTCTTTTCCCAGCAATCAAACAACTGAAACTTGCAGACACATTCAAACAATAAAATTTGAATAATTTCTCATTTTTGTTTATTTTAGAAGATTTTTAAACAGTTTTTCAACTTTAAATATTTATGGAATGTTTCTTAACATGTACCAATTAATTTTTACAAAAATACATTAACATTAAGAGTTATTATTGAGGAAATTTCATTTACATGCAATTATCTTCCATTATTGTCTGTATTTCCTGTTGTCAAAGGTTGGGAAGGGTAAGAACTATTTTTGGAATTTTATGGTAACTTTATTTAAAGCATAAATATCACTGAAAAGTAATAAAATAAAAATACGATTTAAAAAATGCATCACTATTTTATACAAAACTATTAAATTTGATGAAATCTGTCAGTTGTTTTCCAAGAAATTTACACTCAAGTCTGTATTCACGCTGACTCACATCAGTTTTTATTGGCTTTGTATGACAAAACAACATTTGACCATTTGATTCAATGCAAATCAGAAAACATGAACACACAAATATTGAATAATTAAGTACATAGGAGAATGTAAGCATGGCAATTCTAGGTTTTAAAGAAATGTTCTGAAAGATTACACCAGAGTAGAGAGGGGGGGGGGGGATCCCATTTTCCTGCACCATTATGGGATGAAATAAAACAAGTGCTGTTACAAGAATAATATGTATTGAAAAGATAATTTTTCAGGGATGACAGAAAATGCTGCAAAAAAGGGCCTAATTAACCTCTGAAGCTATGGGAGAGTTGGGGAGCTAAAGAGTTTACTAATTTAAACATACCCGGAAACTTACAATGTTTTCAAATATTATTCCTAAGAGCGGCTCAGTTGTATTCACATATATTTCATTATTCAACTTTTTTTTATGTTTCCCTTACATAAAAATTAGATACAACTGAGAAAAATATGCAAAAAAGTTTTTTGCATGGTATGAGTTTAAAAATTTAAGTCAAATTAAAATATTGCAAAGAAATAAAAATTTTAACATACACTTGTACAATTAAAATAAAATAAAAATATCAACGTTTCGCGCTGTCTTCTGTGGGCGTCTTCAGGAAAATATGATAATGGAAGGACTAAGTTTGCTTCTTGATTGAGAGATAATATTTCTAATAAATTAAAATCAAAAAGAATTAAAAGTTTTAAAATGTTGCCACTTACACATGAGTAAAAATTAAAATATTGCAATGAAATAAAAATTTTAAGATTTTATGATGTTATACCACATTTTTGGTATATTGTAGGGCAAATTATCATTACAAGGTTTATTTTCTCATGCAATGATTTCAACAGATTGTCTTATTTTACCTTCAAATGGGTTATTGCACGGAACTATGATTTTGGCCTCATCAAACTTAATACGGCAACCCTTGTTCGCCAAGTAGAAATGAGAAAGAGCAGTATTCTGTTTATATTGTTTAACATCTCTACGATGCTCTTTAATTCTAATTAAAAGTTTGCATGTTGTCATGCCGAGGTAGACTTTTTTAACATCATTTGATAAAGTGATGGGGATTTCATAAATATCAGATTTTTGATCTATTGGAAAATTAATTGGAAATATTAATTTTGTCTACTAATTAATGCCATATAGGAGTTAAGGAAGGCATATGCCTATCTTCAACGCACTTAAAAAAAAAGTTTTTAGTTAAAACAGGGAATAAAACCATGAATTCAACTAAATTTTTAGCGAAATTTTAATTAAATTTTCTAAATGTAGACAATATTAAGTCAAATTTTAGAAAAGAACTGTGCTTATGCCAAATCTTCTATATCAAAATCTATTCAATATACAGTCAAGGATCTATAATCCGCGGACCCATAATCTGCAATTTTCTATAATCCATGTTACTTTACGAATGTAAACAATGAAATAATCAGTTAAGAAAATTTACAAATCCGTGATCCAAAAATGATTTTTTAAACAAATAATAAAAAATTTAATAAAAATCATAATGAAACATGTATTTTTTTTTAATTTACTCTTTTAAAAAACTAAACTGTATTACGGAACATACCTAAACTTAATGAACGTTCGAAATGCCTATTTAATTCGTAGCTATTACAGTTTGTGTAAGTTCAGGAGAGTAAATAACCAATGAAAACGCACTATTTTGGGTGCATCGTGCGTCATAGCAGTAACACAGCACCAGCTGAGAGCTAGATATTATGAGTTGGAAAGGTCAAATCCATGTAATCAATCATAGTGATTGATTGCAGAGGTTTTGCCAACGTCACAAAAAGCAAACGGGAACATTCAACTAGAGGCGAACTCTGATTGATTTCTCAAGATCCGATCTTTCAGGAAACTAAGCTTAAGCCGAGGAGCTCTTTTTTTCATTCTATTTATACTCTTAATTTAGAATCTAAAAATAATAAAATGACGCATTATCCATAATACTCTATAATCTGCAATACTCCATAATCCGCACAATCTTTGGCCCCAACGTGTGCGGATTATAGATCTTTGACTGTATTTCACTTTTTTTTCAACTATATATTAACAAACCACTTATCTGTGTTATGAAGCAAAAGTTTGCAGTACCTCTTAAATTTACTAACATACAGGGTCTTTAAACTTTGAAATATAAAAATTATTTGGACAATTGAATATTCAATATTTGGCCTAATAGTTGCTATTTAGCTGGCCGAATATTCAACATTCGGCTCAACAAATACTATTCAGCTAACCAAACATTTGGTATTGAGTTCACCGGTCAGCCGAATATTTGGCATTCGGCCAAAATCACTATTCAGTGCTTCTCTAGTGTGTGTTAGTTAGCCTTGAAAAATTTATATTTAAAAAATGTATATTTAGTTTATTATCCATGTTACAGTCTCTTCTGGCCCCAAAAGCTTTCAACTTCCAAGAAGCATTGCACTCTGAAAAGTAAACAGTGAACAATGGTTTGTTTCCAGCATCTACAATGTGTTATCGGACAATTATATTTCTCATATTTGACTTGAGGACTATAGGAACTAACAACTGTCCTAAAATATTTGGAGCATAGAAGCAATGTTACACCAATAGATATTCTGTTACTTAAAAATTGATGTGATCCAGCAGTTAATGATACAAAATGTAGACCTTTTTCAATGAATGGTAACAGACTTTAAAAAAAAAAAAAGTGTACATTTAACAAATTAAGGAAATTAAATATATTTTCTTGAGATTTGCTTTATTTTTTGAAAATGTATCTTTCAAAATCATAGAGTAATTAAATTTAAAAAGAAAAATCAACTACTAGTAGTAAATTTTAAAAAGCAAATTGGCATTTTTTTAGTACAACAAAAAATTAAATTTATTGTATTGCAAATTATGATACAAAAACATGCTCAGTAAAAATAGGTCAGCTTAAACACAACTAAAATGATACATTTGTAAGCTGTATATACAAAATTAAACTGTAGGAACCAATATAATTTTTTTAATCAAAAGAAAATAGGGCACAATTAGAATTATAAAACATTTTATATGTTATCATGAATTGTTGCAGTAAGCAGATTTTCGATAAATAAATTTTTGGCATCAGAATCAGGATGAGTAATGATGAATTAAAGGATCAATCTTAATTTGTTTAATTATACTTTTTATATAAATTTTTAAAATAATGCTACTCTTAAAATTTTTGAATTTAACAAAGAAAAAAAAATTATACATTAATTTTTGAACTGTATTAAAAATGTATATTATAATTCAAGATAAGATACATGCTTATGTGTGCATAAGATTTTGCAAGGAATACCAAAGCATAGCTTGTAGGGGGCATGGCCCCCAGTGGCAGAACTATCTTCAAGTATCTGCAATGCTAATAATATATGGTACTAGTACTAGGTTATCCCGTTGACCAAAAAATTATCGCCAAACTATAAGATTAAATACCAATAATGGATGATCGTGAATGTCACATTAAATATGATTCATGTGTTTAAAATGTCATTAAGTGATTTTTATTTCGACTTTTTATTAATATTTTTATTAATATTCTATTAATTATTTGTTTTTTCGTTATTAAAAATTAAAATTATGTCAATATGTATAATTTGGCTTTTAGTTTGGCGATTTGTATAATTTGGCGAAATTGGTCAACGGGATAACTGAGTAGTACCTAAATAATTTATGTTGCATAATAAATATTTCTGCATCTGCCTTTAATATGGTACCTATATAAGATTAAAAATGGCATTGCAAAGAAAATAAAATGTTGTAAGCAGTAAACATTTTTAGTACAATGTATCTTCCTAATACGAGCCATTTTTTAAAAATAAAAGTAAAAAGTATACTCTTTTTTTTCCTTTTGTTTTAAATTAGTGAAATCACAGCACTATTGTCAATGGATGTAATATTAAAAAGGTATTGGAATTTCAGATTCTGTTCTTGGTTTCATAAAATATTATAGTATCTTATCTAAACTTTAATATGCGATCAATTATATAAAAAATATTTACATTCAACAGAACAGAATAAAACCACATTCAGTCAATGAGCAATGTAATGTTTTAAAATTCAATGTTAACAAAAATCAAGCTAGTTTGCTGTTTTGAAATTTTCATTTCAACAATATTCGACGAAATAATTACAAATAAATAAATAAATAAAATTATGTGAGCTCAAAGTAAAACATTTTAATAATGCTGTCAAATGACTATCAACAGACAAAAAGTTGCGACAGATGAAATTTCGTGTAGTCACGATATTAAACCTGAAATTGTATAATTTTAGTTGAATATTAACTATAGAAACTATATTTGCATTATCTTGTTTTAATAAAGAGAATGAGGTTAATATACTGATGATTTAAAAGTTACTTGATATTATAAACAGGGCGAGACACAAGACGCCAATCCAAGAATGAATCTTGGACGTTTTACTTTATAAATCGCTAAAATTGATTCATTCATTCCAAAAGGAATGATATCGAGAATGGTGAAGTTAACGTTCTAGAGTAATTGACTAATTACTTATATAATTTATGAATAATACTGCCTCAAAGGTAGTATGACTAGAATTTTTATTTTTATCCCTGATTGTAGTTGTGGTTATTAGACTGCCATTAACCGAAACAAGCTTTACCAAAGAATCTAAGCTTAATTTTCGTGAGTTATTCAAAATCAAAAAGCGTCAAATTTTATGTCGTAGAAAATATTTAAATGTTAAATTCACAAACTTTGAATAATTTTTTCTGCTCCTTTTTATAAATAAGTGTTTTATTTTGTGAATTAAAATCATTTATGGATTGAAACGGTATTCATGAATGAATTATTCCGTGATGATTCATTCATTGTGTTGGCGTCTGTACTTTAGTAATGAGTATACTCTGTGTAACAATCGCTAATCTTTAAAGTAAATTTACTGAATTCATATTTTTTACTAAAATAAATTGATGGTAAGATGTATTTTTTTAGTTATTCTTCGATTGAATGTTTCACAACTTGTGATTTGATCGTATGATGACCTAAAATTTTACCTGTCACAACTTTAATTTTTGCATACATTTATAATCATTTAAAATGTTCTGCACACAGGTAAACTGAATGTTTGGCTTGTCGAATAGCAACTATCAGGTAAGTAACTAACATGCACTATAAGTAAATAACACTGTAAAAATTATGCTTTGAGCTATTATTTAAGAAAACTTTTTTTAATTACTATATATATATATATTTTTTTTTAAATTCAAACTTGTGAACATAATTTTCTCATATTCCAAAACAAATATTTTGAAATAAAAGTAAAATTTTAAAGAACTGGAATTTGAAGAAAAATTTTACAGTCATATAGAATTTATTTATCAGAGAATTACTAAAATAATAAATTATATAGTTAATTCAAATGATGGTTATTTGCCAAGTATAACAGAATTCTTACATACTATCCAAGCCAGGTCAAATAGAACTGTACCAAAAACAACCTTAATTATACAAATTACATTAACCTCTTAAAAACACAATTACATGAACACAACTAATAAGAACTCTATTGAAATGATAATAATATGTAATATAGTTTATTTATCATAGTTTATGGGAGTTTTCTAAATAGTTCATTTTATTTATTTATTTTATTTTTGTTATTTATTTATTATGTTTTTTATTTATTCTCTTCATATTACTGACCAGTTATAACAATTTTCTGGCTATTTAATGATGCTAAATTTCTGTTTTAAATGTGATTGGCAACAATAAACAAGTTTGATAACCCTTTTTGTTAATTTATCTCCTCGCCCATAAGAACCAAATAATGTTTCCTGTTTTGTTGATAAATAAGAAATTCTATTAATAAATTCTACACCAAAGAATTCTTTACTTTCTGTTATTTTAAGAAGAGGATAATTCTGAAACATTTTTTACTTTATGAAATTTAAAATTTCATGGTTTCTTTTGATGTTAAAACAAATTACAGCAGACTCCTTCAAATCAGCCACCCTAAATTCTGCAATTCTCTAAAGTTCAAACATAATTTACGGATGTGAACAATGAAACATTCAGTTCAGGTATAGAGCCAAAATTTGTTTTTTTTTAGGTTCTATATCAATTTCATATATGTTTTAATGTGTAAATTTTGTTAATATTACTGAATTCATGTTTGTTTCATGAAGGAAGAATAAATTTATTTCTAAAAAAAGGCAAGATATTTCTGATATCGTTGGTAATCACAATCTTCTTACCAAATATTTTGTATTAATGAAGTTTTTTTTTTGTTATTAAATCTAGCTAAACCTGAAATAAAACTTCCTTATTTTTGTGATTTCGATGTGAATTAGTAATGTACCTTTATGAAATAAGTTCATTTTATAATTTAGGAAAAACACATTTTATGTTTATAATTAATATTTAACCATATATTATTGATTGTTCACTTGACCTTTGCTTTTAATATTTTAATCCTTTTAAAAATTATCTAAATTTTTATTATTGTAGTTTATTACTTAATTTTAATATTTTATTATACAGGGCGTCCACTCTCAATGTTTGCCAATAGTTAGTTTCTAAACTGTTTGTCACAGACATATACTAGTTCCAATTGCAAAAATGCTTTAAAAAAGGTAAAGAATTATATTTCAAGTGATTTGGGTCAAAAAAGAATTTCATTAAAAAATTATGAAAATTAACTTTTTATATGGTTCCTGGTCCTATTAGTGATATTTAGTAAAAATTTTCCATCGACCTATCAAGCAATACAAAAAAGGTCCCATTCATCTAACATCAAAATTGACCGAGTTATGAAACTTTAAATTTCATGACTTAAATCACTTTTCTGTAGCTGAAAACGAATGAGTTTGACTATGTTTTCAGGGAACGTATACTAAGTGCTTAAATTATCATAAAGGACGTCAATTTCCAACACTGTCCAGTAGCTAATTCCTAAATCATTTGCCACAGACATTATGTACCGTAATTTTCGGAAGAAACGCTGTGGCGTTTACGTGTTTTAAACTGAAATTTCAAGCGATGCGGCGTTTACATGCATTTTTTTTCAAACAAGCATGATATTTTTCTGAATTTTTCCGAAATTAAAAAAAAATCGATCATAATTCCAAAATTTCGGACATAAAATTTATCGCGAATTCCGACAAATGGTCGCAAAAACAAATTAATTTCGATTTCATCAAAATATCGCGAAAAAATGGCAATTTTCATTAAAAGAAAAAGTTACGCAAATTTTGCATTAGATTCCGAATAAATGAAAATGGACCTTATGCACGTGACGTCAGACACCAGAGCTGGTGGTATGTAGGGCTCCTTTAACTCAGGATGAATCATCAGGCATCTTGTTTCCCAGTTACCATTTGTTTCCCATTGATTCCTATGGGGAGAGAAACGTTTGAATGACTTTAAGGCTACAAAATCGTTAAAAATGGACGATTGTTTAGCAGAAAATTATTCTGACCTCTTCAGGAATGGGTTTAGAGTATTTAAATTTCATATAAATGAAAAAAAGGTGAGTAATTTGTGTATAAATACTTAAAAGAATAGATGAGGATTGGAGAACTTCACCAAATATTGCGCCAAGCTAATCGCTTGTATACAACAAACCGGTTCTTCGAAGCTGATGTCGTGTTTTATACCAGACAGGTGAGAAAAGAAAAGAAAAGACAAGAATTCCCCGTTCCCTCATTTATGCAACTTTCGCCTTATTCATTTATTTATTTTTATTTTCATTTATTTATTTATTTTTAGAGTGTGAGGTATTGATTTAAGTGGTTGGATTAATTTAATATTTAAGAAGTAAAGAATAGAGATATTTTAAGTCGAAATTGAAAAAGATATTATACTTTGCAGCGTAAGAAAAGGAGGGGGGGGGAGGCATAGTTAAAGAAAAAGCCAAAAGTTCAGAGGGAGGTGGGATTTTATAATTATAATTTTATTGTTAAAAAAAATAACAAAAATATTAGAAAAAATCATGAGTTTTAAAGATTTTAAATTTTGTAAGATAAAAACGAGGGATATGGCATATTTTATTTTTTATTTATTTATTATTATTATTATTTATTTATTATTATTTATTTATTATTTTTATTTATTTATTTATTCTTTTAGCGTGGGGTTGGGGGGGTGTTTGACTTAACAATTTATTATTTATCAACAATTACTATATAATTCCAAATAGAATAGAAAAATAAAAATGAAAAGTATTGTTTAATTGTTTTATATTTTGAATTCTCAGTTTGGGGGGAGGGGATGAAAACGGTAATTTCAAAAGGTGGAGATTTAAATAATTGATTATTTATTGTTGCAATAAAGTAATGAATAAGCAGGAAAGTTTAAAAAAATGTTTTACAAATCTTAAGTATTTCATTGAAACATAAAATAAAGAATAGAGATATTTTTAATCGAAAGTGAAAAAGATATTATATTTTTGCAAAGGAAAAGGAAGGGGGGGGGAGAGTTAAAAAGGAAAAAGCCGAAAATTCAGAGAGGTGGGATTTTATGATTATAAATTTATTGTTTAGAAAAATATCAAAAGCATTAAAAAAAATTATAAATATAAAAGATTTATAATTTTTAAGCTAAAAGTGGAGGAGGTGTCATGTTTTATTATTATTATTATTTTATTTTATTTATTTATTTGGCGTAAGGAAGAGGCATTTGATTTAACAATATATTATTTATCTACAATTACTATAAAATTCCAAATAGAACAGAAAAAAATGAAACAGTATTGTTTAATTATTTTATATTTTATATTTTTTTTATTTAATTATTTATATTAAAATAAAAATCTTTTATATTTTTATTTTACATATTGCTTCTTAAGAACTGATAGATGGAGCATGGTAGATGGAGCACCCCACGCTTTTTTTCCACGATAATTTAATTTATTGCTTATTAATTGATTTCTATAATAACAATGATTTTATAGTAATTTAGTATTTTTCATCTATATTCGTTTTCAGCTTATAGTACGAATTATTTTTCACTATTTTTTTTTTTTTTTTGATATACTTAAAAAGCGTGGTTTTTAGTTTTTTTAAACTATATTTATTTCAAGTATCTTAAAAAAAAAAAAACTGCAAATTCATCAAATATCGCGATAAAACCCTGTAAATTTCGTCAAATATCGCGATAAAACCCTGTAAATTTCGTCAAATATCGCGATAAAACCTTGCAAATATCGCGAAAAAATCCTGCAGATATCTCGCAAAAAATGCAAATTTTGTGAAACGATCGAAATCCCGTGTAAGCGCCCCCCTCTAATTATTTTACGATTTTTCGTCACGTTTGGGGTGGCGTGTTAACGGTATTTTACGGTAATATATATATATATATATATATAGCCAGTTAGCAAAACGTCCGGATTTTAATTTCTCATAGAGTCAAACTATTTATGTAATTACAAAATTTACAGAGAGGTAAAAAGCTCTTTTGAAACGATCCAAAAGTTTGACTATTCATACGATTCCAAGAAAATAATGACAGCTTGAAAGCCAGATAAATATGCCAGATATCGACCTACGAAAAACAATAAAAAAATGTTCTTTAAAATGTGAAATTACATTGATGTTTACGTCTAACATTTGGCAGAAAAAAAAAACTTTTCGTTTGCAGAAAAACACCTGAAGCAGCAAAAGAATTGGTTTAAAATTATCTTCAGTGCTGAAAAGAAGTTTAGTTTTGATATCCCATATGGTATTCATCCATATTTGCATGACCTTCAAAATAAATAAGACACATTTTATATGCGTCAATTAGGTGGAAGCTCCCTAATTATTTGGGTTCCTTTTTCTTCGGTAGGTAAACTTATAATTGCTTTTGTAGATAGATAAACAAAATTGATATAACTTTGTATTTTAGAATGCCAGTTGTTGAATCTGAGTAAAAAAAAAATATCCACTTTTATGAATTTTTCAAAAAGACAATGTAAATTCACTTAGAATAAGAACAAAAAAAAATGGTTTGAAGATAAAGAAGTTTCTCAAACTTGAAATGGCAGCCAGTGGTCTAAATCTAAATAACATGAATAATGATTGGAATATTATAGAGCACAATTTATAATGAAAGATGGTGAAATTGTACAGTGTAACTTGAAAGCAGAATAAAAATTTGAAATTTTGAAGATATGGCATGGTTTTGTCTATTCAACAAATTTAAAACTGCATAAACTGTATGCTACAATGTTACATTGAAATTAACACAAAAGAAGCCCAATTGACTTGTAATATTATCTATAACTTAATAAAATGTTTCATTCTGATCATCTTGTTCCCAGTGAATATCGAATAAAAATGCAACAAAAATGGAATATTATATTTATAAACACTGTTTTACAATGTTTTCTTTATACTTAATATTGAGTATTTAGTATGATACAGTAAATTTATTATGCTATATATCAGGATTGTAATAATTATATTTTTTATTTAGGCAATTAAATGATTGTTCCTATCATTTTGTACCCCGGTATATAAATTAGAAATTAAAACATATTGTTCTAAACATGAAAACTTTTAAACAAACAACATACAAATTGCTTTTTTTTACTTAAAACAATATTAAAAGTAAACAGAAAACTATTTCTTTATATACTTACATGAAGCTTAAAAAAAGAGGAAAAGTATAGGATTCAGTATAAGCTATCAAGAAATGAGAAATTTATAAGACAATTTTTTTGTTCAAAATATTTTTGTACGTATTTGAATTCACAAATCTTAAGTTAATGCTTATTGACTAAAAGAAAAGGATTATTTCACATTAGATCTCTAAAAATAAAACAAAACTTTTTTTTGAAAAGATATAATCATGTCACAAACGAAAATCATACAAAAAATTATGAAATTTCTTCAGAATGGTAGCAATTTGATTAATTCTATTGTTTCAGAGTTGTAATAAGTTTTGTTTATTATTTATATCTTTTATAATACCATTTTCTCATCTTAATTAAAAATAACTTTTTAAAATAATATGAACAGAAAATGACATCATGCTTTAAAAAACAGGCACTATCCTTCATGAAGATGTTATTATTCGATACTTTTTCACTCTGCCAATACTGAGTTTGAGACACAAGGGAAAATGCTTCAGTGAGTAAAAAAAATATATCATATTAAAAGAAAACGATCATTTTTTGTCATAAAACTTAATGTTTTCTTAACAAATGTGTCTACAAGACAAGAATTTCTAAAATTTTTACTTATAGTTACTGAGATTACTGATAAAGTAGGCTCTCTCAAAACTGCAACTTTCTAAAATCCAAATATAATTTACAGATGTAAACAATAAAACATTCAGTTCAGATGTAGAGACAAAATTTGGCTTTTTTAGTTTTATATCCATTCTATCTATTTTTTAATTTGTACCTTTTGCTAATAGCATTGAATTCATGTTTCTTCATGAAAGAAGAATAAATTTATGTCTTAAAAAATTCAAAATATTGCTGATATTACTGGTAATCACTATTTTCTTACTAAATATATTTTGTATTAATCACGCTTTTTTGGTTAAGTCTGGCTAAACCTGAAATAAAACTTCGTTATTTTATGATTTTTATTTAAAATAGTAATGTATCTTTATGAGTCAAGTTTCACTGAATAATTTATGAAAAATACATTTCACCTTTATAATGAAAATTTAATTGTAAATTACTGATTATTAACTTGACCTTTGCTTTTAATATTTTAATCATTTTAGAAATTATCTAAATTTTTATTATTTTGTTTATTACTTTTTTTACTATTTTATTGTATTGTAAACATTCATTATAGTTTTGATTGCATTTGTAATTGCATTCAAATTACAAATGCATGCAATTCAAATTACGGTTTTTAAAAATGTAAACAAAGTAATGATCAGAAATCCGCAAAATTCTAAAATCTGCACAACTTTTGGTTCCACGCTGTGCAGATTTGGGAAGTCTACTGTATTTTAAAAAACAGGCTTTTTCTTTCATGAAGATGTTACTATTCACTGCTTTTTCACTCTGCCATTACTGTGTTTGAGATACAAGACAAAATGCTCTAGTAAGTATAAAATACATCATATTAAATGAAAACGATCATTTTCTTTCATAAAACTGAATATTTTCATCACAAGTGTGTCTAAAAGACAAGAATTTCAAAAATTTTTACTTACTTTTATTGAAATTACAGGTACAAGTCAATAGTTTGAATGTTTATATTCCAAGTTATAGCTGACAAATGCAGCTTCAAATTTGAAAATATATTAATAAACAATTGCACATTGAAATAGAGCATTGAAACCACCACAGCAGAAGTTGCGCTAATGCGGCAATAAAAAGCAATCTTGTTCTTTGTGTTATTTTTTTCTTACTCATTTCAACGCCATTGTTTTAGTTTTTGTTGACGCCATTTTTTTTTGTGTGCGTGCAAACAACAAGATTGCTTTTTATTGGCACATTAGCACAACTTCTGCCGTAGTGGCGTTAATACATAAGTACCTTAGTTTTAAATGGTAAATATGGTTATGAGAAAAGCATATGCAAATTTTGGGTACTAGTCTGTTATCTTGTCGATCAATTTTGCCAAATTTTACAAATCGCCAAACTAATAGCCAAATTATACATATTGACATATAATTTTTATTTTAAATAACGTAAAAACAAATAATTAGCAGAATATTAATAAAAATACAAATAAAAATTCGAAATAAAAATCACTTACTGACATTTTAAACATGTGAATCGTATTTAATATCATTGAATGTCATATCACAATCATCCATTATTGGCATTTAATCTTATAGGTTTGTGATAATTTTTTGGTCGACGAAATAACCTATTAGTACCAAATTTTGAGATGATGAAAAGGATGTCAGATTTACATTTCATGGGATTATATGATTGTCTCAAAGTAAGAAAACTTTTTGCTAATTTTTCATTTCTTAATATCAAACGTACGAGACTTAATTGATAACTTGGTCATAAACAATGTTTTTAAATAATGTTTTCTAAATTATTTATACAAATAAAGTTTAATTTTTCAATAATTCAAACAGTTGCAGCTTTTGTAAATAGCATTTTGGTAACTTTAGCTAAAAATTTTATTCTTTTAAGACTTACATTAGTCAGTGTAATATGGATTGTTTTATTTTAGTTAATTTTTTAGGTTTATTATAAATTAATATAATAGTTTCTGTTAAAAAATTTTTTTTGTCAAAATTTAGATAAGTTTCAAATCGTGCGTATTACCAGAAGATATAGAAGTAATTAGAAAATGTATATGTTTAAAAGCAATTTTTGTTTTGATATTTTTTATCAATTACTTTTTCGATTTCTGTTAAATTTGAAGTAATTAAATCTGCAGTAATGTCATTCAATTCCATGCACATGTTTTATTTTAAGTGTAATGATTTAGCACAGCTGTGTTTTATAAATAAAAGGTAAGTAATGCATGGCAACAGTGCTAAGGTTTTATTGCTGGTTACTAAATTGAATAAATTGATTTGAAAGAATAATTTCATTGATAAATGAATTTAATTTAGAAGATGTATAATATTTTAGATACTTTTATTGCAAAAAATAAAAATCTTTATATAGCACCACATGATAGAAAGCACTTCCCGAAAAATTTGTTAAATTTGAACCGCTCTTGATTCCCAGAACACCATTATCTGTTCAAATGTTGACTTGTATATATACAATTAGAGTAGACTCCCTCAAATCCGCAATTCTAAAATCCACAACTCTGAAATCTGCACGTAATTTACATATGTAAGTAATGAAACATTTTGTTCAGATACAGGGGAAAAGATTGACTTTTTTAGTTTTGTATCAATTTCATGTATATTTTAATTTGTAATTTTTGTGGTAACATTATTAAATTCTTGCTTTTTTAGACGGAAGAACAAATTTATTTCTGACTTATTTTTCTGTTGTTACTGCTATTCTCAATTTTCCTAGCAAATGTGTTTATGTATTAATCAAGCTTTTTCGGTTATTAAGTTTAGCTAAACTTTAAATAAAACTTCCTTCTTTATGATTTTGATGTGAGTTAGTAATATATATTCATGAGGCATGTTTCATTGAATAATTTAGGAAAAATACATTTCAGCTTTATAATAAATATTGATTATTAACTTGACCTTTGCTTTCAATATTTTAACCATTTAAAAAATTATCTAAATTATTATTATTTTAGTTTATTACTTATTTTAACATTTTATATTATTCTATGTAGTTCCGTTTACATTATTAATTACATTCAAATTACTGTTTAAGACATGTAAACAAAGCAATGACCAGAAATCTAAAAATTCTAAAATTTGCACAACCTCTACTCCCAAACTGAAGGAGTCTACTTTATAGATTTTACTGATTTGAAGGAGTCTACTATAT
This sequence comes from Maratus speculifer, assembly GCA_964019185.1. NCBI lineage: Eukaryota > Metazoa > Arthropoda > Arachnida > Araneae > Salticidae > Maratus > Maratus speculifer. Next base: position 39,611,736 of record OZ025303.1, read on the forward strand.
ACACTATATTGCCATTGATTATGGGACACTTGCGATTTTAGACATTTTACTAAATATCTAGAAAAATACATGAGGAATCATCTCGAAACTCTTAGTGTATAAATATAATAGTATAAGTCATACATATCCGTGAAGAGTTTTTACCGAAACTCCAAAGGGGGCCGTCAACAAATTAAAAAAGAATGAATATCTTTTGAATAACCCTGTCAAAACTAATGTAGCAAAAGAGCTCAAACTCTAGATTGTAATTGAATGCCTTATTGTAATAAGCCGTGTTCATTTTTATGCAAATAGCATGCATACTCGCAGAGTAATTAAGGTTTTTATAAAAATGATCCCAAATTTTTCCAAGTTTTTTCCTTATAATTTTTAGAGTTCTTAATATAAAATATTATTTTTTTCAGAAAATATGACAAACAACATTGCACACAGTACCCTGTAATCAGAATTAAAAAATAATGAAAATTGTATAAAAAATGAGTTGGTTTACCTAATAATTTTTTACTGCGCATGCGTCAACGATATCAAAATTTCATTTGCATATTATGTTAGCTAAATGTGTAGAGCAACTTTTGTGAAAGCCTCAAAATCATAACTTGAAAATTCTGACAATAATCGTCAATTGAATAAGTCGAAAATCCGTTATTCTCAAAATGAAGCAAAAACAAGAGGGGTTGTATCCATATATTCATTGATTAGTGTCAATATAGAATACACAATATGGGATGTACTACTGCATTTGGATAAAATCCCTCATTTTTTTTGCTTCATTTTGGAAACAACGGGTTTTGTCCTTTTTCTATAGACGATTACTTTCAGAATTTTCAAGCTATGATTTTGAGACTTTTACAAAAGTTGCTCTATACATTTAGCTAACATAATATGCAAATGAAATTTTGATATCTTTGACGCATGCGCAGTAAAAAAATATATAGTAAACCTACTCATTTTTCATACAATTTTTATTATTTTTTAATTCTGATTACAGGGTACTGTGTGCAATGTTGTTTGTCATATTTTCTGAAAAAAATATTACTTTATACTAAGAACTCTGAAAATTATAATGGAAAAACTTGGAAAAATTTGGGACCATTTTTATAAAAACCTTAATTACTCTGCGAGTGTGCATGCTATTTGCATAAAAATGAACACAGTGTATTACAATAAGGCATTCAATCATAATCTAGAGTTTGAGCGCTTTTGTTACATTAGTTTTGACAGGGTTATTCAAAAGATATTCATTCTTTTTTAATTTGTTGACGGTCCCCTATGGCGTTTCGGTAAAAAATCTTCACGGAGATGTATGACGTATACTATTATATTTATACACTAAGAATTTCGAGATGATTCTTCATGTATTTTTCTAGATATTTAGTAAAATGTCTAAAATCGCAAGTGTCCCATAATCAATGGCAATATAGTGTATATACACACATATATATATATATATATATATATATATATATATATATATATATATATATATATATATATATATATATATATATATATATATATATATGTGTGTGTGTGTGTGTGTGTGTGTGTGTGTGTGTGTGTGTGTAGTTTAAGTTTAATATTTTATAGTTTAATTTGTTTAGTTTAATATTTTATATTTTTATCAGTCCTGTAAAATTGTATATTATGGTGTATTTTTCGATATATATATATAATATGCACACACACTATGGGGCCAAAGGTGACCGGCCACTTGCGAATTTTGACGTTTTGTTGACTATCTAGAAAAATTCTAGAGGAAACATCCGGAAACTCCCAGTATATAAGCAGAGTAGTGCAAATCATGTTTCCACAAAGATTTTTTTCCTGAAACTCCTGAGGAGACATTCAACAAATTGAAAAATAATTAATCTTTTTTTGGATAACCCTGTTAAAACTAATGTAGCAAAAGCGTGCAAACTGTCGATTATGGTTAAGTGGCTTATTGTAATAAAGTGTGTTCATTTTTACGAGAATAGCATGTATACTGGTTGAGAAATTAAGGTTTTCATAAAAACAGTTTCAAATGATGCCAAGTTTGTTGCTTATAATTTGCAATTTTTTTTTAATCCAAAATTTTTCATTTTAGAAAATATGATGTACAATATTGTACATAATATCCTGTAATCAAAATTAAAAAAGTGTAAGAATAATGAGTAGGTTTACTAAATAAGCTTTCATTGCGCACGCATGAAAGCAATAAAAATATATTTACACAATATGGGTGCTCAATATATAGAGCAACATTTGTGAAAGTCTCAAAAGCGTATTTTGAAAATTCTGAAATATGTGCTTGATAGAATAAGATCAGAATCCGTTGTTCCCAAAAAGAAGAGGGGATGCATCCATATTTCCATTGGTTTGTGTTCATACAGCATACATAATATTGCATGTGATACTATATTTGGTTATTTTTTATTCTATAGATTGTGTTATAAGCTGCCCTATTTTAAATTTGTTTAATGATACTCTTCATTCAGTTTATAACTTAACTTGCTTAGATAGATCTATAAATATATTCCAAAACTGCATTTTGAAACTTTAAAAAATGTATTTTGTTTTATTTATTATAAACAGCATTAAGCATCGGTAAAAGACTAATCAATGTTTAAATTATTGCAGTACAATGTAAATTGCATTGATAATTTAAAATGTTTTCCTCAATAATCGTTTATGTTAGTTCAAAAAATTCTAAAATCTGGAGGAATTTTGACTAAATGCTTCTAAATATTATAGTTCCCCGTGTCGTAAAAAGAAACTCTTTTATCCACATTGCTTATTCAATGTATCATTATTTCCACAGACGATATGAAATTATAAAATTTTCTCCATAAGTTTTTTTTTTATTTATTTATTCTTATTTATGTATGTTTTAAAAAACACTTTTACATATAAATGTTTTATTCGTAAATATCTGATTTATTCCTCATTTATAATATTTATTTCTAATTTTTAATAATAATATTTTCTATATAAGTTTTTTATTTTAAGGTGAAAATTATTTCTTTTATTTAATGGAATTTTGGTTATACTTTAAATCTTTATGCAATTAGAAAATTAATCTGACGTATCATTAGTTCTGCGAGCATCAGGTATTTGAGGTCGATTTCAATTCAGTTTTCTGCCTTAATTTAACATTTCATAATGTTTTTATTTTTTGGAAATTTATTTTTCATAAATCTTAAAAGGTGACAGTGTTACTTATATTTATTGCAGATGCAGAAAGCCATAAATGTAGATGCACACCACATCACTCAAAACTGTTTTACAAGTGCGAAATATGCTGCAAAATATTTCTTTTCAAGAGTTTTTGAAAAAGTGGATTCTGAATTACAGCAAGAAAAACTGTTTGTTTATGGGGTATGCAGCAAAAGGTTTTCAAGAAAAAGTTATTTGAGCACACATATGTTAATTCATACTGGTGAGCAACCTTTTGTATGTCAGATATGCAACAAGAAATTTTATCAAAAGGGGGATTTAGCCAACATCGCTTAATCCATACTGATGAAAAACCTTTTGTTTGTGAGACATGCAACAAAACATTCACTCAAAAGAGGCATTTAAGCAGTCATCAGTTAATTCATAGTAGTGAAAAATCTTTTGTGTGCGAAATATGCAGCAAGAAATTCTCTCAGATGTCTGATTTAAGCAGTCATCTATTAATCCATACTGGTGAAAAACCTTTTATCTGTGAGATATGCAACAAGAAATTCTGTCAGAAGTCTCATTTAAGAGGTCATCTATTAACTCATACTGGTGAGAAGCCTTTTGTCTGTGAGATATGCAACAAGAAATTCTGTCAGAAATCTCATTTAAGAGGTCATCTATTAACTCATACTGGTGAGAAACCTTTTATGTGTGATGTGTGCAGCAAGAAATTCTCTCGGAAGACTCATTTAAGAGGTCATCTATTAATTCATACTGGTGAGAAACCTTTTGTATGTGATATATGCAACAAGAAATTCTCTCACAAGTCTAATTTAATCACCCATCTGTTAATTCATTCTGGTGAGAAATCTTTTTTTTGTGAAATATGCAGCAAGAAATTCTCTCGGAAGGATAATTTAAGCAGTCATCTGTTAACTCATACTGGTGAGAAACCTTGTGTGTGTCATATATGCAACAAGAAATTCTCTCAAAATAGTAGTTTAAACACACATTTGTTAATTCATACTAGTGAGAAATCTTTTGTGTGTGAAATATGCAGCAAAAATTTTCTCGGAAGTCCCATTTAAGCAGACATCTATCAACTCATACTGGCGAAAAACCTTTTGTCTGTGAAATATGCAACACGAAATTCTCTCAAAAGAGTGGTTTAAGCAAACATCTGTTAATTCATACTGGCGAAAAACCTTTTGTGTGTGAAATCTGTAACAATAAATTCTCTCGGAAATATATACTAAGCAAACATCTTTTATTACATACTAGGGGAAAAAGTTTTGACAAAGATATACAACAGTAATTTCTCTTCAAAAAAAAGGTTTAAGGAAGCATCTGTAAATGTATTGAGAAAACTTATGCGAAATATATACAAAAAAAAAAAAAAACAATCTCAAAAACAATCTGTTTATTTTTGCTCCCATAATTTCTCTAATTGCGAATAACGAATTTCTATACTTATTTTGTTCAGGAACTGCTGCATATTCTAATATGAAAATAGTATTTCATTCCTAATATTATACAGACTAAAATGAAATGTCTACCAACAAAAATTCTGCCAATTTAAACTGGTAAATTAGCAAATGAGGAGGTTTAAGATAATTTCTGGCAAATACATTTTTTATCAGGCTTTATATTTTATATTAACACAAAAATATTGCAATACTTTTTTGTATTATTTATTTTGCGTAGCATAGATTTATAAGTCTGTAAGAGTGAGTCTGTTAGTGATTGAGAATATTTAATTCAGAAAATTATTAAAAGTAATTTCTCACAGTGAAGTTCTTTGATTTTAAAACTCTCGTTCTCATAATTTATTAACATCTTTAGTCCTGAGACAACTCCATAAATCAGTTTAAAATTTCTATAAAACATCTCCAAAAATGTCGATGCTTATATCGATGTCTATATATCAATGCTTATGATAAGCACGCATTTATCAAAAATCTAGAAGTATGTTTAACAATTCTAGTAGCATTTAAAATAAATTAAAGAATGTTCCGTACTACTTGGTTATCCTGTCGATCATTTTCACCAAATTATAAAAATCGCCAAACTAATAGCCAAGTTATGCCTATTGGCGTAATTTTTATTTTAAATAACGAAAGAATAAATAAATTAATAAAATATGGACAAAATTACAAGTGGAATTAAAAAGCACTTGATAACGTTTTAAACATGTGCATCGTGTTTAATGTGATTGAATATGATATTCACAATCATCCATTATTGGCATTTAATCTTATAATTTGGCGATAATTTTTTGGTCGACGGGATAACCAAGCAGTATCGAATGTTCTTTAGTGTCTCTCTCAAGCGTCATCAGGACTAAGGAGGTTATGCTGAAAATACTGTGTTTAAAGGGGTACTCTCCTGAATTCTGCATAATGTTGAAAATAAGATATAAGTAAATGTGTTTGATATATTGCATGTCAATTAAAAAGACAATCTGGTGAGGTTTCAAAATTTTGCTAAAAAGTGTTTTATGTTGTACTTATCAGGAATCGGTAAAAATAAAATATCCTAATTTGATTACAATGTCATTACTTAATACCTGTAGTTATTAAATTGCTTAGTTTCAAGATCTTCTGAAGTCTGATTGTTTTTTCATAAAAGTATAAAGATCTGATGTGATTTTTAAATGTCAATAAATGTTGCTAAAAAGTATTTTATATTTTTTTGTTTTCTTTTTCCAATTCGATCTCCTTTTAAAGCTGATTGATTACAATAAACTTATCAGTACTATTCCAAATGCAATATTGAAAATAAATTTCGTAGTATTTATTGTTCGTTCAGAGGTAGGGGAGAGGAAACGTTTTAACAATCTGAAAATTTTTCTTCAAATAAATTATTTTTTTAAAATGTTTATGGCAATATATAAGTACTGCTTCAATGGAATAAGTACAAAAAGCTGCACCATTTTGTATGCACAATACTATCTAAGCAAGATATGTATTTTTCTCCCTCTTGAATTTAAACTTCTGAAAATAAAGTTCTAAGACTTTTGTTGACAATTTTGTATCCCTAAAATTTTGATTTATTTTTCAACACTTAAATAAAGATGTAATCTTTAGTTTATTATCTTTGTTTTATTCATATTCTTCAGTCAAATTGAGTAAACAGTTGTAATGTTGAACTGCATGTAATGGGGCACCATTGAACATCTAGAACTATGAAGTAAATCTTTCTTCATGTACCTAAATATTATTATTTTTGGAATTTTTTCTATGTGTAAAGAGGTTAATTAAGAATATCAAAGAACATGGAATCATACTCTTAACAATCCCTTCTTACTGCACACATCTATTACAATCTCTCGATGTATCATCGATTGGAAGTTTCTAATCTAAATTGATGATGGCATTCATTATTTGATAATTGGAAAGTCCAGATACTCAATAATGATTCGTGATTCAGTAGGTTTGTCTAACAAAGCCTATACTCTTTTGTTTTTATTCTTTCCCAAACATTATTTTTGGTTTTCGTACTAGATAAAACGGAATTTAAGTCAGTTTTTTTTCATAAGAAGAGTGAATGAAAATTTTTAATTTTCCATAAGTATCAGATATCATATTGGTGTATTTCAAAGATATTATTAAAAAGTTTTCGCAACCAAACATAACTTGAGGGACATTCTGTGTTGTTTCAACAATGATTATTGACATCAACTTTGATGGATTTAAGTTTGGTTAATATACAGGGTGATTATAATTAAAGTCCGAGTTTCAAAACGCTCTAAAAAGCGAACCACTCGTTAGAATGGCGTCAAAATTTAACAGCGTATTATTGAAGAAGGGGAAAGAACATGAACCAAAAAAAAGTTCCAAATTTTAGCGACAGAGGGCGCTGTATGCGTCAGAATTTCGACTACAAAGGACAAATCGTAAAACAACGGCTAAGGCGTAAGTTACACGATATAAGTTACATTCATCGGTCCAGCGCCTTTTTTCATACCCTTGAGAGTTCTGAACTTCTGCAGAGCCACTGGTGCAGAATCACCGTTCTTGTAATAAAGCTTTACAAGCAGAGCACGATCCTTAATTGAAACACTCATGGCCAACGTCTGAGAAGCGAAATGAGGAAACGCCGTTTACCCAACTCTTTTATAACACCTGAAATTGTCGTGCGCATGCCAGGTATTTTAATTTACATATATTGACGCTTACAGCTCCGTCTGTCACTCAAATTTGGAACTTTTTTTGGTTCATGTTCTTTCGCCATTCTTCAATAATACGCCGTTAAATTTTGACGCCATTCTAACGAGTGGTTCGCTTTTTTGAGCGTTTTGAAATTCGGACTTTAATTATAATCACCCTGTATATATATATAAATATGAGTTTCAATGAAATATAGTTATTTAATTTTATACATATTACTTAATATTTCTGAAACAAATGCAACTTTTAAAGAAAACTCTCAATATTTTCTTAATTTATTCATTTGTTCAAAGGTGCCCCTACATGGGGAAGGTTTGAACAGAAATCTTTCAGCTTTTTAAATCTCCACAACATTTTTAATTTACATGGAAAACTTTTAATTTCTGGTTCATATGATGAAGAAATGCATTTTTTAGGTGCTTCGTAATTATGTAAACACATAGCACCTATTGTTGTCGCTCAGTCCGTCCGTCTGTCTATCCGGATATAACAACGCAAAAACTATCCAACCGAATCGTTTGAAATTTAAAATATATAATTTTTACATAATTTTGTCGAGTCATTTAAAATTTTATGAAAATAGGATGCATAGATCAATTACAGGGACAATTAAAAGTATTCTGTTACATTACGATCAATGGGAAAAAATTTCAAATGCATTTTAATCGTTTGAAATTTAAAACGTATAATTATTACATAATTTTGTCGAGTCATTTCAAATGTTACGAAAATCGGATGCATAGATCAGTTACAGGGACAATCAAAAATATTCCTTTACATTATGATCAATGGGAAAAAATGTTTCAAATGCATTTTAATGGTATTACACTCATTTGAACATAATATAACTGACATGAATCTACGAATTATGTACTAAAATATACATTCTGTACAATCTGGGATGCAAAGAATATTTATTATTAAATTACAGGGCCACACAAATGTATTCCACTAAATAATGTTATACGGGGAAACATTGTTTGGGGCGTGTTTTAATTATATTAACCTACTTCACATTTTATGAATAAGATATACGTTATTGAAGTATAATAAAAATTACTCCCTGCATATTTACAGGAACACAAAGATTTCGACCACTATACTGTATCCAAAGTACGCTCTACTATACCAGCAAGATCTGAATATTTAAAAACTTATAGTACGAACGCACCTCATTTGCTACGCTTCACGTGCAATTTCCAACTTGTTTTATTATGTAATTCTTAAAACGCAAACAATATAATTTAAATAAGAAATGTATTGATTTTTTTTTAAATGTACAAACTTGTCCCCTTTCCCCTACAGTAAAAAAAAATACATTTTATGTTATGGTCTGTAAGCATAATCCTTTATGAATTATTTAACTCCATTTCAAGTATTTATGAAAAAAAAGAGTATGTATTTCTGAGGAATCCTTGATGGCCCGCTACTGTGAGACCACATAACATTTTTAAAGACACCACTAATTTGAAAATTTGGTACTACTTGATTATCTCGTCGACCATATTCACCAAGTTATACAAATCGCCAAACTAATAGCCAAATCATACATATTGACTTAATTTTTATTTTAAATAACGAAAGAACAAATAAATTAGTTAATCATTAATAAAAATACAAATCAAAAGTCGAAATAAAAATCACATGATGACATTTTAAACACATATTTCGTGCTTTGTATCATTGAATGTGACCTTCACGATCATTCATTATTGGCGTTTAATCCTAAAGTTTGGCGATAGTTTTTAGGTCGACGGGATAACTAAGAAGTTTCGAAAATTTTAATGATCCTCAGTACCAGTAACTTTTTTTCGCGACTCTAGTGTAAAGACCTCAAACGTACATTTTCCCCACTCTAAGAAAACTGCAGCTGATCCCAAATCGTTCACTTTTATTTCAAAAAATAAATGAATAAAAAAATAAAAATAAAAAGCCTTATCTTCTCCCAAGCAGTAGATCCATTGCTGCAGTTTACACTTTCTCATCTAAGTAACAATTTTGAATTTTCTTTGCAATGGGGAAGGGCAACTCACAGTGTTAATGGGAATTTACTCGTGTAGAAATCGAAGAATTTTAGACAAAATTTGGGATTTTCAAAATTTTGAAATCATATTTTTTGAGGGATTACCTTATACATGAGTCAGTAAAAAAATAAATTTTAAGCAGATAATGGGCGAATAGGCAAGTCTTTTAACTAATCACATAAGGGTCTGGTTTGGGTTATAGATGGAGAAAAGTGTTACTTTTGCTTAACAGGTTACACACTTGCGCGAGTAACAGGTTCCAACAGCCTGTTATTTTTGTAACGAATAACTAATGGAATACTTTTAACGAATGATCTGTTTAGAAGGTCATTAAACAAAATGTTTGAAATAATTCCAGGAGTTAAATATAGACGCTGTTCTTTTGTTCAAATAAATCACACCATTAAAATCAGTTTTTTTGGTTAAAAAATTAAATTTCGCAAGATATAACCTATCAAGTTATGATCGTGTGAGTACCGTGTATTTTCAGCTTTACTGACACTAAAAATACGTTTTCTATTTATGGTTCATAAGACATCAAAAAATCAATAAACTGTTAAAGTATCATAACTCAGTAAGTTTTTGCTATGGAGGAATAATTTTTTTCTGCCTAGATGTTGGAACATGAGAAACTTTTTCAGAATGAGGCTTTAATTCCTTTGTATATTTTTTAAATTTCTTAACTCACTAATATTATGATTTTCTTTACTGAAAGTCTGATTTATGTACATAACAATTAAAAACACTTAAAACATTAAATAAAATCCACAACTGACAAGTCTCGACCACCTAGTGGCCTTCATCAGGGTTATACAAATACGTCCTTTAGTAAATAATTATTAATATTAGTAATTAATTTCAGAGCGTAATAGTCATTTAGTTTATTATTAATTTCTTAACTACTGAAAAAGCACCTTTTTAAACAGAAATTGAATTTTACATGATGCATAAAATGTGAAAAATGTTTTCATTGGAACTATTTCACTTAAACTATTGGTTTAGAAATTAATTTTTAGTAAGTGATAAGAAGAGACGCCATGTAAAATAATTAATTCCGTTTTAACATGGCTTGTAAAAAATAAAATTTTATTTCCGACTTCATTCCTGGCAAACCCATATGCAGAGCGAGCACTATAAGACTGTGAAATCATTATTTATGCATACAATCAAATATAATTTTGAAATGTAGTACTAAATTCATGTTTTCTATATTTGCAGAGTAAAAATCAGAGAATTCATTAAATTACCAGTATCGCAACTCAATAAGTTTTGGTCATAGAAGAATATTATTTTACTTTTTATACATGTTAAAACGCAGAAAAGGTTATAAGACATTAAAATTATCTGACATTAAAATATTACTTTTTATTTCTGAAGTATTTAAAAAGCAGTTATTTTAGCGTAAATCGATTTTTATATGATATCCCACACAACACACTTACATTTCTGAGACATCGCAGGTCTGTAGAACTGCGATGTTGTGATGTCGCATTGATTGTCTTAGATAGGATCTGGCGACTGCCGAATGTCCGTGAGCACACTGTAAAAAAATGGATTTTCAAAAATGAGTAAAAAGTACTCAATTTTGAGTATGTTACATACTCAAAATACCTACGATTCAAATGTACTCAAAATTGAGAAACACATGTACCCATTTTTGATCACACGGTTGTCTTCGAATATGAATCGGTAAATAATGATATACGGGGAAAAAATTGTTGGGGGGGGCGTGTTTTAATTATATTAAAATATTTGACATTTTATGAAATTAATGTACGTTGCTGAGGTTTAATACAAGTTACTTCCTGTATAATAGAAAGCACTAGTAGTTATAGGAACACACAACATATTTTGACACTTTACTGTACCGGAATACGGTATATTATAACAACAAAATCCGAACGTTTTTAAAACTTCGTTATTGTACGAACGCACCTCATTTGCTACTCTTCACGAGCAATTTCCAACTTGCAAAGAGTATGTTGTTTTAATCTAAAATAAGATTAGACAGAAATCAATTTTATAAACGATATCTTGCTTTAATAATATACAATATTGAACTTTTACACTTAAAATTGAAAGCTGATCTAAGTCATAGAAATTTTACACTGTAGCACGAATTCAATCTTATTAAACACTAAAAAAATATAATATGTCTCAGTAACCTCAGATAAGTTCAGACAAGACAGGTGTAGGGTTAACATGCTAGACAAATGAATGGGTATTAACCCTATCGCGACGAGGGTCCTCTGCTCAATTTTTAACATTTTGCCTCCAGTTTTTCAAGTCAGTAAAGTTTCTTTAATTGAATCGCGAAATGTATAATTAAATAAGATAAACCTTACAATTACAATTAACTGCTCAGAATAATGAAGCGTTATGTGTAACTTAAGAGGCTACTTCAGTCAATTGAAAAGACCCTTTCTCTAATGCTAATCCTATGGGAAAAAATTATAAAGATATATTGGTTGCATTTCAACATTTTAGCTGAGATTGATTTGAATGCAGGCCGTTTTTTTACTTTTCCGATTTTGTTTGCAGATATTTTTAGAAAAGTGCTTTCGCTTTCCAAACTGGATACGAAAATGACAGCGTACTCGTAAAAAAATGTCTGTGAACAAAATCGAAAAAGTAAAAAATGGCCTATATACAGGCCCATCTCAACTATCCGATGCAAGAAAATCATTCAAAAGTATTGAATTACAACCTAGATATCTTTATGAATTTCTTCCGTAGGATTAGCATTAGAGAACGGGTATTTTCATTTGAATCAAGTAGCCTCTTAAGTTGCACGTATACCGGTCGCTCTCCCTCAAAGTTACTTACAAAGAGAGGGCCAACTTTGATAATCACAGATTTTGACTACTATTTTAATATATGTTGTAGGGCAGAGATCCCTTAGCCCCAGTTTTAATGGATTTTATGCAACGCTCCTTAGTTCTCGATAAACAAGAAGGTCTTATATTATGATACAATTTAAATATTAACTTTGAAAAAAAGGAATGGTTCATCGTGGCTCAGCCGGTATAGACTTTACCCGCAGACCAGTGGACCCGAGATCAATGCTTGGTTGCATGTTTCTTTTTTCGCATTTTTGTTTTATAAATTATAATTTAATCATCATTATTAAAAAATCTTAATATCGTATCTTAACTACAATGTTAGCATATTTAAACATTAATTTATCATTTTTGGATTTTGAACCATTATTACTCATCATTTAAGGGAATTTTCAAAAACATTCTATCTGTTATTGAATAATAGAAATTCTAAAATTTGCAATGGTGCCTATTTATTTGCTGTGCTATTTAATTTATATTTAAATAAAACATAATCAAGTAAAAATAAAAGCAGAAAGAAAATGAATATTACCGTAAAATGGGGTGAATCGGAACACTTTTCAACTTTAACGTTAAAAAAAAGCAACAAGTGATTTTTTATTATTTTTATTTTTCTACTAGAAACTTCGGTCTTGTTTACTTCTTTACTTTTTAAGCAAAAACGACACATTTTTACTGTTTATAAATTTTTTAATGGTGTTCCGATTCACTCCACAGATAGGGGTGAATCGAAACAAATGTCATAATCTTTCATTATTCCTATTCAAACTTTGATAGGATAAATAAAAACAGATAATAACGATAAGGGAGGAATAAGAACACGTAGTTACCGTGAAATCAAGCCTTTATTTTATATACAAGTAAAGATATGCCTTTTTAAAAATTAGAAAACAACTTTGAAATCAAGAAAAATTAAAATTTATTTTAAGAAATTATATTCAAATTGCAGAAGTAGAATTTAATACAAATTCAGCCCTGTTCTATGTTATCCTTTATTAGTGGTCATTGGGTAAGTGAAAATGTTGAGTTGCCCCAATCGCTGGATGTATTAATACGATTTACTAATACGCCCTCATCCCCAACCCTTAGTACTGTTTGCGTTCCTCTCCTTTTTTAATTGGTTTTTCATTTTGAGATGTTTGTGTAATCTTGTAGATGTCAAAGAATATTTCTGTGCAGTTTTTCTAACTAATTTGCTATTTTTAAATTCTTTTATTGTGTGTTCCATGTCTGTTGCATTAAGCGTTGACTTTTTTGTTTAACCAAGTAATTTCTTGGCAGTTTTAAAATCTTCAAGTAATTAGAACAAATTAAATATTGTTACAATACATATTCATACATATGTTTTCATATATTACATGAAACTATTACTGTATAGAATAATAAACCATGAGAGAAAACGTGTTCCGATTCACCCCGTAAATTTTAAACCTCTGATGTTACAAGCCATTTTTCATTTTTTCATTATGTAATTTAGAAATAAGTAGAATTTAATACAACGTATCGTTTACAGGACTATCATTAATTAAAAATCCCCTCTCTTAGGTATAGAATGCGAAAAATACTGTAGTTACAGACAAAGTTTTGAAGACGTTGAAAAAATGAGGTTTTTGAGGATCCTCTTAATGTTTTTTTATATACCCAAACAGTGGTGCCAACATGTCGAAACTGAATTTGCCAACTCTTAATCTTATTACCTTCTTATGAAAAAATTGGCAGCTAAAAATATCATCACATATATTTATAATGAATTTATTTGTATGATCGGGAAGTTTCGTTCCTTTTCACCCCATTTTACGGTAAGTAAAATAAAAAAGCAGCAAAATATAAGAAAAATAGTTCAAAGATCCATCGTACGTTTTACAATATTTAAAATCTTTAATTTGCAAAAAGAGTACGTAACCGTAATTTTCTGCGTATAATCCGCGGATCACACAATTCTTTTTCGACACAGAAATTTTATTTTGTAATTGAAGCCAAATATTTACGGCGATCTAAAAAGTTAAATTGTATTTAATAAAATTTCTGGGTCGAAAAATGATTGTTTGATCTGCGGATTATACGTAGAAAATTACGGTAGGTTGTAATTTGGTTCTTATGTTTATTTTTAATAGAATTATGTTTATTAATTTAAAAACAGAGTAATTTTATCATCGCATTGAATTCCTTTATTAAAGCAATACATGAATGATGTTTCTTTAAAATCAGGAATTGACACAGTTGTTTAATATCATTGCATTGAAAAGAAATGTATGATATACATTTAAAAATGGATTTTTTTTAAATAACATTTTTGTATTTATTTATGATGTTTCATAAGAATTGATGTACATTGTATTTTTAATTGACAATGAGATTATTAAATTATAATTACAAGTATATAATCAAACAAAAAAAATGAGAAAAACAAAAATGGCGCGTCCTGCTTTCGAACCCGAACCCACTGGATGATTGGTTACTGCTTATCCGACTGAGCTACGACCACTTGCACCCTTTCTTTTCAAAGCAAGGTATTTCAGTTGTGTAAGTATATTAAACCCCCTGTTTCTCAAGAAGTAAGGAGATTTGATTCTAAGGGTGTCTGCCTACAACATATATTAAACGAATCAAAATCTGTGATTATCAAAGTTGGCCCTCTCCTTGTTAGATATTTTTTATGAAAAAATACTCCGATTTTAAATATTAACTAGATAATGCCCATCAAGATTTGACAATAAATAACTTGAATGTTTCATCAGAAAAATTCTTGAATTTTTAATTACTTGCTTTTAAATTTGTCTATTCAAATTGTGATGAATTACTATATTACATAAGTGATTTCTAAATTTTTTCTTTATTTTGTTTTTTAAGACGATAGATGGTCTAATCTATTCGATGTAGTAAAATAGTTTTAAGTTTGTAATTTACAACTAATTATGTTTGTATTTTATCAGAAATTTAACTAAAAATACTGTGCAAAGTATTTATTTTTGCTTCCTCCTCTCAAGTAACAATATTTACGTGACCATTCAAAGCTGCCATGACTTTTATTTTTATCTGTCTCATTCTCTAAATTCTTAAATTTGAAATTTGATGCAGCTAACTATTTATAATTTTTTTATTACTTGAATTTTCTTATACATTTTTCAAATATTAAATCATGGGTATCAATGAAATTTATTTTATCGCTGTTATACTTATATTTCTATTTCTTTCCTTTTTTTTAATAAATGACAAATTTTTCTTTCTTACAGACATTTATATTTTTGATAATGGTAGAAAAAAATGTAACGAAAATTGTAGATCAGTTCATTTTTTATGTAATTGATAATTGCATCTAAAATATTTTAGGGTAAGTATTTTAAATATAAAATAATTATTTTTTCAAGAAATTGCTTAGTGTTAAATTTTGTTCAATTATAAAGCATTCAAATAATAATAATAATAATAATCCTAAAACTTTTCTTATTAATAAAATACGTTAGTATTGAAATGAATTATTGACAAAAAATCTACAGAAATCATTTTGCCGGGTTTGGATTCGAACCTGCATCCTCTACAAAAACTCAAAGCTTAAAACAGCTGCCTTACCCCACTACGCTATCAGGAACACACGGTGTAATCGTCTAAGATGGAGAAGTTCTAGAATCAGTTGACACATGCGCAATTGTCTGGAATTTGGATTTTGATTTTACAGAAACTGTTTTGTGTTTTAATGTTTATGATAACTTATTATTATTATTGTGATATATTAGTATTAGCTACAACTTAATATGCTAACACTTCCAATCTTCGTGTAACGGCAATTTATAAGAAGGATTACCAGTCATAACTTTTAGCCTCAGATCATTCAGTTTATCTTCTATGTGTAGTACGACACCTTCCGAAACAAACCATATTTTTGAATTGTTAATAATACTGAAAGAGACAAATAATAACATTGTGATAAAAAGAAAAGCTTGTTTACAGTGAGATCGAATAAATTGGTCGCGGGAATATCGGATGGACACAGCCCGTGAATCACGTGACAAACCGGAAGAGGCGAAGTCTGAATG
Source organism: Maratus speculifer (assembly GCA_964019185.1). Classification (NCBI taxonomy): domain Eukaryota; kingdom Metazoa; phylum Arthropoda; class Arachnida; order Araneae; family Salticidae; genus Maratus; species Maratus speculifer. The sequence goes on from OZ025303.1 coordinate 39,627,947, forward strand.
AAGGTTTGTCAGAACACGTTGTAATCGGTCGATCTACAGATCTACACGTTGTTGTATTTGTGAATTATTTGCTTGCGGGAAAAAAAATGGTTTTAAAGTCCGAAAACTTTAAGGATTCGACGAAATCATTCCAAGAATTTATAGAAATTCTTCAGAAGTATGAAATTAATACATTTTCGAAATTTAATGTTGATAACAGTGAGAAAGGCTTCTTAAATGAAAAGTGTAAGTATTGAGAAATTATTTTCTTAATTAGGATTTTATAAGTTGTTGTGCATGTTGCTAAGTTTAAAGTGACGCTATTGGATTAAATTAACTTAAACTTTAATTCCCTGAATATAGTTCAGATTTTATCATCTTACTGCAGTGTTGTGTAAACTTTTCTGTATCCAAAACATGCCTTCTAAAAAAAAAAAAAAAAAAAAAAAAAAAAACTGCTTATAAAATTTTTTGAAGCAATGGCATGTCATTGACCTTCAATTGTGAATTATTGTGTAGTACGCCGGCATCTTATCTATATCATACTATTTTTTCATCTCTAGATCAAATTTCTGAAAATACGAGGCTTCAGTGGAAGAATGGTATCCCCTACTTTCCCATAGGAAGAAGGCATTATACTTGTCATCGAGGAAAAGACAAAAATCTTGCCAACAAAAAGAAATATCTTGAAAAAAAAGCAAGAGAAGGTATGATTTAGACTGAATTTAAATTTTAATTTTCTATACATCTAGTCTATAATTTTATTTTGTAAAATTTTTTAAAAAAAAGTTTTGGATTTTATAAGAACAAAGTCATTTCATTAGTATGTATCATGCAGGATTAGAAATTAGCAGTCATAAGTTGCTAAATGCAACTAAAATATCTTTTGATGACAACAAAATTAATGTATACTTACTTTTTAAATTGGACACCTAGCTTTTTTTAATTTTTGTTTAACAAACGCTTTTACTCCTACTTTAACTCAAGCTTTTTCCTAAGAACACCTGTTTTCCATAAAATATTAGACAGTAAAACATGTTTAAGATGCATTGCATTAACCAATGACTGATATTAGAACCATGATTAGAACTATCCATTAGAACCATGCGTTCTTAAAACTCTTGCGCACCTTGTTCTAAAGCATGGTTTAAAACTGACTTGCACCTGTCAATCAAATTAAGATGACTTTACTTTAACTGATGACTGATAAAACTGACGTTAAAACTACGTCCCTAAAATTATATGGGCCCAATTGAAAGATTAGTGCTAAAAAGGCCTTTAATTGATGATATCCAGATATAACATATGATAATATTAATAGACCTGATTTTAAACATTATTATTTTGATTTTTCAATTTAATTTTTGTATTCTTGGTATTTTCAACTTTTAGATTCATATTAGCTTTATAAAAAGAATTTTGAACATATTTCTAAAATCCATTTATAGTAGTTTAATCGGGTTTTATAGAAAGCCAGTTTTTAAATTGTTTTAATGATTAAGGCAAATTGTTAAATATACACACTCACTTCTGCCCGTAACACATAGAAACAGAAACAATATTATTGTTAATATGGTTGCTAAAAAAAAGAGAAAATATGGGTGTAACACATAATCTAAAATTGCAAACATGAAATGCTGTTTGGTATTTAGAAGAAAATGTAGGCACTATATGACACTTTACTTAAAATTCCTAATTTCTATTCCTGGTAGAATGCCAAAAAAAAGACATTTTTTAGTTAGCCTGGTATTAATGTTATATATGTATGTGTGTGAGCATATATATAAATATATGTGTGTGTTTGATAATGAGTTGCTTTTAAAATAATTGCTGAAATCGTGGTAAGTTTCTGTATTGCATAACTAATTCCTATTTCTTTAAGGCGATAGAGAATCGGCCTACTTATTCCACGGTGTGAAAGAATTTTAAGTTTATAATTTGCAATCAGTTATGCTTGCTTTTTATCGTAAATTTATCTAAAAATACTTGGTAAAGCATTTATTTTTACTCATTGCAACTTTTTTAACAATATTTACTTTTTAAAACTAAATGACTATTAAAAGTTGCCATGAATTTTATTTAATATTAGTCTCATTAAAACCTAAATTTGAAACTTTACGCAGCTAACAGTTTATAATATACTTTTTTATTAATTGAATTTTAGGTACTACATGTTAATCTGTAACTAATTTCTCCCAAATTATTTTCATTGCCAAACTATTTGCCAAATTACACAAATTGATATAATTTTTATTTTAAATAATATATTAATAACACACTAATAAAAACATAAATTAAAAATCTATTGATGATGTAAGAAATATATATAACGTGTTTGATGTCAAGTAAATTTGATAATATTGGTATTTAATCTTATAGTGGAGTGATTGTTTTTTGGGAGTCATTTTGAGATAATCATGTAGAGCCGAATTTTATTTTACATTTTTTAACTATTAAACAATGGATATGAATGGATTTTTTTTGCAGTTCTTAGATATTTTTCTTCCTTTCTATTTTTATTTTCTATGGGGAAAGAATGGAAAACTTCTCTGTCTCGCACATGCATATATATATTCTTGATAATGGTCAGAAAGTATAACAAAAATTGTAGATCAGCTCAATTTATTTGATAATTAAATGTAAAATATTTTATCTTAAATATTTGGTACTACAGTAGACTCCCTCAAATCTGCACAGCCTGGGACTAAAGGTTGTGCAGATTTTAGAATTTTGTGGATTTCTGGTCAGTGCTTTGTGTATATTTTTTTAAGTAATTTGAATGTAATTAATTGTGAAATCAAAAGTATAATGAATGCTTACAATATACTAAAATATTAAAATAAGTAAAAAAACTAAAGTAATAAAAATTTAGATATTTAAAATGATTAAAATACTAAAAGCAAAGATCAAGTTAATAGTCAATAATGTACATTTAAATATTCATTATAAAGATGAAATGTGATGATTCTTCTAAATTATTCAAAGAAATTTGCCTCATAAAGGTGCATTAATATTTCACATCAGGATCATAAAATAACGAAGCTTTATTTGAGGTTTAGCCAGACTTAATAACTAAAAAAGCTTGATTAATACAGTCAAGGATCGATAATCCGTGCACCCATAATTCGCATTATTTTACGAATGTAAACAATGAAATAAACAACTAAAAAAATTTACAAATTCATGATCCAAAAATGATTTTTTTGAAATAAATAATAAAAAAAATGAAAAAAAACATAATTAAACGTCTCTTTTTTATAATATAATTTTTTTGTTTTATTAACAATAAAAAAGAAGCTGTACTACAGAACATATGTATTTATTTTTACATAAATAAATGTATCAATGTTTTAATAAAATAACTTTAAAAGGGCATTTTTTGAGATAGCATAATAAATTATTAGATTTCATATTTATCTTTTCATATTATACTGATTATAGAATTAAGAATAGTATAATTAAATGACATATAATCCATAATACTCTATAATCCACAATATTCCATAATCCGCACAACCTTTGGCCCCAGCTTGTGCGGATTATAGAACCTTGGCTGTACATAAATTTTGTAAAATTATAATTACCAATGATATTAGCAATATCTTAATTTTTTCAGAAATAAATTATTCTTTCTTCAAGAAAAAACATGAATTCAATAACCTTAACAAAAATTAAAAATATATGAAATTGATAATAAGGATAAAATATATGGAATTGATATAAAACTAAAAAGTCAAAATTTCCACCTACAACTGAACTGAATGTTTCATTGTTTACATCCATAAATTGTGTGCAGATTTGAGAGAGTCTATTGTACTTGGTTATCCTGTCGACCAAAAATCTATCACCAGACTACAAGATTAAACGTCAATAATGAATGATCATTAATGTCACATTCAATGACATTAATTACGATACATATATTAAAAACATCATTAAGTGATTTTTATTTCAACTTATTTGTATTTTTATTAATATTCTACTAATTATTTGTTTATTATTGTTATTATTTAAAATAAAAATTGCATCAATATGTGTAATTTGGCTATTAGTTTGATGATTTATATAATTTGGCAAAAATGGTCGACGGGATAACCAAGTAGTACCGTACCAAATATTTTAAACTAGTATATACTCCTATCAAAAATGATGGAATGTAAACGATAAATCTTCTAAACAATGAAGGAAGATCATATTTAAATCAAGAAGATAGAATATAGTAAACGGGAAGAAATGAAAATAGGCATGTCATCATAGGATTTATATTCAAAAACAGTAATCATTTCATAGCATTGCTGTTCCAAACTTCAGGGGGTCTAGGACATAAAAATCTTAAAATTTTCTAAAATAATTTTATTGCACTTTAAAATTTCCCTGTTTTTTATCTTTAAAATGATGTTTGATCATGTTTTTATCTTACCTGGAATAGAAAATATTTTTTTATAACAATATTTGTTGTGATAACTACGTTTTGTGAAAATGCGTTATTCTTCATGATGGATTTTTTCACAATTTCTCGCATTTAAATTGCTTGAAATCAAGAACTGTTAAAGGTAATGTTAAAACTTAGAACATGTCCTTTTCGCATTTTGAATTCCTACTAAACCGAACAGTGTTCAGCCCCAATTAATTCAGAATTGCGGAACTCTACTGTATTAATAAGTAAACTTTTTGCATATAATGTAATTATTTTTTTTAAATTCCTTTTTTAGGCAAAGACGGACCATGTTTTTCAAAAGTCCTACAATTTGACACAAACTACAAAGAAATTGGATTGTCCAGTATCAATAACAGTCTTCAGGGTGTATGCACTGCTTCAGTTACAGGTCAGTATAAGAAACCGTGCAAATTTCATAGATATTGAATTGAATTTTTCATGTACATGAATTTAATTACTAAAGGCATATCATATTCATTTTGAGAAAGTTTTTAAAGTAAAAGCAGGGTTTTTTGATATATATATCTATCAAGATATAGTGTAATTGTGCTAGTAAATGTACTTCTTTGAATGATTTTGGTTTATAATAAAATAACAAATAAAAATTTAGCTTTTATTTTTTTTTTCTATCTTGCATTATTGTTAACTTTTGATTGCATGTTTTATTTACCTACCATTGCTGTTTTTATTGGTTGTTACTACTATATAATTATTGCAGTGTTTTCATTTTGACATTGTCTTGGTATAGCATGTCCCAAAGGGGACCTTGCGCCATTAAACTCAAATCAACCAACCAACCTATTTTTCATTCTATAGTAAAGTGATTTATCTAAAATCTCAATCAAGTATCACTCATCTAAAATCTGCATTATATTTGAAATTTTTTCTCCATCCTTTCTTTCCAAAAGGTTGTGTGAGTAGGGGGGTTAAATATGTGGAAGAAAAACAAAATTTTTCATTTTGGCTGAATTGCATATACCATTCGCACATATACACTGTGGCTCAGTTAATTCTTTTTCAGATCGGAAATTTTATTGTAACAAAAAAGTCAAATAAATGCTAAGCAAAAGTAAATCACATTTTATTTAAAATAAATTGTAGGAAGAAATAGATTTATCTGAGATGTGACGGATACGTGTGAAATTACGGTACATTTTATCATTAAGAGCTCATACTACTGATTGAAAAAGATCCGGATGATAATGTAAAGTCTATGGGAGTGTTCTTTTCAAATATCTCGCTCAAATTTTAATACAGTAGACTCCTTCAAATCCGCACAGCTTGGGACCAGAGTGTCGGCCGATTATCTACGCTAGGGATATAGGCCCAGGGGGAGGGATGCCCTTCGTGGGGGTCCTTCTAAAGGAACCTAACCCGTATTTACGCAAGGTTCGAAGAAAACCACGAAAACTCCGAACGGTTAGGCCGACGGCCGCGATTGGGTTCGAACACAGCACCTGCCGTCTACCAGTTGAGAGGTCAGACCCTCTCGGCCACTGGTGGGGCGCTTGGGACCAGAAGTTTTGCGGATTTCTGATCATTATTTTGTTTACATTTTTTAAACAGTAATTTGAATGTAATTAACAATGAAAATCGAAACTATTATAAAGGCTTACAATATAATAAAATATTAAAATAAGTAATAAACTAAAATAATAAAAATTTAGACAGTTTTTACATGATTAAAATATTAAAAGCAAAGGTCAAGCTAATAAATAATGTATGATTAAGCATTTATTATGATGATAAGGTGTATCTTTCATGTGAAATTTGCTTTATAAAGATACATTATTAATTCACATCAAATCATAAAATAAGGAAGTTTTATTTCAGGTTTAGACAGACTTAATAACCAAAAAAGTTTAGTTAATACATAAATATATTTGATAGCAAGATAGTGATTACAGCAATATCTTGAATTTTTTCAGAAATAAATTTATTTCTCCTTCATGAAAACACTTGAATTTAGTAATATCAATGAAAATTACAAATTAAAATACATATGAACTAATATAAAATTTAAAAAGTACAATTTTGTCCATACATCTAAACTGGATGTTTCATTGTTTACATCTGTAAATTATGTGCGGATTTTGGAGAATTGCAGATTTTAGGAGGGCAAGGGAGTCTACTGTATTTTGATGTGATTTTGCATAGGATAGCTAGGAACAATCCACAACCAGCCTAGTTTTTACTTTTTTGATTTTGATTATATTCTTTTTATATTAGGATAGCTTCAGTTTCATAACCAGTTCTGAAAGCTAGTTTTTTTTTATCTGACATGAAAATTAAAAATCCTTAGCTATCCCATGTGAAAATATTAAAATTTGAGCGAAATATTGAGAAGAACGCCCCCATAGACTTTACATTATCATCTGGGTCTTTTTCAGTCAGTAGTGTGGCATCTTAAACTAGCTGAGTCTCCTGGGACTGTAATAATATCCTTATGTGAATGTGGGATTTGTACTGCAAAATCTCATAAAAAGAACCCAATTTGCAACAGAACAAACTTTGAACTGTGTCCCTGCTGTCTACGGCATGGTATAGTAGGCATGCTCTTGAAGGGAGGGGGGTCTTTTAGTATAGTTTTAAAAATTTTATTTCCACATTCGACCACCAGGGGGCAAACTATTATCAAAACCGTTTCTGGATGAAACCCTGTTAATTAACCTACTCATAGACATATTAGTCTAGGAGGTAGTGGACTTCTGCAAAATTTTTAGGTAATTGATGAAATTACTGCTCGAAAACAGTAGTAAGTAACACTTTTGACATCTTATATGAAATAAGTAATATTTATCCTGAGTTCTGTCAAAAAAATCTGCATTTAAAATGGCATGTTTTTAAATATTTGATCACTGACTCCTTAACCCTTTCCGGCATGTGCAAATTATTCTGTTAGTAAAATGACAAATTATCGACTGTCACCTGAATTTACATACGACTTTTTTAGATATTAAGACTCTCTTAACTGGGTACGGTGTGCTGGAAATGGTTAAAAAATTTATTACCCCCTTTCCCCCTCCTGAAATTTTATGTACTTTTTTTAAATTTTTATTATGTGTTATAAATTATCTGAAATTTGCAAATCAATCAGTTTGTTAGTTTTCATTCTAACAAATTTGGTTTTTTACACTGTAATTCTTTTCCTTTTTTAAAATCAATTTTTTTTATCAAATCAAAAACATTAATGATAAAAAGAAGTTTTAAAGTTTGTTTTTTAAATCTTGATTATAAGTCATCCTACCAAGTTTAACTTCTTTTGCTTTAAAAAAAAGGGATCTGTTGAGTTCTTCTTTATTGCGCTAAAGCAAAATAAAGCACATTGTAATTAATCAAAATATGCCACGAAAGACAATCTTATAAATATCGTTTTAATTCTATATTTTGAATGTTAAAACCATGTTTTAGTAGAATAGTAACTAAAATTATTTTTTATTTACAGCTGGAAAATCCTACAAGGTCACAAAAAGAAGCAATATCTACAAAGATCAAAGATAAGCTTAGAAATAATGAAAATGTTGAAGGGGAGGAAGTTTTTTGGTTTACATTGCCTTCTGCTGATGCTCATAAGAACCACATCCAAGGTGAGATTTCTGCAGTTACAGAACCAGTTGATCCGGTAGTGCGCTCAAAAATAAGAGTTTGTACGTGAAGGGAAAAGAAATGCATTAGTAATATCTGAACTCCTAGAAATATTTGTTAGAACAGATTTAAAGCAAAATGATAAGAAGAGAAGACGTTTTTTTCCTGATATTCCCACAACTAAAGGAATAATTAAAGAAGGTAAAAGAGACATTCGCCATAGCAAAATTGATATGGAAAACACAGAAAAGTTGCTAAAATCTTTTGATAAACGTGATTTATATTTCCGTCCATTTATCAAAGAAACAATAAGTGCTGAAGAGTTCGGAGAAGATGGAGATAATGAAAAAGAGGGTTCATGCAATTTATCATGGAAATCTGTATCAAAGCACCACTTTCTGTTTGTTTACCAGAACAGCGACATGCGGCGACTTTATCATCGATATGCTGGGGAAGCTGTTTTACTTGATGCCACATACAGAGTTTGCAAATATGCAATTCCACTGTATTTCCTTGTAGTTAAGACTAACGTAAATTTTCAAGTAGTTGCCGTAATCATGTTACAATATGAGACAGTAGCTTCAATATGCGAGGCATTGGAAATCATAAAAACATGGAATGAAGACATTATTTCCAAAAATGCTATGGTAGACTTTGCTGCAGAAGAAATATCTGAGTTGGAAAAAGTCTTCCCAGGAATTAGTGTATTTATTTGCAGTTTTCACAGAGAACAAGCATGGAACAGATGGCTGTCCAGGAGTCAAAACTCATCCATTCCAAAAGAAGAGGCTCTAAATCATCTGTGGAAAATTGCAAATGCTCCAAATGATGTAGAGCTACAACAGGCTGTAAAAATTTGAAAAATTGGGAACATTATGCTTCTACACCATTAAAAAACTATTTTGAGAATACATGGGAGCCAGAAATAAGACGGTGGTCCTTAGCTTACAAGCCCGACAGTATGCTGTTAAATATAAATAATGGTGTTGAGCGAATAAATGAAGAGCTGAAATGCAGATTCCTGGATGGATACCGAAATTGTCAATTATCTGAAATTATTGGGGTATTGATTAATACATTCTTACCCCAAAGATATAACACTTATGTCACAAGTAATGTAAGAATGTCTGCTCAATATATGAAATATAATGACCAGTTACCACATTTTTACATGAGCGCCCAAAATGGTTCATTGAGCATATGCAAGATAAACTTGATTATCTTAATTTTGAAAATACTGATTTGGTTAAGCTAACATGTGGCTCATTCCAGGTCACATCAAAGTGTGGAAAAATATATAGTGTGAAATTCGACAAAGAAAATCGCATCTGTTCTTGTTCTTGTAATGATTTTAGAAGAACACGCTTACTAAGTAAGCATTGTTTAATTGTTGGGTAGAAATTTAAACAGTATCATATATCACGCATTTCTGAGTGGTTATTATCCAACCCATTGTTTTGTTGCGATACAGAACTGTTGGATAATAACTGCAATCAAATTGATTCGGAGATAATTGATCTAGAAAATCAATGTGACGATGTGATACCAGAAGAAACTCAAGAGAAAACCCAAGATGCATATGAAGAGTTGAAAAAAAAGAGGAAGTAACAGACGAAAATTGATTAATAAATGTAATTCTCATATGAGAAATTCAGGTTCCATCTTATGGATGCTCCTTGAAACTGCTTTATTAGAATTGGAGAGTAATTTATTAGAATTAACTGGTAAAATGGAAGGCAGAGTTAATCGTGATAAATCAACAGGATTGCCAGTGGAAATTGATGATAATAAAAAAAACTGTAATAATATGCCAAAGAAAGTCGAAACAGATAAGTGAATGAAAGACGCCACAAATGATTCTATCAAGAAACAATATGGGAAACTTAAGGCATGCACTAAAAGAGGCATAGTTGGAAGAGTTGGAACAAAAGCAAATGCCATAAGACAGGCATCTAAACAAATTTCCATTGAAAATGAAACTGAAGATGCTGATGTTTTAATTGATGGACATTTTGAAATAGTCACAGATTGCACTTTACCAATTCTTCATCAATCCAGTGATGAAGAATCTTTGAATCATCAAAATGATTTTGTAAATGAAACAAATAGGGGTGCAGCAGTCGTAAAAACTGAAAATACCGGAATAGGTTTAACTAAAAACTCAGTTGTTAAAATAAATAGAGGTGTGATAAGTGTCATAGAAAATAAAAACGGTAAAACAAATAAAAGAAAAAAATTGTATTCTAGTGGATTATCCAATGATATCATAGAAAATGAATGCATGCCCAATGCCATGCTATCGGACATTGTTATTAATTATGCCCAAGCAAAATTAAAATCACAATGGAAGGATCCTGGCTTTCAAAATACGCTGCTGGGACAAAACTTGTCTTTTTCTATCAAGTCGTCTGGCACGCAGATTCTGCATGTCAATACTAACCATTGGGTTACGATACAAATTATATCAAATTCGAACATAAATGTGTATGATTCACTGGGCCTCATACCAAGTCCCGATTTAAAGAGACAAATTGCTGCCATTGTTTGCAGTGTATCAAAATGCATCAAAATAACTGTTAAAGCTGTCCAAAAGCAACTTCCATCATCAAATGATTGTGGGGTACTAGCTATAGCTTTTGCTATTTCTCTAGTTATGGGAAAAGACCCCACAATCATAAGTTATGACTCAGTGCAGATAAGAAAACATTTAAAAATGTGCTTGAAAAGTGGAGTATTCACTGCTTTTCCAGAGACTTCAAAACGCATTCTACGAGTAAAAGAACAAACATTCGCATGTGCAATTTATTGCATATGTAGGATGCCTTATTTTAATGATGTGAAGTCAGCAGGAATGAGAATGGCACAATGTGGAAAATGCAGTGAATGGATTCACAAGGATTGTGGGAAAATTCCCGAAGCTGCTTTCAGCCACAAGACATATAATTATGTATGCAAAAATTGCACTTCATATCAAAAATAATTGTCAGACTTCAAAGATTTAAATTAAATTATGTATTACCAGTGTTTAAATTGTTTCGCATCAGAGTTTCAATTAAATTATGTATTACCAGTGTTTAAATTGCATTATGTATTACCAGTGTTTAAATTGTTTTGCATCAGTGTTTAAATTAAATAATGTAGTACCAATGTTTAAATTGTTTTGCATCAGTGTTTAAATTAAATAATGTAGTACCAGTGTTTAAAAATGTTTCGCATCAGTATTTGAATTAAATTTTGTATTACCAATGTTTAAATTGTTTCGCATCAGTGTTTAAAGTAAATTATTTAGTACCAGTATTTAAATTGTTTTGCATCAGTGTTTAAATTGTTTCGCATCAGTGTTTAAATTAAATTATTTAGTACCAGTATTTAAATTGTTTCGCATCAGTGTTTAAATTAAATTATGTATTACCAGTGTTTAAATTGTTTCGCATCAGTGTTTAAATTAAATTATTTAGTACCCGTATTTAAATTGTTTCTCATCGGTGTTTAAATTGTTTCGCATCAGTGTTTCAATTAAATAATGTGTTACCAGTGTTTCAATTAAAAAATGTATTATCAATGTTTCAATTAAATTATGTATTACCAGTGTTTAAATTGTTTCTCATCAGTGTTTAAAGTAAATTATGTAGTACCAGTGTTTAAAAAAATTTTCGCATCATTGTTTAAGTATGTAGTACCAGTTTTGAAATTTAAATTGTTTTGCATCATTGTTTAAAGTAAATTGTACAGTACCCATGTTCAAATTGTTTTGTATCAGTGTTTAAAGTAAATTGTGTAATCTTTTTATTCAAATTGAAATTGTTTTGTATCAGTGTTTAAAGTAAATTGTGTAATCTTTTTATTCAAATTGAAATTGTTTTGCATTAATCTTTAAATTATATTGTACCAATATTGAAGTTCAAATTGTTTCGCATCAGTCTTTAAGTATGTAGAAGCAGTATTCAAAGTTAAACTGTTTTGCATCGGTTTTTAAAGTAAATTGTTTAATACTTTTATTAAAAATTTTAATTGTTTTGCATTAGTCTTTAAATCACATTATATTGTACCAGTATTGAATTTCAAATTGTTTTGCATCAGTATTCAAATTTATATTGTTTCGCATCAGTGTTTAATTATATAGTACCAGTATTCAAATTTAAATTGTTTTGCATCTGTGTTTAAATTAAATTATGTAGTACCAGTGTTTAAATTAATCGATAATGTAATACTGACATTAGCAGGGGTGGAGAAACATAATTTTACTTGGCAGTGACAAGTGAATTTTTAGGTAGCTTTTTTTTAAACTGTGTGAGAGATAAATATTGTTAGTGTAACAAATTATTATAATGTAAACGTGTTTCTTAGTTCTATCCTATGTTAAGATTTCCTCTGTATTCATATTTCTTAATTTTATAGAAAAAATTATTAAAATGCATCGTAATAATAATTATTTGTGATGTTACATACGATTTTGATATAGCTATTATCATTTTTTTAATTAAATATTTTGAATGCTAATTCAGAAACTATGCTCCCATTTTGAGCCTTGTTGTATTTTGTAACCTTTCATTATGTTATGTATGGCATATAGTGTAAATAAAAACTTGATATACATTATGAGTATTGTTAATTTATTAGTGCTACATTACAGTTATTTAATCTATATTTCAATATATTTTTTCTTATTTAAGCTGCTTTTTTTATTACTTTTTCAACTGCACAAAAACAAACTTAACCTACCTTTTTCCTACATATGAAAGAACCTACTATTTTCTCTCTAAGAAATAGAATCCCCTTAATAGAAATAGATTGTGATTATCTTGCTATGTTTATTCTAAATAAGGTGATTGTATTGAAATAGGTAACTACACCTAATTAAAATAAACAAAGCTTTATTAAAAATTAAAATACAGTAAAACCTTTGAATAAAGAATGCATATGGGACCAGAACTTTTGTCCCTTATTTGGAGTTTTTACATTTTTTTTTTAATTTTTCTAATAGTGAATTATTATCTAATAGAATTATTTTCTAATAGTAATTATTCGAAGTTTAAGTACCCGAAGGCTATAAATTACATTAATCAGGCACAAAAGAAATGGAGAATTGATTCAAATTTTCAATCAATTTCTAAATTTTTAACTGATTTGTATTTTTTATGTAAAGATTTGTGTACATGCAAAAAGTACTATGACCTATAAAAGAATCTTAGGCACTACTAGGTTATCCCATCGACCAAAAAATTATCGCCAAATTATAAGATTAAATACCAATAATGGATGATCGTGAATGTCACATTCAATAACATTAAATACGATTTACGTGTTTAAAATGTCATTAAGTGATTTTTATTTTGACTTTTTATTTGTATTTTGATTAATATTCTACTAATTATTTGTTTTTTCGTTATTTAAAATAAAAATTATGTTAATATGTATAATTTAGTGAAATTGGTTGACGGGATAACAGAGTAGTACCGAATCTTACTTAAAGTAAAAAGCAATTGTTTTGCAGATTTCAATTTTTCTATTACAAAATCTTTTAGATATTCATTTACCATACTCATAAATCTTAGTCCTTCATTAACGTAGGGATGCACCGAATAGTGATTTTGGCCGAATGCCGAATATTCAGCTGACAGCTGAACCGAATACCGAATATTCGGCAAACCGAATAGTAATTGTTGGGCCGAATAATAACTATTCGGCCGAATACCAAACATTCGGCTTTCCGAATACTTTTTATATTTCAAAGTTTAAATGTATTAAAATCTTACTTTTTAAAACAATTTTACATAATATTTAATAAGAGAAACTTATTTTTTGATAAGCAAGAGCTTTTTATAAGAATATTTAGTGTTGAAAAAACATCTATTTTTTTTTAATTTAAGAAGCATAATTATGAGACTTTTTTAATTAATAAAATTTTACATTTCATGATTTCTTCTACAAATTGAAACAAACATTTTAAAATGAAAGAGAAATAATGAAAAAATGGTTGAAGAAAAACACTGTACAGTCTCATAATTGTTCTTTTTAAACAACTCAAGGCAGATTTTTTTTCAATATAAAGTATACTTTCAACTTAATAATCACTTCCTTTATTTATCTTTAACTTACTTCTGAATAAATGAATGTCTAGCTCAGAAATGTCTAGTTCTTTTCTTATGAATGGTGGCATTTTCCATCTTTCCCATCATATATTTTACAGAAATCAAAGCATGTGAGTTGAAAATAGTTATGATATCTTATTTATTGTTAATGCAACAAACAAAAATACAAGTTCGTCCTAGAGTGAGATGAAATACAAATACGATGTACTTATAATGATTCAATAAGTTGATTATGGTTTCATGAACAAAAATTGTCTGCCTTGATAGCTATTACTAATTTCAAAAGTTTTTCTTTCTTGTTTAAGGACTTTTATTTGGAAAAAGCAATAAACAGAGTATTTGTTAAATAAAATTTGGGAACTTGCATAGGAATCTACACTCGCATCATTTATTCCTAAGGAGAATCTTAATAAATCACCATTTTAATCCTTCTCATGGTTAATTTTCTTAAGTTAAACTTTACAAACAGCAAATAAATAATGTAAAAACATTCTATTTTATTTAAATATGATTTTCTTTCGAATTATTTTAAATAAATTTATAAATTGACAGTTAAAAGTAGAAATTGTGAAAAGTTTTAAGAAATTTGTTTTAAAAGACTTTATTAAGTATTGGATTCGGCCGAATACTTTGATATTCGGCAGGCCGAATAGTTTCATATTCGGCTTACTCGAATAGTTTGATATTCGGCCTAACCGAATACTCAGTAACATGGCCGAATACCGAAAAGATACCGAATATTCAGTACATCCCTAATTATCAGCAGTATTTCAGTGTACCTTATATAAAAGTTTCAATGTGTAACACAAAATAAAGATAACAGGATTAACGAGTGGGTTAGTGTAATAGCACAAAGGGTTTTTTTTAAGACATTCTGAAAGAGAACGAAATTTATTTGAGATGGCATATAAATTGATACTTTAAAAAATTGATTTTCAACAAATTTTCGTGTTTTTATGTATGATCAAGATAATTTTTAGAACTAATTTATTTTACCGTTTTGTGCTATTAATTTCAAATTTCTAGGTTGTTTAGAAAAAAAGTAATCACACCTTAACCAATTGGTGAAAGGCGACTGGTATACGTATTCCATAAGGTGCTGAGAATCCTTAATTATTCTCACCAGTAATATTTTATTGTACATTTTGTCTTATATCCAAGCATTTTCGCAATTTAATTGAGAAAAAATTTTTGTTTTAAAAATCTGGTGATAAAAGATAGAAATTTAATAAAAGATGTTCATACTGAAGGGGTTAAAGTAATTGACAATCTTTATTTGCTGTTAAAATGACACCTGTTTTTAAATCTGTGGAAGAGCACGTTTTTGTAATTTGATAAAAAAATCTATGCTATTGTTGAATTATGAATTGTAAATTCCAATGTAAAACAACCATCATTTGTTTTAACAGATATCGGGAATGTGTTAAGAATTATTAAAATGTTTTCTACCAGGAAAAGAAAATCACCAGCTCACTGACTCAGTTACATGTTAAGCTCGATAACATAACATCCTTGATAGCACTTGTATTGACTGACATAAGATGAAGACATAAACAGCTTTTGAACATTGACATTTATTTACTTGAAAAACGCCAATAAAACATAACACAAACATAGGAAAATTCATGGTTGAATTTTCAAAATTAGTTAAAATTCTATGAAAATCCAATTTTAATTAATTCTGAAATGTCAGATGTCAACTCAATGAAGTGATTGTCTATGTTGCTGAGGGGACTCTGTCATGAAGACATATTTTAATAAGTGAACATCCTAACTCTGCCAGAGGTCTGAATTGCATATTTAATCGCCCACCTGAGTTATTTGTAATACCTTGTGACAAGAAAGCCATATGATTGGGGAAAGGAATTAAGAATGTTTCTGTTCAGATCTGGATAAGACATAAAACAGAGAAAAATAAGAGAGACTGAATATTAAAAGAAAATTGTTTAGATAAAAAATAATAAAGTGTCTATTGTAATGAACTTCACTGAATTGTATAGAAATAAAGATTACTAATAACTGAAATTAGACACACAATAGTTAAACATAAGAAAGGAAAATGAGTCTTAACTCATAACATAGAGTGACAGGAATATATTTAAAAAAAAAAAAAGGCCAGATAAGATTTTTTTTATCAGACACTTCAACTAATACAATATTTAATCTGAAATGACCAGTGGGTTGTCTGAGCAAATATTAATAGGCTTTGGTGTTATCCAGATAACTTAAGGGTGTTCTCAACTGTTCTGCTGAACAAGCGCAAAATGTTTTGATACATTTAGAAATTCATTTTTTAACGGAAAGATATAAAATTGGAAAGCATGAATCTGGAAACGATTTAGAATTCAATCCAGTTTTCCATTTTTTTGACAATAAATTGCTTTTTGAGTTATAAGCTTTTTCGATCACGTGACGAACACATTTTTCACAGCAGTTTGATAATTTTTTCTGCTTTCGCAGCACTGTTAAAAATCTGCAGCATTCTGTCCAGTAATTTGACCGCTTTTTTATTGATATCAATAAAACAACTGTCACTTTACGCTATTCTGAACATATTATTGCCAATTTTATGGTAAAAAAACAGTTAAATAATGGTTATGTTACTGTTTTTTCAGAAAACGGTCAAATGACTGGTCAGAATGCTGCAAAATTTTTAACAGTGAGGGAAAGTCGGTTCAAAACATCCATTTTGACACCTGATTCTTTCTGAAAAATCTATTGTGTTTGCAATAAAAAATCAGGAAAATAAATGTGATTCGATAGTTTCTGAATAACAACATCTGCTAATTTCATGTATTTCTGAACAAAAAAAAATTGAAACTTATGTCATTAAGTTGCCTGTTTTGATTTAAGAACAGCTTTAAATGGTAAAGCATTTTCAATTAAAGCAAAAGGTTTTGGATTAGAATTCTGCACAAGACAAAATTTCACTCAGTTATTATTTACTTGCCAATCAGTTGATTGTCTTGAAAGTAATTTCAAACAGGACAAATTAGTGTATTTTTTAATATAAAGAATGTATGTGGCATTATCAGTGTTTGTAGCAATAAAAATACCAGAGGGTATGTGTTACAATCATGAATGTTCATGGCTGAAGTATATGCTATAACTTTATTTCAGAAACAGAAGATGTACAGAGCTTATTAAGAAAATCCAGAAGGTATATGGTGTATGTTTCCATATACCTTCTAATATACCTAAGGGGCATTGTAAATTGGAAGATTTTAATTTGTTGTTCATTATTAAATACTAGAGAAATCTTTTCATAAAATTTTCTCCAAATGTACAAACTGTGCCTACAAATAAAGTTCAATTAAATTGCGTATTTCTCCTCTTGGGCTACAGTGAACACTGCTTAAAATTATCTTTTGAGTCTTTTGGATACCTCCTACTCCTCTCTCCTACCTCCAATAAAATGCAGTTTTATTTTTTAAATTGTCATTGATGCTTCCATTTTGTAAACAGATAAATTTTGAATAGTAATTCTGTTATTTAAATATCCATTTATTGTAAACTTTAAGAAGATAATTTAAAGAACTCCTATTTAAAATAATATTTTTGATAATGTGTTTTTAAATAGTAATAGACTAATATTAAATATGACTGTTTTCACAAAGTATATTCACAGGATCTCCCTATAAAATTGGAATACCTATAACAAATTAAAACTGCATTATAATTTTATTTTTTTTTTTTTTGGGGGGGGGGGTTGAAAGGCACACTTTTTTAATGAAATTTCCGAAATCAAAATATTTAAGCATCATCACTGTACAGGTTCTACCTATGTTCAAAATGTATTGTGTCTGAATATTTGAAAGCTGAAACAAATTGATTATTTCAGGAGGGGGGGGGGATGGTAGACTATCTTCTCATCATAAATTTTGAAAATTGTTTACTTGTTGCCCATTGTTTTAAAATTGTTATTCTATCAAAGAAACATTTAATCGAACAAACGTTGTTAAAAGTTAAAGCACGACCAAAATTCAGTAAATTTTTTTAGGTAAGCTAATATTTTTATACTTCGCCAAATTAGCGATTATTTGCCAAATCAGCAGTATTTCGCGCCAAATCTATCTTCAGCGGCACGGCTGCGATCACATGACAAGCCACTTCCAGTTTGTCACGTGATTCACGGGCTGTGTTCATCCGAGGGCCTGACTAAGGCAGGGGCATGCGGGGCAATTGCCCCGGGCCCCCCGGCTTTAGGGCCCCCCCCCCCCAAGGACAGATATAAGTTTTTTGTTAAGGAGTATCAAATGATAAAAAATGGTCAAAAGTGACCAAAATTCTTTTTTTTTTCAATTTTAAGGGTCTGTCTTCTCCTACCCCTTCTGTTTAGTACCCATTACCTCCTTAAGGCCTCACCTTTATCCTCATATTCCTGTAATCTAAAAAAAATCTGTATTTTATAGTTTCTTAAAGTTGTCTTTCTTCTGCTATTATGTATATAGATGTGAATAGTACTTGGTACGAAATTTATGTACAGATACAATAGTTATGAATTTCAGTTTTAGTCACTTCAAGTATAATTTACAAAAAATTTTAAGATAGATGGGGGCCCCCCTAATAATGTTTGCCCCAGGGCCCCCCACTGTCTAAGTCGGGCCCTGCATCTGATATTCCCGCGACCGAATAAATTATATTTGGGATGCAGACGCATTTAAAACTAAACTTCTAGCTGTTAAGTAATAGTTCAACTGAGCGAGGATCTCTACGCATGTGCAGTGCGTCACACCAAAGGCAGACTTGTACTTATTTACTACGCATGCGCATACGTGAAATTTTAATTGAAAATTGTGGCTAATTAATAAAATTTTTGAACAAACAAATATGCGATAACAAATCTGTGGCCAAATACTTTTCGTTTAAAAAGAGAATGGTGTGATTTGATGCAGTAGTTTGGTCTCACGGACTGTCGAAAGGAAATGCTTAGCATTTAAAATATATAGATTTCTGAATTTTACACCAAATTTTCTGAAACAGGAAATAAAAAAGGGGAAAGAGTCTCCTCCTCCTCCTGAATTAGAGTCCCACATCTGTTTGATATGCTGTCTAGACAATGCGAATTAGGTCAACGGTGTAATTTTAGATTTTCGCACCTTGCGTTTCGGTTAACTCGAAATTTTAAAATTTAGTTTAGTACATTATTTCAGAGAAAAAACTACATCGAACAGTCTCACTGACAAGCCCGTGTTAACATGGTCACTAAGCTCTCTGCAAAATGAGCAATATTTAAAGCAACATAAATTTAATAATTTAATGGATTCTTAATGCATTTTTCAATATTATCTATCTTCACATTCATATTTGTAATCAAGTATTTTTTATATAATGTTGAAAGAATCAGATTTTATTAGCATTTAAAACTAAATGACTTGAAAATAACATTACAAATTTGCCCTTTTTCAAGACTGTTAGAGAGCTAGAATAATAATCACGTTTGTTTACCTGTGTGTATTATATTTTGAAAAGATTTCTAAGCTAAAAGCTGCAAGATTTGATAGGAGTGTATCTGTACGGCTGAAGTTATGCAGCTCGGTGTCAGTTTTTTAATTTTTTTTAGTTATTTTGTTACCTTTTTGTTCCTTTTTTGTTTGATTTTTAGAAGTTTCAAAATTTTTCCACATGTCAAGGTGAATCTGACATTTCCCCCCTAAAATGAAAAGAATTCTATTCTTATTCTTTTTTCATCTTATTAATATTCAGGATTTATTTGAAAATACGGCACAACACAAGCCGAAACAAAATAACAAAAATCCAATGCAAATTCGAAACAAATAATGGCAACTCCTTCCCGCAACAAACAAAAACTAATACCGCATTTACTCGAGTATACCGCGTACTCCGTATAAGAAAAAAAGACGATTTTTTTAAAATCTCGTATATAACGCGCACCGTAAATTTCATATGCAAATGAACGAATGAATTTGAGTAAAGAAAGTTGATACAAACATTACATGAGGCCAAAAGCAAGGCGAAATTACATTTTTAGACTTCGTGTAGAGAATGAATGGCGGGAGGCAAGAGTGACTGATGTCAATGAGAAATTCTAAATAGCGTTTATATAATGTTAATGAATAAAGTGCAAGGAGAGTGAAATAAAGATGCAGTGGTACTTCAATTAAATAAGATTTTCCGAGTGATTACGTCTTCTTTGAATACATTTCTTGATTCATAATCATATCGTGTGATTACAGCCAGCAGTAAAAAAATATTCCGTGTATAACGCGCACCTAGGAGTTTTGCCCTATTTTTTTTAAGTGCGTGTTATACAGAAGTAAATACGGTAATAAATCAACTGACCCGATGCAGTGCTCGGTTGACGATTTTTTTTCTGCAACCAAATGAAGAATATTGATGATGAATTATTCTTTTAATTATTACGATGATCTTTTGACATTCGTAAAAGCAATTGAATTTCAATCGTCCAGCCTAATAATTTTTTTAAATGTAATTTTTAATGTTAATTTTTCAATTTTTTCACTTTTTAAGGTGAATTTGACTTTTTTCCTGAAATAGATAGGATTGTATCGTAATTTTTTGTCTGAATAATTTTAAGGATTTATTTGAAGATTCGGAAAAACACAATAACCAAAAATCCAATGTAAACTCGAAATAAGTAATGTTAACTCCTTCCTGCAACAAACAAAAAATAATAATAAGTCAACTGACCGAGGTTTATGATTTTCGCCCCCCCTCACCTCGAAAATGACTGATAAAATGAACAATTTTTAAAAGCGATTATTTAACATAAAAGAAAGCAATTACTTAACAAAATTTCTATTTTTTCATCTTCTAATTGTTGAAATTAGTGAGATTATTGAGCATTAAATGGGAGAAAATCGGTATTTATTTTTGAAATCTTCACATTTTGTTTTCATGATCATTAAAAGAAACTGTCCATTTTTTCAGCATTAGATGGACAAATTTGATTTTATTTTCGAACAACTGCTGTAATATTCGATATATTTTAACAACCGATTGGAGAAAAATTACTATTTGCTTCTGAAATATTTACAAAATTTTTATATTTTGTTAACAATCTTTTTAAGAATTTCGCTTTTTTTTGCGAATCTGGTTGATGAAGCTATTTTGAAAATTCCAGAAAAGGAAAAATGTGATGGACTTCCAAGAAAATTAACAAATAAGAAAAATCATGCGTTAAGCATAGACTGATTAACTTCTGATAAATATTTAATAAGTAGACTTTATTGAAAAGTTTGTTCGTTATTGCATATATTTTTTCATGTCTCAGTTTTCGGATTCAAAATCAATATTTTTAAATTTTTGAAAGTAGATGACTTAAAAATTTTGTAAATCACTGACTAGGTTTCTAAAGATAATAAACCTCTGTATATGAACATAAAGGATTTTTCTTCTAGTATCATCAAGACAAACGTTTTTAAAACATATGACACAATTCTTTATTTAAAGAAAATCTTTTTTAATTTGAATAAGTATGCTTACATTACTTCCATATGTTAACCTTTCACATGAATTACTGTATGAACCATGTACAATTCATACCAGATGTTTTCACAGCACTACATGAATCTTATTTGCTTAGCAGAAGGATCATTGCTCCTAAATTGCGACATTAGAGGAATCTAAATTAGAAAGAAATATAAAATAAATATTACTTTTGAGATAAAAGGCATTTTAATAAATCCAATGTCTGGTTGAAATAGGCAATTGATATAGAACACATGAAAATAACAACAAGAAACGGAACGGAACTTTTCATCAACATTGCAGCAACCAACGTGTTAAATTTATTATCTTAGAAGAACAGTAAACTGCTAAAATTCATGAGAAAATCTTTATCACCAACAAAAGGTCTCTCTCACTTTGCAAAAGTAAGATATGTTTACTTAAGTTGACATTTATCGAATCGCCTTTGGAACACATTACAGAAACAGAGGGGCTTTTCTCGTGGATGTACAGATATATTTTTTAAAACTGTATAAAAATCCTGATCATATTTTACCAACGCACACACGTTCATTTTAAATGTGTATGCAAGTCTACTTTCAGATTAAAACTCTATGAAAAAACTTTGGAACATACTTCACAAATAAAAGTTATTTTTCATAGTATGGGTGTCCAAGTGTGTTTTTAAATTATCACTCCATAAAAATACTTCGGAGGATATTTTAATTATTACGATAAGAATAATAGCAAACAAAATATTTTTATTTTTACAGATATGCAGGTGTTTTCTCAGATCATGGAAGACATTTCACAATTTCTTTTGTTTCAAGGAATCCGCACGTGTTTTTTAGATCACCAACGTGTAAAAATACTTTGGAGCATATTTCACAATTTATCATTTGTATGGGTATATAAGTATGTTTTCAGTGTGCCACTTACTGAAAATCCTTTGGAGCATATGTATCACATACAAAAGATTTTTCTTTTGTAATGAACGCTCAAACGTCTTTTCAGAAGCTCACTTTGAGAATAATTGTTTGATTAACCTTAAGAAACAAATGTTTCTTTCTTTGTATGGGTGAGCAAATGACTTTTTAAATGACCCCTCTCAGAGAATTCTTTGGAACATATTTCACAAACAAAAGGTTTTTCCTTCGTATGGATGCGCAAATGTACTTTCAGATGATTCCTTTCAGAAAAGCCTTTGCAACATATTTCACAAACAAAAGGTTTTTCCTTTGTATGGATACGTAAGTGATTTTTCAGATTAGAATTTTGTGAGAATCCTTTGGTGCATATTTCACAAACATAAGGTTTTTCCTTTGTATGGCTGCGCAAGTGTCGCTTTAGATGACCACTTACGGAAAAGCCTTTGAAACATATTTCACAAACGTAAGGTTTTTCGTTTGTATGGATACGCAAGTGTCTTTTTAGTTCATTACTTGCTGAAAACTGTTTGCAACATATTTCACAAACATGAGGTTTTTCCTTCGTATGCGTACGAATGTGTGCTTTCAGATTACCTCTTTCTAAAAATCCTTTGGAACATATTTCACAAACAAAAGATTTTTCATTTGTATGAATACGCAGGTGTTTTTTCAAATAATCATTTTGTGAAAATCCTTTCAAACATATTTCACAAGCAAAAGGTTTTTGTATTTCTTTTGTATGGGTAAGCAAGTGTTTTTTAAGACTACTACTTATTGAAAATCCTCGTAAACATACTTCACAAACAAAAGGTTTTTCCTTTGTATGGGTGCGTAAATGGCTTTTCAGAATATCACTTTGTGAAAATCTTTTTAAACATATTTTACAAACAAAAGGTTTTTCCTTTGTATGGGAACGCAAGTGTTTTCTCAGATTACTACTATATGAAAATCCTTTGGAACATATTTCACAAACGAAAGGTTTTTCGTTTGTATGGCTACGCAAATGTTTTCTGAGATCACAATTTTGTAAAAATCTTTTGAAACATATTTCACAAACAAAAGGTTTTTCATTTGTATGGATAAGCAAATGTCTTTTTAGATGACCACTTTCTGAAAATTCTTTGCAACATGTTTCACAAGAATAAGGTTTTTCATGTGAATGGATTTTCAAGTGTCTCTTTAGATTACCTTTTCGTAAAAATTCTTTGGAACATATCTCACAAACAAAAGGTTTTTCATTTCTATGTATAGGCAAGTGTTGTCTCAGATCACAATTTTTTGAAAATTTTTTGAAGCATATTTCACAAGAAATTTTTTTATTAATTGTTTGAAAGTGAGTCTGAGACACTGACATTTTCTTTAGGGAAAAGATTTAATTTTGTAAAGCATAGATAGCATACCTGCTTAAAATCTTTCAAAAAGCATACCTGCTTTTTTAAAGATGATATTTAAAAAGAAGTATGGAACATTTTCATAATTTAATCTAAAATGATAAAAACATTAATTATATATTTTTTATCTGCACATTTAAAAACATTTGTTATAAATTTTCAAAGCATTCAATAACTTAAACAGCCAAATAATCAAAAAATATATTGTACAAACTATTTATTATTGTATTAAGAATTAAAAACATGAATAGACTGTTGCAGAAAAAAACAGCAGCATCTTCTCTGGACCAAAACACTTTTAAATCTTAAATATTATTGATAAATAATATTCTTGACTGATGTGAAATCAAGTTGCAGTATAAAAGCAATAAACATAAATCTGAAATCAGTAATCTAATTAGAAATACAATATACTCCCTCAAATCCATACAGGTTGGAACAAGTGATATTGCGGATTTTAAAATTTTGCGGATATCTAACTATTTGCCTTTGTCAATATATTTAAAACAGTAATTTCAAAGTAATTAATAATGTAATTTAGATTATAATGAATGTTTACAATAAAGTAAAATATTAAAGTAATTTAACAAAGTAATAAACTAAAATAATAAAAATTTAGATTTTTTTAAATGATTAATATTAAAAGCAAAAGTTAAGCAAAATAATAAATAATGTATACTTAAATATTTATTATAAAAATAAGTTGCTTCCTTCCTAAATTATTCAGTAAAGCTTGCTTCATAAAGGTGCTTTATTATTTTACTTCAAAATCTTAAAATAAAATAGTCTTTTTTTCATGTTTAGCCAGACATAATAATCAAAAAAGCTTAAATAATGCATAAATTCATTTGGCAAAAAGATTGTGAATACCAGTGATATCAACAATATTTTGAATTTTTTCAAGAATTATTTATTTTTCTTTTATGAAAAATCATGAATTCAATAATTTTATGAAAATTACAAACTAAACTATACATAGAATTGATATAAAAATAAAAAAAACTCAAATTTAAACTGAAATTGTCACTGTTTACATCCATAAACTATGGGTGGATTTTAGAGAGTTTACTTTAACATAAAACAACAGTATTAAAAATGTGATTGACAATTTATAACATTAGAAATTTGAGGCAAAAACAAATATCTCAAAATTAAAAAAAGTATCTGTCATTCGGAGAAGTCATTGTGCATTTATGGCTGCTTTTACAGATGGAGATGTGTTTAGATATTTTCATACGTGCTTTGCATGGGAAACTGGAGTAACCTGATAAAGTATTCTGCACTCTAGTGCTGACTTTTAAGTAAAAGTAATGAAAAATAGTGTGAAATAATTGAAAATTTCTTATTTACTACTTTAACACTGAAGGATTTTTGGAAAGGAATACATGTTAAGATAATTTGTAACAATGAGGAAAATTGATCCAATAGTAATAAATATATCTCTATAGCTCAATTTTAATACTCGAGGGAAAACGCTCACAAGATTCCATATTAAGGAATTTTAACCAATACCACTTTCACTATTAGATAATAATTGAAGTTGATATCATTAGAGTAGCAAATTTGCAGTAGTTGTTATTCTCTTAGCACTGGCTCAGAATGTATAGGGTTAGCTATTGTTAAAGAGTAGATTTATATGTAGCAGAAAACAATTTTATTAGATAAATCGAGTAGATTACTTATTTGATACATTCGTCAGAACGCCAGCGAGAACTTCAATACTTACATAGATAGCTATTGTGAAGTATATTTTGAATGTACTGGTGTCATGAGGTCATGTATTATCCGGAAAAAATCATTTTTAAACAACAGCGATGAGTTTTGATTTCCCACAAATTTCCAGTCCTGACTCACGTTTTGGCATAATATACCTCCTGTTCATGGCATAGTGCTTTTTACTGCACTCCAGATAGCTCCAGATAGATTAGCAAATTGCATATGGAATTAGTGTCATACTATATTTTTAAGTGCACCGGAAAAAAGAAACATACCGTCTTATTCTCAAAAGTATGTTAATTATTTTTATTATAAAAAAGAGAAATGGAGAAAAATGAAACTTACAAATCAAACAATTTTCATAGAAGCTGACACCGGACATTTAAGACTGAAAAAAACCCTTAATATAAATAATAATTATGTGAAATGTTTATTGAATAGATTTTTAAAGAGGAGTATAATACTGGGACTTCCCTCATAGGGATTAGTCTGAGCGATATTGATGAGTAGACAGATTTAGTAACTCGCTATAAGTAAAGAAAATGAGATGCTACCTTTTCATTAGTCATTCATTATGATGAAATATAAAGGTGAAAATAAGCATATTGAATCGTAGAATAACAAAATGTTATAAATAAATCTGCATACATTGTTTTTTGAAAAGGGAAAGCAACCATGCATGGATATAAAATTGCAACTATTCAGTACGTTAAAAGTAATACAGAAAAAAAACACACCAAATTATCTTATATTGGAATTTCAACTCTTTGAAATGATGCCATGAGCATAAACAGATGCCCCTCACCAATTTGAATAACTCTAAATAACAATAAAAAGAACATTGCTCAGTTAAACTGATGGCATTGAGCTCACAGGCTACGCATACTAATTGTACATTACAGCCTTATACAGTGAAACCTCCAAATAAGGGACACCGATGGGACCGGAAATTTTGTCCCTTAAATAGAGGTGTCCCTTATTCGGAGTTTAAATTACAGTGAAGCTTCCAAATAAGGGACAGCTATGGGACTGGAACTTTTGTCCCTTAAATAGAGGTGTCCCTTATTTGGAGGTTTCACTGTATTTTCAAGGGTTAATTCCGTTCGAAAAAAATTAATAAGGGGAAACAGCTTTTCCCTTTCCACTGTTTTATACTTAATCATTGAACCCCCAAAACTATCAAGAACATGCTTTATCATATTAAAAAAATCTTTATCCAAAATTCAGAGCAAATCAGATAATTCTTAATAAAACCCCATTTAGCATTTATATAATTTAAGAGGAGTTATCCCCCTCTTTTATACTTATCCATTAAACTTCCAAAACTATTCAGAGATTTGAACGAAATCTGACAATTCTGCTTGAAAAATCCTTTTATATAAATTAAAGGGAAGGGCATTAGAACATCCGTTCCCCCTATTTATACTTATTCAATGAACACCTAATAACAGTCACGAAATCGCCTCATCAGAATGATCCTATATCTAAATTTTGAACAAAAACTGTTAATTCTTCATGAAAAACCCATTTATACCAATTACGGGGAGGGGCATGAGCCCCCCGTTCCCCCTTTTATACATATCGAATAAACTCCAAAAACTAATCAGGGAAGCGCCTTATCAGGATATACCTATGTACAAAATTTCAAGTGGATTGGATATTTTTATCATGAGTTATCGCGTTACGCACGTACACACGAACGAACATACATACAGAACCGGCGGGCACATAAGCTCTCAGGCTATGATAGAATGTGAGCTAAAAACTATGATGTTTGAAGAGAATGGACTGTATTTTATATGGTGTGAGATCGCTCTGAATAGTTTATATTGTTCAATATCTGTTTTTCACGGTTACAATGAGATTGTCAATAAGAGTTAAGGAATTCTTTTTTAGAATTCGTTCTAAACGAGCATTTACATCTTATAAGTTACTACGATGCCAAAATTATAATTTCTAACTCCAACAGTATCTCAGAAATTACAATATTCCGAATAAATTGCGATTTAAAATCTTTCTAGAAAGTTGTATGTTTGTTTGTAAAATTAAACTGTCGAATCTTATAGAAATCGTTCATAACGAGTGTATTGTATCTTAAAAGTTATCACAAAAAAATAAGTTTCTAGTCCAATCAATATCAAAGAATTCGCAATTTTAGAACTTTTCTGCACGTGCGTTGATGGAGACTATGGTACCGACATAAAATAAAGTTTATTTTGAAGAATAGATGGTTACCAACATTTTTTGGCCACATTATTTTTGAAATCGTAAAAGTAGTTCCAATGGTAACACCGCAAAAGTACACAAACGTTACTGCTTTATAGCATGGAAGTACAGAATTAAAAGCTACTTATCACTTATTATATATACGTAATTTATCTAATTAGTGTTAGCAGGAGAGTTTTGAAATATACATAAACCAGTATAACAATTTTTCTTTTTTCTTTTCTTAGTCATTTGTATCATAATAATCATCAGTTATTTGTATCATAATAATCATCAGTTATTTGTATCACTTTCTTAAAACCCGAATTACGTTAAACTTTTTATAAAAGCGCCAAAGTCTACAGCGAAGTACTGTGAAGATTATTAAATACATGGTAGTAAGGCACTTAGCTAGACGCAAGTAATAAATCGCTAATAAATAATAGTAATAAATAGTAATAAATAATAGTAATAAATAGTAAAAGTAATAAATCCCTCTCTCGAAATGATTTTTTCCGTACATT
Organism: Maratus speculifer; assembly: GCA_964019185.1. Taxonomy (NCBI): domain Eukaryota; kingdom Metazoa; phylum Arthropoda; class Arachnida; order Araneae; family Salticidae; genus Maratus; species Maratus speculifer. Next base: position 39,656,237 of record OZ025303.1, read on the forward strand.
TAAAAAACAAGATTTTTAATCATTTGACTTAAAATACAAAATAAATAAGAAACAATAATAACATAAATCAAAACATTTTATTTCAACTTCAAGGAATTCTATCGGAGTTGCTCAAGTGGAAAAAAAAAGATTTTGGCGAAAAAATGTGGTCTTGGCTAAATTTGAACCCGACTAAAAAAGTATCGAGATTAATTGGGTCGTTATAGGCAGAGCTGCCAAGTTTCCGGTTTTTGGATACAGGTAATTTAATACGGAAAATGTTGTTTTATTTAAGAAAATTCTGGTCTGCAATAAGCCGGAGACTTGGCAACACTGTATAGGAATATTTCGTAATCCGCTTTTTAACCTTAAAAAAACAATGGCCATTTTTCGAGTACACAAAATGTGCTAATTGTCCTATTTCGCATACCAAGTACGATTGTAATATTGATATTTTTATGAGGATAAATTGCCAAGAATTTTACAAATCCCATTTATTTCATCATCTATATAATAAAAGCCTAAGTCATGTGACTGTCATCAACACTTCCGGGCTTACCCACTTCACTCTTTATATGCTATGCAGCCAATTTCATGTTAGCCAGCGCAGGTGATAAGTTGCCAAATTATTGTACAGATTATTTGCTATTATAAGCGCATTTGGCTGTCATTAACAGTTTGTCGTGATGACCATTTCGCTTTTTATAGGTCAAGTAACCAGTTTTAATCAAAATTATTTTTCCGGATAAAGCTGTATAAAAATTATACTTTTATAGAAATCGCTTGAAAAAAAAATGTTTGACAGAACTACATGTATATTTTGAGATTACTTTAGTGCAATTTAAATTAACTTCCCAAAATCTGTTTCCACCAAAGTAAACAAAAAAAAAGATTCATTCTCCAATGATTTAAAAAAAATAATTTATGGAGGTAATAATTCATATAACAAGCTCTCCAATCATCAATCTTGCCATGCAAAAATAATCCGAGCATGTAATGCAATCAAACTTCAGTTTCATTCTGCTAGGTAAAATACTATACAACTCAACTTTCAAAACAACTTTCTTGACAAAGTGAAATGTAAAGATGCCATCTCATATAATATTTAATATACAATTAAATGATTGGCATTAAATGAACGATATTTTGGTTAAATGTAAGGGTAGACATCATTAAAGTCCTTTTACAGAAAAAGTCAATGACCAAATCCTAAGACCAAACTGGTCGCCAGGGGGGCTAGTTAAAAATATAAACCTTTCATTCATTTAGCTTAAAATAAACGGGTTTAACTAATTTCATTATACTTTTGTAATATTACTTTGCCTTGGTCATTTTTTAAGCATTTAGAAAATAGTTGTTTTCGGTCGAGAATGGATCTTGTGCAGTCCGCATTTTATTCGTTTTGTAATTGGTCGAGGAATACTAATGCTTAATCCATGCAGGGCCTGAGCTAAGGGGGCGCTATGGGCGGCTAAGGCCCCCCTAAAATATTTCGAGCCCCCCCCCTGGAAAAAGTTCCAAGGTCACTAAATATTCCGAAAATTCAAATGAAATTCTGTTCAAAAATCTAATTTAGTTTTGAGACCCTTTCACAGTTTCGCAGAGTTATTAAATCGTATCTAAAATAAGTGTTTCAACACTCCATCATATTGATACATATGTAGCTAACATGATGTTTATTTTTGCACCAGTTATACACTCAAAATTTTCCTCATCATATACTTTTCTTAGCATAAAATGAAGTTATTACAACAATTTAATGAGAAACATTGTACCTACAATGTGAATATGCACTAATTTATCTTTCTGCGTTAGAGAAAGAGAAAAAAACTATGATCCCCCTATCGTTCACTTCTAGTTAGGCCCTGAATCCATGGCATATATAATATATGACTCTGTTAATACGTAAGTCACGTTTTGAGCACTATAAAAATGATGTTTTTACTGATTTTTATTAACTCAATGGGAAAAGTTTTGAGCTTTTAATAATGGATTTCCGGATTCTATTTATTTATTTATTTGTTTATTTTTTACGAAATTCTTTGCATTTAGAAGAATTTTTATTTGAATAGGAAATCGAAATGTCGTTGTTAATAAAGTAGAAAGTTAAAAAGTTACAGAATGAGCAGACGTAAATCATCAAATATGGAAAAAAAATTCCAAAAAAGACGTCGTATGAAATGTCGTCTTTTAAAGAAAAAAAAAGAAACAAGGTCTGATTATCCAAACCACTGATTACAAAATGTGCATTACATTTTTTTTTTATTACTTCAAATATTTATAGTATAAGCATGTCATCTCGGAATAATTTGGAATGTTTGTGGTGCAGTGTATTCCTGGCAGGCTTTTCTTATTCTTTTTGTGGTGATGCAGGCTTATAACAAGTTGTCTATTATGAATTTGTGGAGACTGGAGAGGTGTGGAATAACTGCTGAAAGTGCTCCAAAAGAATAATGGACTAAAATATGAATGGACTAAAATCTGAACTAAAATGGACTGATTTCTCGCATTTTTTCTGGAGAAATTCCCATAGATCACATCTCTATTGCTTTTAACTACGGCCGCTAAATCAACATTGATAAAAAGACAGGTGTTATTCCATGATAATCGATTTATTATTACATATATATATTTTAATAAAAATTAGGTATGCACTGAATAGTGATTTTGGCAGAATGCCGAAAATTCGACCCACACGTGAAACAAATACCGAATATTCAGCAACCGAATCATTACTATTAGACCGAATATTGAATATTCGACTGACCAAATGCTTTTTATATTTTTAAGTTTATAGGTAGTAAAACGCTAATGTTTAAAACAATTTTACATAAATAAAACTGACATTTTGGTAAATAATAGTTTGTTATATGCAAACTTTGTACTAAAAAATCTGCTTTTTTATTTAGAAGGAAAATATGAGACTTTTTTAATTAAATTTTAAATTCCATGGCCTTTTCTGTGCCTTAAAACAAACATTTTAAAATTAAAAGAGAAAAAAAAATAAAAGTAGAATTTTAAAAGGCCATATACTGTTTATATGTCAGGATGAGATTAATGTAAAATCAAATGGTGGCAACTCAAAAGAATAACTTTTCTACTTCTTTTGATTAAGCAAAGAACTTTTTAAATGCAACCTACATCTGTGTCTGGAATGGACTATCATTTAAAAATATTGCAAACATTCTGGTTGTTCCTAAAATCTTACAACAAATTTTCAATAGGGATAATATGGTCAATACAAACATTTTAGGTACTATTAGATTATCCCGTGGACCAAAAAATTATTGCCAAACTATAGGATTAAATGCCAATAATGGATGATTGTGAATGTCACATTCAATGACATTAAATGCGATTCACATGCTTAAAATATCATTAAGTTATTTTTATTTCGACTTTGTATTTTTATTAATATTCTGCTATTTTTTTTTTATTTTTTTTTTTTGTTATTTAATATAAAAATTATGTCAATATGTATAATTTGGCTATTAGTTTGGCGATTTGTATAATTTGGCGAAATTAGTCGACAGGATAACAGAGTATAGTACCCATTTTTATCTCTTTTTTTAACAATATCTCAATCTAATTATTCCATCAACATTACAATATATTTCGACAAATAGTATACTGGGTGTGAAACAGATTTTTTATTCACAATTTTCTCAATAAAAAAGATATTTTATCAAGATTTGTTTTCTATTAATTTTGTTTGTATAAAAAAATGTGATAATACACTAAAAATAACTGAATTTTGACCCGTGACACAGTATAAGTGCCACAAAGTGGATTTTGAATAAAAGAATATCTAGCTCATAGTTCTTTGGCTATGAAGTAACATTTTCCAGCACTTCTCATCATATCATATTTATCAGAAATCAAAGCAAGTCAGTCGAAAATATATTTTTGATATCTCCATCATTGTTAAAGTGACTAACGAAAATACAAGTTAGATACTGAATGAGATGAGATGCAGGTATGACTTAATGAGTGGATTATGGTTTGCTGAGCAAAAAATGTCGGTCTTGATACCAATTATCAACCTTGAAAGTTTTTCTATTTTGTTTAGAAACTCTAATTTGTGAAAAAGCAAGTTTCAAGATTATTTAACAAACAAAAATTAGGAGCTTGCATTTGTACATCATTCATTCCTATAGAAATGAATGAAGTTATTGATCTTCTCCATTAAACATCATTTTAATCCCCTTCATGGTTAATTTTCTTAAGTTATAACTTTATAAACAGCAAATAATTAATCTAAAAACATTTATCAACATATTTCATTTCAATAGGTTTTTGCTACTAATTATTTTAATGCAATTTAAAATGGACAGTTGAAAGTAGAAATGATGAAAAGTTTTTAAAAATGAGTTTTGAAATGATTTTTTATGGTATTTAGAAGGCCAAATAGTTTCATATTCAGCTTAGGCGAGTAGTTTGCTATTTGGCCTAACCGAATATCTAATAACTTTGCTGAATACTGAATATATGATGGATATTCCGTACATTCTTAATGAAAATCATGCCTATTTTATTGAATATAAATTTTAGAAGAAATTCACAAAAAACATAAATAAGGAATCACTCATTGCTTACCAGATTATTTTAATAATTTCATCGAACAGTGCTGAATCTTTTATTAATCCTTGATTATCTGCTGTTCTTTGGAGGCGACTGGCTCTATAAGAATTCAGTTATGTATGAATTACCAAATATTAACAGAAATCGATTTATTTTTATGGCAAGTATGTAAATCGAATAGAAGTTTTTAAAGGAGTGTTAAAATGAGGTTTCCTGTATCTTCATTCTTTGGTCATAATGTCATTTTGGTGTCAATAATGTCTAATACAGTACCGGATGCAAAGCTTGGTACCAGAGGTGGTGTGGATCTTAGAAATTTGTGGATTTCTGGTCATTGCTTTGTTTTCATTTTTTAAACAGTAATTTGAAAGTAATTAATAATGCAATCAAAACTATAGATAATTTTTAAATATAATAAAATATTAAAATAAGTAATAAACTAAAATAATAAAAAATTAGATAATTTTAAAAATGATTAAAACATCAAAAGCAAAGTTAATCATTAATGTATGATTAAATATTCACTACAAAGATGAAATGTATTTTTAATAAATTATTCAAGGAAACTTGCCTCATAAAGGTACATTTTTAATTCATATCAAAATCATAAATGAGGAAGTTTCACTTCAGGTTTAGCCAGACTTAATAATAAGAAAAGCTAGCTTGATAAATATATTTGATAAGAAAATTGTGATTACCAGTGATAGCAAAAATAACTCAATTTTTTCAGAAATAAATTTATTCTTCCTTCATGAAAAAAAAAATGATTTCAGTATTATTAGCAAAAGTTACAAATTAAAAATTATTTGGAATTGATATAAAACTAAAAAAAGTCAAATTTTGTCACTATATCTGAACTGAACGTTTCATAGTTTACATCTGTAAATTATGTGTGGATATTAGAGTTGTGGATTCGAGAGTTGCAGATTTGAAGGAGACCACTGTATTTCAACTTGCTAAAAATTTGAAAGAAATTAGTCAGCTTAGTGGCTTAGGTACTTTGAAAAATAGGGGGAGCTGAAGCATCAGTGCTGTGCAAAAGGGGTTGGGGGTCGCCTGGGCATGTAATTTTAAGGGGTGCCAAATTTATACTACCAACACCATTTTTTGGTTTATCAGAAGAAAAAGTTGGGGGAAGGGGCTGCCAAATTGCACCTTTCTCACAGGCGCAGTTTTCTCTTTGCACACCCCTACGGAGCATTTTGTCAAAAGCTAGTGGCAAAGATAACTTCATTCAATTCATTTCGGAGGATTTCATTTGCTGTACTTTTCACAAACAAGAGTGTAAAATAGAAGCATATCAAAAGAACGGCGAATTTTTAATCCAGTTTAAATAATTTTTATGAAATGCATCTTATCATATACCAATTAATTTCTGCGAATAGACATTAATTTTGAGAGTTAGTATTGAGGAAATTTTCCAGAAAACTTCATTTATAATCAGTTCCTTCCACTTTTGCCAATATTTCAAGAGTTTAAATTGAGAGGGGAAGAGACGCTTGGGTCTTATTTCTCGAATTTCAGGATAACTTTATGTAAAATTTAAAATATCACTGAAAAGCGTAAAGGGATGAAGTATAAAATAAGATTAAAAGAATAATATATATATATATACATACACATTACCATATTATTCAGCTCTATTTCTATCGAAGAAATTTGACAGCTTCCATCACTTGTTTTCTGAGAACTTTAAACTCACAAATCTGTATTCACATGAATTGACACTAATTTTATTTAAGGGTGCTAGTCACTCAGCAGCCAAATTCCTCTTCGTACTGTTAAATTGATGTGTGTTTGGTGAATTCTTATATTCAAAATATCACTTTAAGGAATTACCATTTTTAAGTTCTTTTTTTTCAGTGTTCTCTTCTTAAATGATGTCTCTTTTTCTTAGTTTTCAAAATATTTCTAAAATCTATGCATACTTTTATATAAACTGTTAAAGTTTACTTCTAGTTCGTTCATTTTTAAAACATAAAATATTAAATTGAACATAAATTTTAGAAATATTTTGAAAACTAAGAAAGAAAGCGACATCCTTTAAGAAGAGAACACAATGAAAAACGAATTTAAAATATGTTGTCTATAAGAATGCATCAAACACCCATAAGACTTAAAATTACTGAAGGGAATTCGGCCACACAGTGACTGCCAACCTTAACTGCTTGCCCCAGATCAAAATTTTGGCCATTTGATTCAATACACATAAAAAATGTGACTATGCAACAATCCGATAATTAAGCATATACCATAAAATACCATTAATCTGGCCCCCCTCAAATGTGATGAAAAATTGTAAAATTGTTAGAGGGGGGCGCTTACACGTCATTTTTCCGCGATCATTTCACAAAATTTGCAGGAATGACTCATGAATTTTAATACTTGAAAAAACCTGGTTAAAAAAAAAAAAAATGTAAATTCTGTCAAAAAACGCAGAAGAAAGGAGAAATTTGTAAAAAAAAGAGCATGAAATCAATTAAAAAATCTCGAAAAAACACACATTTCATCAAAGATTCATTATTTATTCATTTTATCATAATTCATCATATTCACAATCGCCTTTGAGAATGGGGAGGGAGGGTGCTTTCTCGGGATTTTTTGAAAATTTCAAATTTTTTATAAAGTGGGGAGGGGGCATCTGATCGGAAAGGGCAGATAAACGGGATCTTATGGTAAGAGAACGCAAACATGGCTATTTCAGAGGTGATTCTGAGTTTTTAAAAAATATTCTGAAAGGTTACTCCTGAGGAGGAGGGGGGGGGGGCAGAATATTTTGTTAATGTGTCATCATGGGATGAGATGAGAAAAGCACTGTTATAAGTTAAAGAATGAAAAAGAAAATAGCATAAAAAAATTAAATTAAGAACAAAAAGGGAGAAACAAAATGAGTGTTTTGGCACAAACAAAGTTAAAATAACCCATTATTTGTAGCAGATATTTTCATTCGGCAAGACTGGTGCAAGATTATAAATCCCCACATATGTGACAATTTTCTAGATTTATTGAAATGGCACAAACATTTTTTTCAACAGTAAATTTTACTTAATGAATGCATTAAAATAAGTCTGACATAGAAACAAGACATATTATAATATATATAAATTTTCTGTATGTGTTCCATTTGAAAAAAAAGGCTATATAATATGGTACTACTTGGTAATCCTATCAACCAAAAAACTATCACCCAACTATACCAAAGATTACATGCCAATAATGGATTATTGTAAATGTTACTTTCAATTGACATATTATGAGACACTAGCTTGTTACGTCATCAAGTGATTTTTAATTCAACTTTTTATGTGTATTTTTGATTATGTTTTAAAAATGTATTTATTCTTCCGTTATTTAAAATAAAAATAAGGTCAATTTATAGAATTTGGAAAAATTATTCAATAGGATAAATAAGTACCAGTACCCACAATATTAAATAAGTGGTATTACATAACAAATACTTCCTTAACTGTATTTAATGTGGGAACTACATAAGAACATATATGATATTACGAAGAAAATAAAATGTTCTAAGCAATAACATTGTTGATACGGTGTAACTTCTTAACATGAGAATTGACAAGTGCCATTTTTCTAAATGCAAGAAAACAATACAACACTTTTTTTTTCTTTTTAAATCTGTACAACCAAAGCACTTATTAGCAATGAATCTGATATTACGAAGAATTGGAAATTCAGATTCTTTGTTTCGTAAATTGTTTGACATTTTATGTACTTTTTGATAAAATTTATATAAGAACTTCAGTATGCTGCTAATGATTTAAAAAATATTTACTTTTAATAGGACACAATACAATCAAATTCAGTCTATGGGCAACACAATGTTTTAAATTTAACTCTAAACTTAACTGTAAAAATTCAAATGAGTTTACTGTTTTGAAATTTAAACATGAATATTATTTGACTGACTAATTACAAATCAACAAATAAAATTATCTGCAATAAATAAAACATTTTATTAATGATTTAAATGACTGCGGGCAAAATAAAAGTTGCAACATACAGGGCCTGATTAATGCACGGGCCTCTAGTGCCTTGGTCCTGGACCCACCAATTTCAGGGGCCCACAAATTATGTGGCTGATTTTTTTCTAACTTAATAAAATATGTTTCAAAGTAAGTTTGGTTAGAATAAATGCACATTTTTTTCTGATAATTGCAATTTAGTATTTTAAAAAATTAAAAAATACTGTGAAACCTCGATTATATGTTATTGGAATTCGCATTTTCCTGCATGTAAATTTTCTCACAATTTAAGTTTTTCCACAGTTTGCATTTTATATTTTGGTCCTTGACATAAAAACAAAGTCTCACTGTAATAAAAAACCTCCTAATTTAATTTTTCTGTAAATGTTCCTTCAATTTGAGAGTACTTATAATTTTCAAAACTTGCTGAATCCATAAAATCTAATTTGAGGAAAATGCCAAAAACTGCATACTGATTCAATATAAATGAGGATTATACAATGTCAGAATTATAGTTTAAAACGATTACTAGACTGTTAAAAAAAAAACGCAATTTTTATGATTTTGGATAAGGCGAGTTTTGAAAAAGAGGACTTCATTTATTCTGCAACATAAAATATGGATCGTAGATGTTTGTGAATTATACAAATGCATATTTGAGAAAGTGGACGGTAATTCATTTTCTTGATTATTCTTGTATGTTAATTTTTTTTTTTTTTTTTTTTTTTTTTGTAAACTTAAAAATTTCACCTTAACAACTTTGTCAAACTCATCAAATAAACTTACTTTTTTTCTGAAAGTGTCGCCAGGAATTGGGAGGTAGCGGGGTTTATTTTGTAACATTCCATGGGCCCAAATTCAGCTTGATCGGGCTCTGGCAACACATGAAATCTCATGTAGTTACATTATCAAACTGCAAGTTGTAGAATTGTAGTTGAAGAGCAACAAAAAGAAACAACTTAGCATTAACTTATTTTGGTAAAAAGGATGAGATCAATTAATACATATTTTAAAAGTTACCTGGTATTTTTAGACAGGATAAGCAAAAGACGCCAATACATGAATGGATCATGAATTTTACATTAAGATTCAATTAAAAGAAATCATTCATTGATCCCGAGAATGGTGATTTCCTTGACAAATAAAATTGCTGTAATAGCGATAATACTAGTATCCTTTTTTATCCCTACTTTAAAATGGTTATCAGACAGCCATTAACAAAACAAGCTTCACAAAAGAATCTACGTTACATTTTCCCAAGTTATACAAAATTAATTTACGTAAATTTAATACGCGAGGGTATATTTAAATGCTAGATTCACGAATTTGTATTAATGCTTTCTATTCTTTTTTTATAAATAAATGTTTTGTTTTATTAATTAAAAATTTTCTGTTTGTTTATTGATTTATTCATTGTTCATGAATGATTCCTTCCTTTGTGATTCATTAATTGTGTTGGCGTCTCAGTGGGTTAAACTATTGCAAAACTGTAATATGGCTAAAAAAATTTTCTTATCTTATCCAGGGTCGTAATAATAGTTACCAGACAACTATTAAACAAGTTTTAACAAGGAGTCTAGGCAAGATTTTTCTGAGTTTCCAAAATCAAATTGCATCCAATTTTTAAACAGAAATATTCATTGAATCATTTTTAACGAATGACTTCTTTATTCATGAATCATTCATTGTGTTGGCATCTGTACAAAATGTTTATACTCAATCTGCAAAAATGGATATATTTTTAATCAATTTACTGAACCTACTTCTTTACCGAAATTAATTAATGGTAAGATCTTTCCTTATTCTTCCACTGAAAAATCTAGAACTTGTGATTTGATCGTATGATGACATAAAATTTTGTGTGTCATAACTTTCATTATTGCTACCATTTATAGTCATTTTAAATATTTCACACACTATTAACCGAATATTTTGCTAGCCGAATAGTAATTACCAGGCCGAATACTTTATTATTTTAGAATTTAAATGTATTAAAAAAATTAAAATTTACTTAATATTTAAAACGGATACTTTCGATTACAGAAATAAGATCTTTTTTTTCTTAGAGTAAAATATCCTATAAATAACTAACATACACTATAAGTAAAATTCGCTAAAAATCACATATAATTTGGCAACATATTTTATTGCCCCCTATTCACTGTTTCATTTCATAAACTGTATTTTTTCTAGCATTTGTATAGTTTATTTATCGTATCATTTATTTATTTTATTATACAAAAACAAGTAAATTGTGTATAAAAAACAATCATAATACATATACATATATGTATATACACACATGTGTAAATATAGAATTATTATAAGTATGTAAATATAAAAATGTAGAATTTAATGTAAAATATTTTTAACGTTTTTAAAGTAATTTAAAATTATTATTTTTATATAAATATATATAAACAAACATAAGCAATTTTTAGGATTGTTTTCATGGCTTTTTGTATCATTTGACAATAAATCTCATTTTATAAAGCCCAAATTGTGTGGAGTAATGAATAGCTATATATAAAAAAAAGTAAAAGCTTCTATAGTAAAAAAATAATATTAATAATAACCACTCTCTTTTTTTTTCTTTTTAATCCATCAGTACAAATTTTCAATAGAAATTATTGCCATATAATAATTTAAGTAAAATTTGATTTACATGTATATTTTACTGACAGACATGAATTTTAAAATTAGCTGTAATTATTTTCAGTTATTTTATTACAATTTATAATATTTTATAATGCATTAGCTTTAAACAATACGATGTTAAATATGTTAAAGTAATACTAATAAAGTCTTGATTCTGTAAAATATTTAATCATACTACATTTTGCGATTAATAAAAGTAATTGTAATACTTGGTGCTCTATAAGTAATTTATCTACACATTTTTTTTCTTTAAGTTGTATGAATTTGTTATTAATATGAATTTTATATAATTTTGTTATTTTCCTTCCTCCAAAGTAAAAGAAAATTGTTTGAATTTCAATTTTAAAATTAAATGCAATACTTTGCTGTGTTTATATATGTAATTTTCATATGTTTTTAATTATGCTAAACTGAATGTTCTAAAATTCAACCTACATTTTAAAGAGGGCTGATATAAATCATCAGAAGAATGAAAAATAACTATCTAAGTTCTCACCAGTTTAGGCGGGGTGGGGGTGGGGGGGGGGCGAATATGGTAGTGGAGTCTCCAATATTTGTAAGCTTGGAAAATTCTAGATTTTGAAAGACCCTTTTACTTTAGGGGGGAAAAAAATAAAAAGCATAAGATTTCTTTTTGTTTTGGTGATTTGCTTTCTAACTGTAAATAAGTTAAATATTCAAAATACAAAAAGAAAGCAGCTATTCAGTCTGTCATTGTGTTTGTTTGATCTATGAATGTATTATTCATCCACCAGACCTTAATTTCTCTACTACTGTGCATCAATAGCTGTTCCATATTGTTTATTTCCTCCAAAACTGGGTTCCTTACCAAAATTAATAAATATCATGATATTTTCGATGCATTAAGCGATATTTTAAGAATAATGAACATACTACTGATAATAAATATTTCAAACATAATATAAATAAGAAACTAAAGCACATTGCACTTTACATGAAAACTTTTAAAGGAACAACTTATTAAAAGTGCTTTTTTTTAATTAGAGCAATATTGAAAATCAACTAAAACAGAAACAATTTTTTTATGCCCTTACATGAAGTTTAAAAAAAGGAAAAAAGTATAGGACTCATTATCAGCTATCAATAAATGAGAAAGTTATAAAACAATTTTTTTTTACAAAACATTTATATAATTGAATTCACAAATCTTAAGTTAATGCTTTTTGACTAAAAGAAAAGTGTCATTTCACGTTAGATCTCTAAAAATAAAATAAAACAATCTGGTGAAAAGTATTGTTATGAAATTTCCTCAAAATGGTAGCAATCAGATTTATTCCATTGTTTCAGAGGAGTAATAGGTTTTATTTATTGATTATATCTTTTATAATGTCATTTTGTCATTTTAATTAAAAAAAAAACTTTTTTAAATAATGGGAACAGAAAATGATGTCATGCTTTAAAAATCAGGCACTTTCCCAGTGCTGTAATTGGAAAAAAATGTTTGTGGGAACTCTCTTTTCCATAGAGTCCATGTTGGTGTTACTGGGTTTTTGTTAAGCTAAAAGCCAATTTAAAACATTTAGCCCAAAATCAACTTTTCTGAGCTAACAGTTTTAATTTTTATACTCTTGTTTTTAGATATTGTAATTGTGTAGCATTTTTTAAATGAATTTTATAAATCGCGTAGCAACATTTTCTATCATGAAGAAAATTTTAATTGAAATAACAGAATTTTTTCATAAAGAACGATAATGATAGATTTTATTTTTCTGCTTTTTGATTTACAATAAACTATCTCATCTGCCAGTCTTCTTCCGAGAACCAAGATTATTGAACATATGGTTCAATATCCTTCTTTTAATATTTTAATAAAGATTAAAATTTTTGCATCGGTCATGATGTTATCATGCAGCTGATTTACTCTTTCGCTTTCCGATGTTGAATCGGATACAGTTTTCATATGCACTAGAAGAAAACTTAACTCTCTGGTTCATTTTCAGTATTAATAAACTTTATAAATATTGTTATAATACATAACAATCATTATCATTACAATTGATTTGAAAAAAAAAAGAAAAATTTATGCTTGTGCGCAATATTTGATATTATTTATTTTTACAGTGACAATTTAAATATTTCTGAGAACGCCGTTCCCAAGCGTTCCCGCCCAATTACAGCACTGCACTTTCCTTCATGAAGATGTTACTATTCAATACTTTTTCACTCTGCCAATAATGAGTTTGAAGCACAAGGCAAAAGCTTCAGAGAGTTTATAAAGATGTCATAATAAAAAAGGGAACACTTTCTTTGATAAAACTAAATATTTTCATCACAATTGTGTCTACAAGACAAGAATTTCTGAATTTTTCACTTACTGGGATTACAAATACATGTCAATAGTTTGAATGTTAGCATTCCAAGTTGAAGCTGGGAAATGCAATTTCAAATTTGAAAATATATTAATAAACAATTGCACATTGAAATAGTTTTTAAATGGTAAATATGGTTATGAGAATAGCATATGCAAATTTTGAGGCGATGAAAAGGATGTTAGATTTAGATTTCATGGGAAAAAATTTATATGATTGTGACAAAATAAGAAAATTTTTTGCTTATTTTTATTTTGTAATATCAAGCATTCGAGACGGATACTACTTGGTTATCCTGTCGACCAAAAAACTATCACCAATTTGTAAAATTAAATGCCAATAATGGATGATCGTGACTGTTACATTCAATGACATTAAATAGGAATACATATTTAGAGATGCCATCAAATGATTTTTTTCACTTTTCATTAGTATTTTTATTAATGTTTCACCCATTTATTTGTTCTTTCGTTATTTAAAAAAAAAATTACTGGTATGTATAATTTGGTTATTAGTTTGGTGAAATTGTTCGATGGAATAACTAAGTAGTACCATCGAGACTTAATTGATAACTTGGATATAAAAAATGTTTTGATTATATGTTTCTAAATTATTTATACAAATAAAGTTTAATATTTCAAAAATTCAAACAGTTGAAGCTTTTGAAAATAGTATTTTGGTAACTTTAGCCAAAAAACTAATTCATTTCAGACTTATTATAACAAATGTAGCATGGATTTTTTTTTCTGTGACTAATTTTTCAGGTTTATTATAAATTAGTATAATAATTCCTTTAAAAAAGTTTCTTTCATTAAAATTTAAATACATTTCAAATTGTGAGTATTTATAGAAGATATGAAAGTAAATTAAAATATGTATATATTTTTGAAAAATTAAAAAGCATTGTTTCAATATTTTTATAAATAACTTTTCCGATTTCTGTTAAATTTAAAATTAAATCTTCAGGAATACTTGTTTTATTGTAAGTGCAATGATGTAGTACAGTTGTGTTTTATATATAAAAGGTAAGTAATACATGGTATCAATGCTAAGGTGTTATTGCTGGTTATACTAAATTGAGTAAATTGCTTTGTAAAGTATGATTTCATTGATAAATGAATTCAAGTTAGATAATATTTGACATTTTAGATAGATTTCATTACAAAAAATAAAAAGCTACCTATTGCAGCCGTCTGATGGAAAGCACTTATGAAAAAAATCGGTATATTTTCAAAGATAAGGACACCCCCCCCCCCCTCCAGACCCCAAAACCGTTGTCCATCCTAATGTTGATTTACGTATATATGTATAATATATATGTGACCATTATATAATACATATATATCTGATAATTGTCATGTGATAACTCTAGTATTTATTATCAGATTTGGATAAGATAAATATAGCATAGTACATATACTGATGGCCAGCTTCATGCACCACCTTTTTTCAAAATGGCGGCTATTTGAATTTTTTTAATTAAAAAGGTGGTGCAAATGAATTAAAAACTGAAAAATATTTTATTCTTCTGAGTTTTACCTAAATACAAAGATTCTGAAGCATATTTTGTTTTGTCTTTACCTTAAAAAATGGCTGAGAAGTTTGAACTTTTAGGGTTGCTGATATTTTGAAACAATTTGAATTTCATCATGCGGTAACTCTCATATAATTGATTTGGATGAGATTGATTGTATATATATATAGTATATACCAGTGTCTCGACTGAGTTCATTGGCTAGCTTCTTCTGCTACCTTGTTTCAAAATGGCTGCCATTTACACTATATATTTCCGCACAATGCTTCAATATCATTAATATCTATTAGCTTAAAATTTTTGCAAAGTTTAGCAACACTGGGCTAAATATCGCCAAATTTGGCGATGAAAAGTGTAATCACAGATAATGCCCATTATAGATACACCACAGATAAATAGCTCACTAATTTGGTGCAATTCAAATTCACTATTGAAGAATCATTTCTTATCAGGTTCGTCACGCTTTAGCTTCTTGAAATTTGATTAAAATTAGTTTCAAGTAAAACATGCAACATTTTAAAATCAAGAAAGGCTATCATAGCCTGGGAGCTTATGTGCCCGCCAGTTCTGTATGTATGTACGTTCGTTCGTACGTGCGTAACGCGATAACTCCTGATAAAAATATCCGATCCAATTAAAATTTTGTATATAGGTATATCCTGGCAAGGCGCTTCCTTGATTAGTTTTTGGAGTTCATTCGATATGTATAAGAAGAGGAAAGGGGGGCTAGCCCCTCCCCTTAATTGATATAAATGAGTTTTTCATGCAAAATTAAGTTTTCTTTCAAAATTTAGGTATAGGATCATTCTGATGAGGCGATTCAGTGACTGTTATTAAGTGTTCATTGAATAAGTATAAACAGGGGGAACGGGGGTTCTAATGCTCCTTCCCTTAATTTATATAAATGGGTTTTTCGAGCAGAATTGTCAGATTTCGTTCAGATCTCTGAATAGTTTTGGAAGTTTAATGGTTAAGTATAAAAGAGGGGTTAACTCCTCTTAAATTATATAAATGCTAAATGGGTGTTTATTAAGAATTATCCGATTTGCTCTGAATTTTGGATATAGATTTTTTTATATTATAAAGCATGTCCTTGATAGTTTAGGAGGTTCAATGATTAAGCATAAAAATGAGAAAATCGAGGGAGCTGTCCCCCCCCCCTTAATTTGTTTTTCGAACGGCATTAACCCTTGAAAATATGAGGCTGTAATGTACAATTAGTATGCGTAGCCTGTGAGCTCAATACCATCAGTTTAACTGGGCAATTTTCTTTTTATTAAAATTAAGATTTCTTGATTAGCACCACTTTTTTCAAGCGGTAAAATACCCTTTGTTTTCGTCTTTATTAATCCGTCATTAAATAAGGCGCATTTTATCATTACAAAAAAGTGGTGCCTTCAAGAATCTGAATTTAAAAAAATTAACCCATCTGGCTACACAGCTCAGCATCTCCTGTCTCCTAAATTCAGGAGAAAAACATCTTGGCCACTAGTTGAATAATTATAAAGATGTAATTAAAAATTGCAAAGTGAAATTGCGAATAATATGAAAATAGATTTAATGGAACGTTATTAAGGTTATAGAACCCAAACCGATATTTATTATGAAATATACCGTTGAAAAATTAAGACAAAATACTCCATTGAATCTTAAATCTCTTTTCTTTTAGGTATATATCGTCAGAGTTCATACCGATCCTAAACTTCCCAGAATATATGTTTTAACATTACGAGTATTGTTTTATACATGCATATTTCTAAAGAAGTATAGTATAAAAAACATGAAAATGAAAAATAAAAATAAAAAGTATAAGAGTTTTAATCTTTTGCAATAACAGATTTAAAGTATCTTTTTAAAAGAATCATTTAATTAAAAAATAAGTATTTCTAAAGATTAATGATTAACTATCAGACCTTTGTTCATACACGACAATTAAGTTCAGAAAAAAGGAAGAAATTATTAATTAAAATTTAAAACTTCCATTAATACAATAAAGAATATTATAATTAATGACCATAAGTTTAGCTAAATAATTTATATTAACATTTGTTTTGAGAAGACTGCTGATAACAATCAATACGAAGATGTTAAATTTTAAAACAATAATTTGTTATTCGTTAATAAAAAAAGTATTTTGTTAGTCAGTGAGAGTTTTGCTACCACGTCTTTCTCAAATGAGACAAAATTTGGAAAATTAAACTGAAAGATCGGAATAGATATTTCAGTGTTATATAAGATTGGATTTCACTGTATTATAGCTGCCAACTCTTATGCGTTTTTGTACCACTTATATTTTACAGTAAATTTTGCCTTTTTATATCTCTGTAATCGCTGTCACTGCAAAATGCGGTAGTGACAAGGAAGGTCAGCATACGGGCATTCCCAGAAAAATCCGAAAGATTAACAGAATGTTCTCATCATATGGATATACATATTTATAAAAGAAATTTTCGCGGAACCTCGTTAGAGTGTCTTTAAAAAATGATGAAAATTGACGGTTGACAATGAAACAGAATTCCAAAACATACGCTTTTATGTGGCATACTCTATAATCTCTTCGCGACTAGAGTAGTTTGCTTAATCTATACTAATAAAAGAACAAAACCCTCTGTCTGCGTGTGTGTGTGTCTGCGATGGCTAGCAAAATCTACAGCACGTACGAAGCTCAAAATTTTTTTGAGAGTAGCCCAATACCTCTCCTGATGCACCTGAGACTCAGAATTTTAATTTTTTGATTAGTTTCATAGATATTAATTATGAAGCGTAACTCACTCTCATCAAAAAGTCATTTTTTAAATGTTCTGGGAAAGAAAACGTTTGCACATGCGCAGAAACGCAATTACGCATCTAATCCGAGGAAGAACCTTTTCCCCCCGTTTATTTCTGTTTTTGGATCATTTTGTTTAAATCCAAATCAACCAAACTGCTCGACGTAGTTAAACTTAAAAGACATATTTCGAAAGATCATATTTTTAGGTCTCAAATGCAATAATCAATTCGAAAAAATGTTGCAGTTAACCCTTTGAAAACAAATATTCAAAAATGGTCGTTTTTTCCAAAACTATTTTTCTCCCTTTTGTCAATGCCTCTCCAGGGCATAATTTTTAAGATATAAACAAACCAAAAAATAGATCTTAAAGTTGAAACTTTTTTCAGACTGATGGTGTAATTGGTTTTAAAATATTTGGATTTTAACCCTTTCAAATACACTGGCAAAAGAAGGTCATTTTGCGACTTGCAGAGAGGGTATTTTTTCCATGCTAAAATTATCTTAACGTGCATATTTCAACTCAATCTTTTAAAATCTTCTCAATAAACCAAATTTATACTCCCTACAAAAAATTCGACACGTTCGGACGGATAGAAATATTTTTACAAAATAAAATGTGCGAAAATTTTGATGAAATCAATAAAAAACAGATCGTTTTCATTGCGGTTTTGACTTAGCAAAACGCAATCTTATAGGTACCGGTAAACAAAAAACATATTTTTTAAGCTTAAAAACATTTTTATAATCTGTGATGCAATCGGTTTTTAAAATATAAGATTTAACCCTTTCAAATACACCGGCAAAAAGAAGAACTTTGCGACTCACAAATAGAATATTTTTTCTACGCTAAAAGTATCTAAGCGTACATATTTCAGCCCAAACTTTTAAAAGCATCTAAATAGATCAAATTTACACCTTCTTAAAATTTTTTCTCGGATAGCGCCAAAATACTTTACTTACGACCCGAACGGCCTTGCACTCTTAATAGAAAAGGGAAAAAAAATAAGACAAATTGAAACCGGACAAATTTAAAAGAAAAAGTACACAAATTAAAATATTGAGGGACGGTTAGTGGGCGGGCGGGGCTCTGAAGCTATCGACTTTCCCTGCCTTCATCCCGAACACATATGTCTCGGACGGTGGTTGGGGTGGGTGGGTGGGTCAACCGTTGCGGTGAGCGACCAATTTTCGTCGACGACCCCTGCCTACGACCCAAACAGGCCTAGTCTCTTGCGCGACAGTGCTGTCGCGGTGAGCGACCAATTTTCGTCGACGACCCCTGCCTACGACCCAAAGAGACCTAGTCTCTTGCGCGACAGCGCTGTCGCCGGGAGGCGACCACGGATAGCGCCAAAATACTTTACTTACGACCCGAACGGCCTTGCACTCTTAATAGAAAAGGGAAAAAAAATAAGACAAATTGAAACCGGACAAATTTAAAAGAAAAAGTACACAAATTAAAGATATTGAGGGACGGTTAGTGGGCGGGCGGGGCTCTGAAGCTATCGACTTTCCCTGCCTTCAATGTGACGTCACGTGACGTCGATGTGAAGTCACAGTGACTAAAATGTGAAGTCGTTATGGCCGTTTTAGAGCTTTTCTGTGACGTCACATTGTGACTACATTGCGACGTCACAATGTGACCAATTTGTGAAAAGTGTGTCATTTGTGACTACTTTGACATTAACATTGTGACGAACTGTGACAATATTTTTAGAAAGTCACATCTTAGTCACATTGTGACGTCACTGAGTGGTGGCATTTTCGTCACAGATGTGATGTGACAAAAGTGACTCACAGTGACGTCATTGTGACGTCACTGTGAATATGCATGCTATGAGGGTTATTTTCTTAAGTATCCTCTACTATGATAATTCTTATCCTATGGTTATTGTGCTTCATTGTTTTATATTATTATACTAATGATACTCTGTCAATGGACAAATGTATATCACATTCCATATCCCTAATCCCAGAAGCTCACATTGTTAGTTATAGAAATGTAGTGTACTGGTTTCACTGATCCAAATTTCATAAGCTACTTTCTAACTAGCAACAATTAGAGATAATTACAACTATCTATTCAGCAGTTAATGGCCAAATTCGTAATCACAGCATCTAATTGCGTAAATCTTAATATTTTCATTAACTTCAAAACTTCTATAGAATAAATTGCAAAGGATCTATACACACTCTACCGTAGTTAACATCAAAAATAAAAATAATAATAATAATAAAATGTCCTTATAAATAACATGAAAAAACATCTTATGATATTTTAATTCTGAATATAAATTATCCAAATTAAATTACAATATAATAGAACATTCATGAATGCGTATTTTTGTTTTCTGTAACATTTGAGTATTTTTTTTTTCAAATTACTATGTTGCAGACTTCATAATGTTTCTATACATGGAAAATAAGAAAGAAAAAATTTTAGAAATTTAATCTAATCTGCTATATTAATTAGCACATATTATAACATAGTAGTTTTATTCTTATAATTATAAGCTAATAAAAGATCGAAATTATCTATAATAATTTGCACTACATTTAATTAAATATAATTACATAATGAATTTCTTAATAAACATATGCATATTTAAAAAAAATCATTTCAGAAAACAGCGGCAAAAGCCTCTTCTGAATAAATTTAATTAAGCAAATAATAAAATTAATCATTTTTGCTTGGAAAAAAATGTTGGAAACATTGTATTGCGATAATGAAAACATATGCGTTATTCTAAATGTGTTACTTTATACCACAAAAGAAAAACTGTTTCTTCGTAATTTGCTCTCGTAAATACATGTTTCCCCCGAAAAAAAATGTGAGTAATATTCTTCTCATATAAATTACATGAATTTTTTAGTTTCTCAATTAGTAGACATTTACTTAACATAATGTATTTTACCTTTCAAACATTTAATTTTTATAGAAGTTTACTAAATTGGAGAAGTAAATTTTAAAGTATTGGTTTATTACTTTACAGCACAACAAAAACATTTATTATGTACTAGCTGTCCTGCCCCGCGTTGCCCGGGCACGTGATGTTATTCAGTTTTCAAATGTGTTATTTGCTTTCTAAATAACCTTTAAATTAAACTCAAATTTCTATGATTTTATATCTTTAAGTCCATTTTGTCAAAATTTATATTTTTAAAACGGAAAAATCGCGAAAAGATATTGAATTGAAAGCACATGCTGTTTGTTTTTTTTTGTTTTCTATGTAATTAGATTTTTTGGAAACTATGCGAACCGAGAGCGAACGAAACCGCGACGGAACATTCAGATTTTTACTGAATTCGTAAAAATTTTCACACATTTTATTTTGTAAAAAAAGAATTCTATCCATACAAAAGTTCCAAAATTTTTGAAAGTAATGTAAATCTGGTTTATTGAAAGGCTCTTAAAAGATTGTGCTAAAATATGGGCATCTAGCTACTTTTAGCCGGGATGTAATTCGTGTTTGTCGGTGTATTTGAACGGGTTAGATCTCATATATATTTTTTAACAAATTGCAACATAAATTGTGAGAATGTTTTAGTTTTAAGAAAATATTTTCGGTTTGTCAGGACGTATATAGAATTGCGAAACCACAATGAAACGATCTGATTTTTATTGATTTCCTCAAATTTTTCGCACTTTTTATTTTGTAAAAATTATTTCTACTCGTCCGAACGTTTTAAAAAATTTTAAGAAGGTGTAAATTTGATCTATTTAGATGCTTTTAAAAGTTTGGGCTGAAATATGTACGCTTAGATACTTTTAGCGTAGAAAAAATATTCTATTTGTGAGTCGCAAAGTTCCTCCTTTTGCCGGTGTATTTGAAAGGGTTAAATCTTATATTTTAAAAACCGATTGCATCACAGATTATAAAAATGTTTTTAAGCTTAAAAAATATGTTTTTTGTTTACCGGTACCTATAAGATTGCGTTTTGCTAAGTCAAAACCGCAATGAAAACGATCTGTTTTTTATTGATTTCATCAAAATTTTCGCACATTTTATTTTGTAAAAAATATTTCTATCCGTCCGAACGTGTCGAATTTTTTGTAGGGAGTATAAATTTGGTTTATTGAGAAGATTTTAAAAGATTGAGTTGAAATATGCACGTTAAGATAATTTTAGCATGGAAAAAATACCCTCTCTGCAAGTCGCAAAATGACCTTCTTTTGCCAGTGTATTTGAAAGGGTTAAAATCCAAATATTTTAAAACCAATTACACCATCAGTCTGAAGAAAGTTTCGACTTTAAGATCTATTTTTTGGTTTGTTTATATCTTAAAAATTATGCCCTGGAGAGGCATTGACAAAAGGGAGAAAAATAGTTTTGGAAAAAACGACCATTTTTGAATATTTGTTTTCAAAGGGTTAACTGCAACATTTTTTCGAATTGATTATTGCATTTGAGACCTAAAAATATGATCTTTCGAAATATGTTTTTTAAGTTTAACTACGTCGAGCAGTTTGGTTGATTTGGATTTAAACAAAATGATCCAAAAACAGAAATAAACGGGGAAAAAAGGTTCTTCCTCGGATTAGATGCGTAATTGCGTTTCTGCGCATGTGCAAACGTTTTCTTTCCCAGAACATTTAAAAAATGACTTTTTGATGAGAGTGAGTTACGCTTCATAATTAATATCTATGAAACTAATAAAAAAATTAAAATTCTGAGCCTCAGGTGCATCAGGAGAGGTATTGAGCTACTCTCAAAAAAATTTTGAGCTTCGTACGTGCTGTAGATTTTGCTAGCCATCGCAGACACACACACACGCAGACAGAGCGTTTTGTTCTTTTATTAGTATAGATGTAAGACATATTAACAGTAAGTTCAACATCATTAATGTTAAATTTTATTCTTATGATAATTTTTCTTAAACATACTGGACGTTATCTAAATTGGTTTGTTTCTGAATAAAATATTTCCTTTTTTTCATCTGAAGTTCTGTATTTATTAATGGACTTTCTACAGACTGCGTTATAAGATGCTCTAATTTAAATCTGTTTAACTCCTTCGCAACGGAAACCTTTTACGAAATTTTTGATGTTTTGTCACCGGTTTTTAAAAACAGAAATTTGTGTCTTTTTAAATCGAAAAATTACTCCTATTAAATAAGGCAAATTTTAAAGTATAATTTTACTAGTGGTGATAAACCAGCCTTCTTAAGCCTTTTTGCGGCACGTATGCGTGTCGTTCGTTCCCAAGGAAATGATACTCTTCGCACAGTTTATAATCAAACAGGCATCGACAGATCTATAAATATATTCCAAAATTGTATTTTAACACTTAAAAAAATGCAATTTGTTTTATTTATTATATACAGTTTTAAACAAAGTTTAAATACTAATAAATGGTTGAATTATTGCAATACAATGTAAATTGAATTGATTATGCAAAATGTTTTCCTCAATAATCATTTATGTTAATAAAAAAAATCCTTATATCTGGAGGAATTTTGATTAAATGCTTCTAAATATTATTTCCATAAAAAGAAATTATTTTATCCACATTGCTTATGTAATGTATCATCGTTTTCATAAACGATATGAAATTATAAATTTTTCTCCACAAATTACCTTTATGTTTTTTTTATAAATGTTTTAAAAAATACCTTTATTTATAAATGCTTTATTCTATTTCTAAATCTATATCCAATTTGAAAATTAATCGCACACATCATTGGTATTGCGAGCATTGGGTATTTGAAGTCTATTTCAATTCAATTTTGTGTGCTAATTTAACATTTCATAATGCATTTATTTTTTGTAAATTTAATTTTCATGAATCTTAAAAGGGTATAGTTATGTTACTTTTATTTATTGCAGATGCAAAAAGCTATGCAAGTAGATGCACATCACACCACGGAAAACTGTCTTTAAAGTGTGAAATATGCAGCAAAATATTTCTTTACAAGAGTGCTTAGGAAAAGCAGGTTCTGACTCACTGCAAGAAAAATTGTTTGTTTGTGAGGTATGCAGCAAAGGATTTTCGAGAAAACATGATTTAAGCAGACATCTCTTAATTCATACTGGTGAAAAACCGTTTGTCTGTGAGATATGCAACAAGAAATTCTCTCAAAAGAGTAGTTTAAGTAGACATCTGTTAATTCATACTGGTGAGAAACTTTTTGCCTGTGAAATATGCAAAAAGAAATTCTCTGACAAGACTAACATGACCAGGCATCTGGTAACTCACACTGGTGAGAAACCTTTTGTCTGTGATAGATGCAATAAGAAGTTCTCTCAAAAGTCTCATTTAAGCAGTCATCTATTAACTCATACTGGTGAGAAACCTTTTTTATGTGAGAGATGCAACAAGAAATTCTCACTAAAGAGTAATTTAAGCACACATCTTTTAATTCATACTGGTGAGAAATCTTTTGTGTGTGAAATATGCAGCGAGAAATTCTCTCAGAAGTCCCATTTAAGCTATCATATATTAACTCATACTGGTGAGAAACCTTTTGTATGTGATAGATGCAACAAGAAATTCTCACTAAAGAGTACTTTAAATAAACATCTTTTAATACATACTGGTGAAAAACCTTTTGTCTGTGAAATATGCAGCAGGGAATTCTCTCGCAAGTCATATTTAAGCAGTCATCTGTTAACTCATACCGGTGAGAAACCTTTTGTATGTGATAGATGCAACAAGAAATTCTCACTAAAGAGTACTTTAAATAAACATCTTTTAATACATACTGGTGAAAAACCTTTTGTCTGTGAAATATGCAGCAGGGAATTCTCTCGGAAGTCATATTTAAGCAGTCATCTGTTAACTCATACCGGTGAGAAACCTTTTGTATGTGATAGATGCAACAAGAAATTCTCACTAAAGAGTACTTTAAATAAACATCTTTTAATACATACTGGTGAAAAACCATTTGTCTGTGAAATATGCAGCAAGAAATTCTCTCGGGAGTCATATTTAAGCAGTCATCTGTTAACTCATACCGGTGAGAAACCTTATGTGTGTGATGGATGCAACAAGAAATTTCCTGATAAAAGTACTTTAAACAGACACCTCTTAATTCACACTGATGAGAAACATTTTCTGTGTGAAATATGCAACAAGAAATTCTCACTAAAGAGTAATTTTAGCACTCATCTTTTAATTCATATTGGCGAGAAACCTTTTGTGTGTGATATTTGTAACAAGAAATTCTCTCGGAAATATATGTTAAGCAAACATCTTTTATTTCATACTAGAGAAAACAGTTTTGAGTAAGATATGCAACAGTTAATTTCTCTGCGAAAAGTGTTTTAAAGAAACATTTGTAAATGTATTGAGAAAACTTGTGAGAAACATATACAAAAAAAATATCAAAGGAGCAATCTGTTTATTTTTGCTCCCATAATTTGCTAAGTGCGATTAGCTGATTTGTATACTTCTTTTGTTTATGAACTTTCGCTTTTTTTACTATGAAAATAGCATTTTATTCTTAATATTATAGAGACTAAAATGAAATGTCTACCAACAAAAATTTTGCCAATTTAAACTAGCTATTTAGCAAATGAGGAGTTTTAAGATAATTTCTGGCAAATTCATTTTTTATCAGACGTTATTTTTTATAATAACCAAAAAATATTGCAATGCTTTATTTGTATTAATTATTTTGCATCTCATAGATTTATAAGTCTGTATGAGTAAGTCTATTAGCGATTGAGAATATTTAATTCTGAAAATTATTAAAAGTAAATTCTCACAGTGAAGTTCTTTGATTTTAAAATTGTCTTTCTCGTAAACTTAAAAATCTCTTAGTCCTGAGACAAATATTACAGGGGACTACAAAAATCAGTTTAAAATTTCTATAAAACATCTACAAAAATGTCGATGTTTATATCAATGTCTATATATCAATGCTTATGATAAGCCCACATTTATTAAAATCTAGAAGTGTGTTTAACAATTCTAATAGCATTTAAATTAATTTAAAGAATGTTCTTTAGTGTCACTCACAGGCACCATCAGGAATAAGGAGGTTATTCTGAAAATACTGTTTTTAAGGGGGTAGTGCCCTGAATTCCCCATAATGTTGAAAATAAGATAAAATTAAATGTGTTTGATACACTGATTGTTATTTTAAAATATCTGATGAGGTTTGAAAATTCAAATAAAGGTATCTGAAAAGTGTTTTAGTATTATGCTGTACCCAAAAATAAAGTATCCTAGTTTGATTCTCATTACTAATACCTGTAGTTATTAATTTACTTAGTTTCAAGGTCTTCTAAATTCTTTTTGTTTTTTCATAAAAGTGTAAAGATCTGATGTAATTTTTAAACGTCAATTAATGTTGGAAAAAAGCATTTAATTTTTGTTGTTGTCATTTTTTTTTCAAATTCAATCTCCCTTTCAAACTTTTCAACATACTTGAAAGGTATTTTATACTTCACTAAATTGTCTCTAATGTTATCATTATCTAAATTTCGGGAATTAATCAGATTGCCACGAAATTGATGTATGATTACTATCCCACATTCATTATTGAAAATGAATTTCATAGTTATTTATAGTTCGTTTAATCCCTTGAGGAGCGTTGGGACATATTTTATCCTATCTACTTTAAACGAAATTCTCACCAGAAGCCATTAACGAATTTTTAAACTTTGGCGGCAAAATGTTGAAATATTGCCTTTTTTATTTTAAAATAAAATTTTTCGATTTTTCAGGAGAAAATTCAATATTACTGAGACATTATAGCATGCCTCTCAAGGAGTTGAAGGTACATTAAAATTGCTGTCATTTTATGTTATGGCCTTTAAAGAAAATCTTTTATGGATTATTTAACACCATTTCAAGTATTTTTCAAAAGAAACAAATACGAATATCTGATGTGTCATAAAACCAGGGCCGCGGAGTTGGTAGAAAAAATTATTTGCCGTGTGACCCGAGGTATACAGCTGTAAGTAAACAAAATTTGAAATCTCTGACGTATACAGTTTTTGCATACGATCCCTGTGACGGGCGGACAGACAAAGGGCAGACACGAATAGGGTTTTGTCAGATGAACAAAACCCTAAAAACAGTTTAATAAAGATTTAAATATTTTTTCCTTTTTTGACATCAAAAGTTTTTCCGCCGTGTAAACAATTATAGATTAAAAGAAAATGATCTTGTGTTTTAATCAGGACTTCCGAGTCGGTGGGGAAAATGGCCGACTCGGGGCTGGCTAAGATATTAGTGTTACTGTTGGTTAAAATTTTGAGAGAATGTATGAAAAATAAGGCGAGATTTTCGCTATTTCGGTATTAGTTCAATTCTTAGAGCTTTGGAAGAAAAAAATATTTTCCGTTTTACTACCAGGTTGTCCCTAAAGTTCTGCACCATACAAGCGTCGAAATAAAAAGCAATGGTATCAGAAACACAAAGTATTTTATTCAGCAAAATACAGGCCATTGTGATTCAGGACAGCTAGCCATCGTTGTGCCAAAAGTTCAATTTGGTGATGATACCATGAGGCAGGTTTCGAATCGAAAAACTGTTGACAAGCGTGTTTCACCTCGTCATAGTCATTGAATTGTTTACCACAGAGGAAGTGCGTCATGGAACGAAACAAACCGTAGTCGGATGGGGCAACATCAGGGCTATAAGCAGGATGCGGAAGAACCTCCATGCAATCGAGTTCCGCGAGTTTCGCTTGCACTTTTCTGGAGCGATGAGCTGGTGCGTTGTCATGTTGCAGCAATACTCTCTTTCTGTTTGTCAGAGCGGGGTATTTCTGCACAAGTACAGCGTGAACACACTCCAGTTGTTCGGCATAGAGGTCCCCTGTGACGGCACGGCCCTCAGGAACCAATTCGAAGTGAAGAATGCCATGGATATTCCACCAAACACACAGCATGACCTTTTTGCCGAATCTGTCTTGTTTCGCCTGGGCCTGGGTATCTTGACCTCGTTTTGCCCACTGTTTGCGATTGTCTGGATTGCGGAGAAACACCCACTTCTCATCCCCAGTAACGATGCGTTTCCAGAACCGATCATCCCTTGGGTTTTTCAAAAGTTCTTGACAGAGTTGCACTCTGTTCTCGGCCTGCAGTTGTGTCAGCTCATGTGGACTTTGTCTCGGTCGCTTATTACTGAAGTCCTGTTCAAGGAGCCTCCGGTGCACTGTATTTTTGGATACCCCTAACCTGTGGGCTATCACACGTGTGCTGGTTTGAGGTTCGGCCATGACAGCAGCTGCTACAGCGGTCCCAACATCCAATTTTGGCCGTCCACTTCGAGGCTGCTCTTCCAGGCTCAAATCGCCAGACGAAAAACGTTTGAACCACCGGGATGCTGTCGATCGATTGATCGTATCAGGTCCTTCAACTGCACAGATTTCCTCGCTAGCCGCTTTCGCACTTAGGCCTTTTTTCCATAGAAAACGAAGCACGGCATGTGTCGCGGTTTTTGAATCACACATCTTTCACGATTTCACACTACTACTACGGACGCTATTCTTCTCAATGAGCATACACACTATTCTATTACCTCTACCTGTTCACCTGGCGGCACTTTTTAGCGCATGCGCATCTTACTCTGTCGTCCGATCCACGTCGAAATCTGCATACCATTGATGGTGCAGAACTTTAGGGACAACCTGGTAAAAAAGTGACAGAAGTTTCTTAATCAACGAAAATGTTCAATGTTCACGAAAGTAAATATATAATAACCTGTTTCCCGAGCCACAGATTTCGGAAAGTGTTTCTTTATCTTTAGAAACATCAAAAAATAATTTCTTTAAAGGAGAATTTACAGAAATAAGTTTTTATTAGTTATTATTTAATAAATGTTATTAAAATTAGAAAAAAATAACATATTGAAAATTAATTAAAATTTTAAAATTCTAATAGCACTTTTGAAACTTCTCGATTAATAAGAAAATTTGATGTTAATTTCATCATCAAAAGTTCCATATTTTAGGAAACATCCATGAAACATTAATCAGTTGTTTCATAAGATCATTTCATTACGATTTTATACACACAGTGTACATTTAATTAAATATAATAAAGCTTAACTTTTAAGCAATACACAAAACATCACTAATTTAATCGATTAATGCTATTTATTTATTCTAAACATTTCAAATTAAATTTTACTTTTTAATCATAAATATGAAATAATCCTCTGCAGATGCATCATGCTTCATTTTTTGTGCTATTTATTTTTTAGAATCATGTAGTATTTTATTTTATTTTTTTATAACATTGTTGTGAGAAAGGGTGTCATTGCATTAAGGAAAACCACGGCCAAATTCAATTCTTTCCCTTCCTTATAAGGGGAATCGAATTTGGACGTGGGAAACAATGCTAATTTAATTTTTAATTAGGTGCAATTTTTAATATTTATTAAAAATATTTTATCAAGATGTGAGTGCATTATGTCAGAAGCCATTTCACAAACCCGTTAGAATGTTACCCTACTTATTGTCCTGTGTTTTGTACATGCATAAAAAAAAGATGTCAACAACAGGAATAATAGATATATGATGATGAGTATATTGTTTCAAACTGTAATTGTTAAATGTAAACAAATATACAATTATTCATTTCTGAGTTTTTTGGCCCAATGAGTTTATAAATAGATCAGTCGCCCTTATTAAATTAATGATGCAAAGCAAAAACTGTATGGAAATAAAAATTCTCATACATATATTTTTTTTACATGCAATTTATAATTAATCAAAAATGTGTCAAGCTCATTGGTTAATTTCCCTGTTACTGGAATCATAACAATCCGAGTCTGCATCTTTATCTATCTTATCATCTTTACTGCTATGTTTAATATTTCTTTGAGTATAATTTTGTATTAACAGTGCAATATTATTGTGCATTAAATACAGGGTGATTAGTAATGAACGTGAGATGTTCAGAGCACTTTAGCTAGAAAATTTGGACGAAACATAACTAAATTTCATGAGCATGCATAGTAGACCATGGGATTTCGAATTCTTAAAAATAAATTAATTAAATTAAAAATTAAAAAATTGTCACTAGGGACAATTTTAGCGTTGCTTACCAACTAAAATGCATTAATTTGCATAAAATCAGTTCTGTGTAGCGATCATGAATACAAAAGGAAAGGATGGAAGAGTTCTTATCATTATCAACTCTCACCATACGGGACCATGCTTTACTAGCCAAGCTGTGTTATCAGCAGAATGAGAATTGCAATGCTGCTCTTCCTGAATTTCACCGATTAAAGAATTCGCGAAAAGGACCGATGAGCATAACAAATTTACAAAAGATGATTCATCGATTTGAAACTACGCGGCAACAAGGCCAAGGACGCAAAGTGACTAGTCAATAACAAGTTGGCGAAATTGTAACTGCTATTGTCGAACAAGATATGAAAAATGTGCAGGGTACCATCAACACTTAGGCAGTATCTCAGCAGTATAAAATTGGCAGTTGGTCTGAGAATGATGAGAACTCTCCCAGCCTTTCCTTTTATCCTCATGATCGCTACACAGAACTGTTTTTATGCGAATTAAGCCATTTTAGTAAGTAAACAAGGCTAAAATTGCCCCGAGTGGCGATTATATATATATATATATATATATATATATATATATATATATATATATATATATATATATATTTTAAGAATTCGAAATCCCATGGTCTACTATGTATGTTGAGCAAATTTGGTTATGTTTCACCCAAAACTTTACTCGCTAGACGGCTTTGAACACCTCACGCTTATTACTAACCGCCTGTACATCATAATTATTTATTTTTTCCAAGTCAAAAGCATGGGGGTGATGATTGTACAAGACTAATTATGATAACTGTTTAGTTTATGTAACAATATCAAACTAATATATGAACATTTAAGATATTTAATATGTAGTACAATTATCAGAGAAACATAAATTTTAGGGTTTTTTTTAAGTAAAGAATGTTTTGCATATGAAAATAAATAAAGCAAATAACATAATACTTGATTAAAACTTTTATTAGGCGTACATATATGGACACATAAGGTGTTGTTTTAGCATCATTCTGTTGCAAGAATATTGATTTTTAAGTTTGCAGACAAGTAAATATTTTGAAATACTTTTCAAACGAATTTTCTAAAAATTTGACACAACTGTATCAAGATGAGAGACATTCAGTGTTATTGCCTTTTTTTCGTGTTTCTGTACTCACCTTAAGGAACTAACACAGAAATTATATAAACCTCTTGTCAAAACTTGTAACAGTCGAAATGTTTAGAAATTTCAGGCTTTGTAAACTGTAAATAAACACTACATAAAACAAGAAAAAACAATACATGACATCGATTTCATGTAGAAATAGTATTTGATTACAAACAAAAATGGATTCATCTATACAGATAACTGATGCACAGCTTTTAAATTAATATTTAACACTGAAGCATGCATAAAAATAAAACAATTGGGGTTATATATATAGATATATACAGTGTGTCTCAGAAGTAATGGGACAAACTTAAAGGGGAGGTAGGGGACATCACAGGGATTCAGAATTGCATAGCAACACATGGTCGGAAACGTCTTCGTTAGTCGGTAGGTTATGTTGTTCCCAAGAGCATTGGAGAAAACAGCTAGTCCGCCAATTTATGGTTCGACTGTGTAATGCATGGATCACTAGCAATGGTGGAAACTTTGAACAACTTTTGTAACAATTTTACATATCATTTACCACAGTAAATGTAATATTGTTGACCAATAAATTATTTCATATGATTTCAGTCTTGTGTCTTTCCGTCCCTTGTACCTGTCATACTACCTTCCCATGACGTTTCTGACCATGGGCATGCAATTCGGAATCCTTGTGATGTCCCCTACCTCCTCTTAAAGTTTGTCTCATTACATCTGACACACCCTGTATATAATTATCAGTAATTACAATCTAGGCATTTTGATATTTTTCTTTTTTATATTACAAATAAAATTTAAAAGAGGACGTTTGTTCAAATAATAAAATACTTTCGATTTCTGAAACAACCATGATTCTCAAAGGAAAAAATATTCATTTAAATACACTTTTTTGCATATTTTTTTGGAGCACATTCTTAAGAGTAAGGCTATGAAAAAGAAATGCATCCTTCAAGTATCATTATAAAGATGCATATTGAAGTGTGTCAACAGGTAACTTTGACAGCATACATATAAAATGATTTTTTTTTTAGGAATGAATGGAAACTAATCACGGAAGTTTTTTAGGCTGTCTATAAAACACTTTTTTAATGAGTAATTTTGCGCTTATTTATCAGATATATCACGGAAAATCTTTTGCATTCGCCAAAGAAAGATTTTTTTAATTGGTGTGCATATAAAAGTAAAAGATGGCTCTAAAATAGTTTAAAACTTGCTTCAAGGACAAATGAATTTAATTGGTATGGATTGAATGAAAATGCTTATTCAAGATGTATACCCCGCAGTTAAAACTTGTTCCTAGTATGTACAAGGAGATGTCTTTTTAAACTAAATCTATTACAAAACCCTTTATTGCATATTTCACAAACCAGAGGCTTCTCGCCAGTATGTATATAAAGGTGTCTATTTAAATTAGGTTTATTAGAAAATCTTTTATTGCATATCTCACAAATTAAAGGCCTTTCGCCAGTATGGATAAGGAGGTGAGTATTTAAATGAGATTTTTGAGAAAATCTTTTACTGCATACATCACAAACGAATGGTTTCTCTCCAGTATGAACGCGAATATGAGCTGTTAAGTTTACCTTTTGAGAAAATCTTTGATTGCATACATCACAACTGAATGGCTTCTCTCCCATATGAGTAAGCACATGAACATCTAAATAATTTTTACGAGAAAATGCTTTATTACACACTTCACAGCTGAATGGCTTTTCTCCACTGTGGATCAGAAGATGCTCTTTTAAACTATGTTTTTGAGAAAACCCTTTATTGCATACCTCACAAATAAAAGATTTTTCCTTTGTATGGCTATGAATATGTCTCTTTAAATCTGATGAATTAGAAAACCCTTTATTGCATGTTGCACAGATAAAAGGTTTCTCTCTGGTATGAATACGGTAGTGAATATCGAAATTAGATTTATCAGAAAATCCTTTTTTACAGACATCGCATGTAAAAGGTTTCTCACCTGTATGAATACGATGATGCCGAACAAAATGAGATTTGCAAGAAAAACACTTTTTACATATATCACAGATGAAGGATTTAGTTTCTGTATCAATAAATTGAACATTCATGTTTTGAGATTTTTTTAAATACTATTTTTAATAACTTTTAAAATTAAGTTAATTTTCCATCTGTTAATTTACTAGTTTGAAGAATATTTTGACGAATATAAATAAGAAAAAAATACAAAAAATTTTACACATACTATAAAAGATTTCACACAATTATATCTTTCACTTCTTCACACAGAGATAAAGCCACAAATTACTATAATATATTAAACAAAATTGTCTTTCTGTTAATATTTTTATAAAAATCATTCCCAGTGTAGCAAGAAAGTCTTAATTTAAATTAAAACATGTTCAATTCCATATTTCACAGATGAAAGATTTTGTTTTGTATCAGTGAGTTAGACATTATGTTTAGATATATTTTTCAATGAACGTGTTTATTAAAATTAATATTGTTATCATATAGTTAATGATTTTCAAGTCTATACTTTTCAGCCTATTCTTATGTTCTTAATAAAAGTGTAAAAGTATAATTATTACACAAATTCTATAAGTCTTTCCTCCTTCTTCGTTCACAACTTTTCCTTTCTTTTCACACAGGTTGAAAAGCGGCAAGGGTCCAAAACATAATGTAATAAACTCATATTTGATTGAAATAATAAAGTATGTTAATTGTTATAACTGGAAAAATAAATTTGTGGGATGTGTTCGGTACTTAAAATATAGAACAGAGATGTTACAGTCACATTTTTATTGTAGACGACGCAGCACAAAACACACTATATATAAATCGCCTGACGACGAGCAAAACAATCAGTTAAACATTCATAAAATTACTTTAGAGCAAAAGAACATCTCTAAGGGAGATGTATTCCGAACACACATCCAAATCTTTCTCTCATCAAACTAAATTACTTCACTTCATGTTTTTAGAAAGGAAGGCAAAATATCTCGGGATATTTTGCCGAAAGTGGCAATGGAGCCACCTATAGATTCTATAATTTAAGGAAGGCAGTCATCTAGTTACAAATTTATTTTTTAGAATATGCTGGTTATAAGAAAGAACATTTCAGAAGTTTCTTTATTTGAACCTATTAAAAAAATAAAATATTTTTAAGTAACATTAATAAATTTATATAAGAAAAAATATGTGAAAATAGATATTTAAGGATACATAATATATATATATGGGAAATGAGAGAACATTTGAACTTTGTACACCTTGGAACACTCTAAATATTTTCCTTCAAATAAATTAGTATTTTTTTATAAGTAGATCACTACTGCTTATATACAATAAGTATACAAAGCTGCACTATTTTGTGTGCACAATACTGTCCAAGGAAGGTGTATATTTTCTCCTTCTTGAATCTAAACTTCAGCAAATAAAGTTGTGAACTTTTTGTTAACAATTTTGTATGGCTAAAATTTTAATTTAT
This sequence comes from Maratus speculifer, assembly GCA_964019185.1. Taxonomy (NCBI): domain Eukaryota; kingdom Metazoa; phylum Arthropoda; class Arachnida; order Araneae; family Salticidae; genus Maratus; species Maratus speculifer. The sequence continues at coordinate 39,690,642 of OZ025303.1, forward strand.
TGTTTAGTGCTTAATTAAAGAGCTTTTTGTTAGCTTTAACTTATATAGTTATATATTTAATATATATAGTTATATACTTATGTAACTATACTTATATATTTAACTTAGCTTTAACTTTAATTTTTTTATGTGAAAAGGGGTTATATAGAAATACCAAAGAAGATGGACTTACATTGTTAACAATCTCCCTTTGCTGCATACATAGATTACAACTTCTGAATGTATCAGTGATGGGATTTTCAAATTCAAACTGATGCATTGATAAATCTGACTTTAAGGATTTAATTTCTGATACCAAAGATCAAAAAGAAAAGATTCTTGTTCTAGAGGAATTACTTCTATTTACATGTGAATGATTACATTTCAGTTCAATTTCATACTTAATGAACTACTCATCATTACACCGATCAGATTAAATTGCAGTTGCAGGATAAATTAGAATTTCATGTCAGGTTTCTTCGTAAAAGAAAGAATGAAAAAAAAATTATTTTTTAGAGGCTTCAGATATCAATGTGGTGGATTTTCAAGGGTATTGTAAAACTTTGCCACAACCAAACATAAGAAGAGGGATACTCAATGCTGTTTCAACACTGAGCTTTAAGATCAACTTGGATGGATATAGATTTGGTTAAATAATAAGGAAAATAGTAATTTCAGTAAAATGCAGTTGCTTAATTTTATCCACCTTATTTTATATTTCTGAAAGATGTGCAGTTTTTTTATTATAAAAACTGAATATTTTTATGTTTTGTTCATATGTTCACAGGTGTCATTACTGATATGATTTTCATGTACCTCCAGAAGACCTCCATGTAGACAGGTTGGGAATCATTGCTCTAGTTCAGAAGTGTTTAGAAAGAGGAGTGTTTAGAAAGAGTTTTCTAAACTCTCTTTCTAGTGTTTAGAAGAGAAAAAAGTTTTGAACTATGAAAACCCAAAGTATGCATCCCTCTCTAACATAAAGTTGTTTTTTATCTCAGGATTGAATTACAGCATTGTTTGAACTATATTAAATACTTTCAAACTCATATGTTACATTTTATAAAATCGTAAAATTTTATTCTTTCCTTAATGTTTACTTTGAAACATTATGCATACACATTTTGGATTAAAAATAAAACTAATTATTAAATAATCACTAACATAACTAATTATTAAATATTACATAATTGCTTATTAATGAGATTTTTATTATGTATTCGTTTTCCCATTTTCTCAGTCATTTTGAATGTTCTGAATTAAAAATTATTTGAGCTACCAACATAATTTTTAAATTGCTATTCTAATGCCATACATCACCCATTCTTACAGCATTTATTATCTGTAGCCCCTCTCTCTGCCTATAGTGTACACTGTCTACATTTTTTACAAGTATTATTCTTGCTAAGTTTATTTTCATAGCTGCAAAAAGTTACAACTTCTAAAGTCTGAATTTACATCAAGTTCTAAAACAAAATCCAAATGTATGCAAGTTTTTTTTTCTTTCTTTTTTTTTTTTTTTTTTTTTTTTTTTTGTACAATAATAATAACTTTCAAATCGTTAATAAATAAAAGATTATGCCTATTTTCAAATGAATTTAACAAAACAATTGTAGTTAGCAATAAAGAACTTTGTATTGCTTTTGAACTCAATACAAAATTCAACATGGAGTTTCTTTGAATACACAATTTAGGGCTCTGCTGTCAGGAGTAAGATGAATGTCAGCATTTGTGTTTTACAGGGTAACAGTTATCATTCAGTAACAAACCTCACTTTCTTAAGCCCAAAACTTGTGTGAAACTATTTTTTTGACACATCTCCTCTATCTCATCAACTACTTTTCACCAAAAAAGCTATTGCCAAACTATTCACCAAATTGTAACACCTAATAAACAAAAGAAAATTGTCATTAGAATATAGAGAGATGTACACTCTATACCTTCTGGTTAACTCTATATCATCCATAGTTACAGCATATAATTTCATGTATACCATTTGTTTTTTCTTCTTCTTGTTTTTTTACTAGTACAACTACCAGTGGTGTAGTTTAAAAAAAAAACAGAGTATACCCTCTGAACAGAAGATCCTTGAGAAAAAAAAAAATGTTAATTTTACAGAATATATATAAGTATTGTTAAAGTTCAAAATTCTTCAAAAATATATGTAATAATAATAAATTAATATTATAATTAGGCTGTAATTTTGTTTCTAAAAACTTGTTTTAATGTTATTTTAGTAAATTAAAGTATAAAAATTATATTATAGAAAATTAATTTCATATAATAAAATTAATAATCATTGAATTAATTAGTATTCATTGAAACAATCTGAGCTTTGCATCTTCGTTAAAAAATGTGGAAAGTATAAATTTATACAAAAAGTAAGCCCCTTCAAACATTACTCCCCCTCCCTTTCATATATTTTGCAAGCTATATAAATTCTGTAAGAAATTTCTAAATTCCAAATATGTCCTCTCGCATCCCTAATTTTACCTATTTCACAAAACTACTATTTATAAGCAACCCCCTTAAAATCATTAGAATTTCCTGTCTGCTAAAGGTTTAGCTTACTTTTGCTACTTTATAGTAGTTTAAACTTCATTTTACATATAATCTTCATAATGATGTAAATAAAAATAAAGTAATGTAAATATAAATATTATTACATCCATATCCTTTTATTTAGAATTTAAAACTGTTTAATCAATAAAATTAAAGTATAAATATGCACTGATAAATAAATTATGAACAGCAATTTGAATATACAGTACAGAACCATTTATCTGGAATGGTTGGGGTCAGATGTATTCCGGATAACTGGTTTCTCCAGTTAACTGGTTGGGCATTAAAGCAGCATCTATTTGATAAGTTTTATGGAATATTTGCGGTTGAGGTATTAATTCGAATTTTTAATTGTTAGATTACTTGAACTAAGAATCAGATACAATTAAAATAAATGTTAAAGTTGAAAGAAGGTAATTTTGGGGAATTCCTTGGAAGCAAAAATTCTTCTGTTTTCTCTGCATAAAAATGAAAACATCTAACGTCAAACTATGCTTCTATTTCAAATACTGGATGTTGTTATCAAACTATACAACAGTTTCAAGCAATGTATATGTCAAACTGGCAGTGTATGACACTTTTTTCTACCAAGATTCTAACATCAGTTTATTAGAAATATCATTCCGGATAACTGGTTTTCTGGTTTCTGGATAATTGGTTCCATACTGCACTTCTAAAAAAATATTTAAAAAAATATTTTTCATAGAATTAACTTGATGTTTATTTTGTTGTAGGACACAGCTTAAAATTTTGTGTATGGTATTGCAGAATCATAAACAAATATTCAGAGCATATGTAACAAAAAATAAGTATTATCTATTAAAGAATATATAGCGTAGGTGGGGGTAAAGATACACACTTTCCATAAATTTTGATTTTTAACAAACACATTGGTTTAAGCTTATGTGATGAATGATTAAATTACATTAAAAGATTAGTCATGTGTCACCATCAACCCTTATTCAGTTTAATTGTAATTTTTAAAAAGTACTGTTCAGCGTATTTTTGTTCTGTCAGTTGCGGTGAAAATACGCAGTGGTGGGACAAAGATATGTAGTACGTATTTTTATCTTGATTCTCCTAAAACAAATGAGTTCTGCAAAAGCATAAGTGAATTTCACTAGTACTTATAATTAAATTGAATATTTTAAGTTAAATATCATCTTTTCATGGAAAAAATGAAAAAAATTAGCAGTATGCGAGATCTCAACTAGCAGTTAACTTCTAACTGCCACAACAAAAATTGTTCCATTAATAATGCGAGCGGTCCCAAGGACCACTTGATCGCAGAATAAATAAAGGGTTGACTAACTTATATAAAAAAAATAGCAGTATGAGAGATCTCAACTAGCAGTTAACTTCTAACTGCCATGACAAAAATTGTTCCATTAATAATGCGAGCGGTCTCAGGGACCGCTTGATAAATAAATAAAGGGTTGACTAACTTATAAGATACTACTTTTGTGCTAAACTTTGTTAAGACCTATTATTATAATAAAAATTCTCATTCAGAAATGTTCAGTGATAATACTAAATTACCAAACAAATCAAAATTAAACTATAACAACAATAGTTAACTGGAAATTACAAGTTAAATTGTGAAGATTTAATATAACAGGGTATCTGTGAAGCCAGGAGTTAAGGGTTAAGAATTAAAACAAATGTGTTTCATGAAACAAGAATATTGGGTTTTAAAAGTCGATAGATAGATACCTATGCTCCAAATTAAAAAAATGAATAAAAAAATAAAATAAAAAAAAGGTAGTTAACTAGCTTATATTCTAAAATCCAAACAACCTCTGGTTCCAAGCTGTGCGGTTTTGAGGGATTGTATTGTAATTTTATTTCTGATTTATGAAGATAAGACTTGATGTTAGTTTTAACAGTGAATACTTTTATATTATATTAACAATTGAAATCATTTTGAGAAAAAATGTGAAGATGTTGTCCCCCCCCCCCAAAAAAAAGTTAAATCTAGATTTGTTAGAAAAATATGGCAGTTATGTTTATTTTGACAGAATATTGAAGAATCTGTCTAATTGTGTATATCAGGAATCTTTGAAATAAAGAGGGGGAAGTATCCACTCACTAGGTTATCAAAAATGGAATAATTTACAAACTGATTGAATATTAATAAAGTTTATCAGTCTTCAGATCATCTGTATGCTAGATTATTTCTTTATATATGTTTATGTGTCTTCAAAATACTTGTATATAAAAATAATCTGAACAAAAAAAAAAAACTTCTCATGTTTAAAAAAAAAAAATCCCTTTACCGTAAAATACCGTTAATCCGCCCCCCCAAATGTGAAGAAAAATCGTACAAAAGTTAGAGGGGGGGGGCGCTTACACGGGATCTTTCCACGATCGTTCAACAAAATTTACAGGAATGAATCATGATGAAATGAATGAATCGTTGAATGAATCATGAACTTTAATACTTGAAAAAATTTGAGTTTAAAAAAAAACGTAAATTCTGTTGAAAAAACGCTGTAAAAAAGGAAAAATTTGTAAAAAAAGCCAAAACAAGCATGAAAATCATTTAAAAAATTAAAAAAATCGCACATTTCATCAAAGATTCATGATTCATTCATTTCATAATGATTCATCCTATTCTCAATCTCCTTTGAGAATGGGGAGGGAGGGCGCTTTCTCGGGATTTTTTGAAAATTTCAAATTCTTTATAAAGTGGGTAGGGGGCGTTTGATCGGGAACGGCGGATTAACAGGATTTTATGGTAATGTATTTTATTGAGAAAAGATTGACTAATAAAAAGCTCATAAAAAGTATTTCACAAAATTAAATGATTAGCACATTTTTTTTTCAATTTAATTAATACATGAAATGTTAATTTTATGTGGATTTTGAAAAAATCTCAAAGAAAAATTTTTTTTGTCAAGTTTTTTAAAAAACACCTGCTTTAATTTTTTTATTGAGAAAAGATATGCTAATAAAGAGTTAAAAAAAATATTTAGCAAAATAAAATGGGTGACGCATCTAAAAATATTTTTTTGAAATTCATATATTAAATGTCAATTTTATATGGACATTCAAAAAAATAAATAAATAAAAGATATAACTTAATGAAATTTATAATATAAGGAATGTTCTTCTAAAATTGTTAACCTTTTTAATTATTTGGTAAAGAGTTATGAAGTTTTTTGTGGAACCATACAGAAAATAAACTCTCTAAAAATGTCCATAGGAAAAGAAAAGTGTCACATGTTCAAATGTCTGTAATTTAAAATATTTTAATTGAATTCAATTAAAATTTCACACAGCATCTTATACATGTATGTTTTCATGTACCAAGTTTCATCAAAATCTGAGAGGGCGGGTGACATTTCATAAAATTGCTGGATGATTTGATATGGAATAACACTTGCACCAAAATTGTGAGATTTTTTTTTTCTTGGTATACTTCTCCTTTATCTTGTGGACAATGGGATTCCATGACAAAAAATATTGTCAAAATACTTACATACTGTAACACCGAATGAAGAAATAGAAGAAAATTGTCACCGGAATCTCAAAAAATACAATGAATTCAGGAAAGCCAAATAATAATAATAATAATAATAAACTTGTACAGTAGATTCCCTCAAATCCACACATCATTTCAAATTTAAACAATGAAACTTTCAGTTCAGATACATAAGAAAAGTTTAGTTTTTTTTTTTATATATATAGATCATTTTATATGCATTTTAATGTGTAATTCTCTTTAATATGATTGAAATCATCCTTTTTCATGAAAGAAGCATAAATTTATTTTGGAAAAAAAATAATATTGCTTGTATTATTGGTGATCACAATCTTGTTACCATATATATTTATGTATTAATGATATATTTTGTGTGTGTTGTTAGCAATTATGTCTTGCTCAATTTAAAATAAAATTATTTTATGAATTTAATTTGAATTAGTAGTGTACTTTTATGTCACAAAATTCATTGCACAATTTAACAAAAAACCTGTATTATGCATTATTAATTTTTAATTTGACTTTTACATTTAACAATCTAATAGTCTTTTAAATTATTTTAATTTTTATTATTTTACTTTAATACAGTAGAACTCCAATTATCCAAATCATCGATTATGCAAAAATCGGCTTTACTGAAAGACCTTAAAATTCTTTAAAGTCCTTTTTAAATGTGAAATTTTTTTATTGTCAACATTTTTTTACCATTGTCAAATGACACTTTTTAACATATTTTGATTTATGATTACTATTTTACTAGTAAATTTTAGATAAAAACAATTTAGAATAATTTTTAGTACATTGAAGAGTTATTTTTATACTTATTAGCTTTAAAAATTAGAAGCAAAATAAATAAAAAACAAAACTTTGAGAGGTGTTTTTGGATACTGGTAGAAATAATGTAAAAAAAGCATGTTATTTATAGAATAGATAAACAGAGCAACTTACATAATTTTTATAGCCTTTAGAATCGGTATTATTCTAATTCCTTTTGTGATGCTTATTTTTTTTCTTTACCTGAACACACATCTTTTCTTTCATTACTTATAAAATTTACTGTTTGTATTTGATTTCTGCGGCTTTGTTGTGGGAAAATCTTTCTCCTCGGTGCAGAAAATTCTCTCTATGAATATTTAAAAAACAAACTCCTTCTATGTTACTATCAGCACTGACCTTCAATTTTAACCAATAAGTTTTTGCCTCACTGCTGGAGTGACTTGTACTTTTGGATTGTTATTCAAGGTACTTTGAATACGGTACCACAATATTTTTATTACAGTGATGCTCTAAATTACAACCACAGCTTTTCATCAAATAATTTTTCACTATAAACCTCCATGTTATTCAAAAATTCATTTGAACCCCAGTTATCCAAAAATTGCTATGGAACCTCGGTTGACTGAAAATACTTTGGTCCCATGCTTTTCGGATAACCGATGTTTTACTGTACTCTATTATTTTACTTAATTATTTTAAAACTTCTGTATTTTATAAACATTCATTGGTATAATTTCAATTGCATTACAAAAGACTCCCTCAAATCTGTTAACCCTAAAATCTGTAACTTTCTTAAAACCGCATATAATTTACAAATGTAAATAATGAAACATTAAGTTCAGATATAGGTGAAAATGTGAATTTGTTAGTTTTTCATTGATTCCATATGCATTTTAATTTGTAATTTTTTTTAATGTTACTGAATTCATGTTTTTTCATGAAGGAAGAATATATTTATTTATGAAAAAATTCAAGATATTGCTGATATTAATGGTAATCACAATCTTGTTACCAAATACATTTATGTATAAAACAAGCTTTGTTGGTTATTAAGTCTGGCTAAGCCTGAAATAAAACTTCTCTATTTTATGATTTTGGTGTGAATTAATAGTTTTCAGTTATGAGGCAAGCTTCATTAAATATTTTAGGAAAAATACATTTCATCTTTATAAAGAATATTTAACCATACATTATTGATTATTATCTTGATCTTTACATTTGAAAATTTATCTAAGTTTTTATTACCTTAGTTTATTACTTATTTTAATATTTAATTATATTAAATATTAAAATTACAATATAATTTATTATTTTAATATATTGTAAGCTTTCATTATAGTTTTGATTGTATTATTAATTACACTCAAATTGCTGTTTAAAAATGTAAACAAAGAAATGATCAGATATCCGCAAAACTCTAATATATGCACAACCTATGATCCCCAGCTGTGCAGATTTGAAGGAGTGCACTGTATTAATTAAAACAGAAAAAAAAATCTTGTACAGTAGATTCCCCCAAATTTGCACATCATTACAGATTTAAACAATGAAACTTTCAGTTCAGATGTATAGGAAAAATTACATGATTTTTCAGTTTTAGTCATTTCATATATATTTTAATATGTAATTCTCATTAATATGATTGAAATAAACTTTTTTCATGAAGGAAGTATTAATTTATTAATGAAAATAACATCCAAGATATTGCTGGTGTTATTGGTGATCACAAATCTTTTACCATGTATATTCATGTATTAATGAAGCTTTTTGTGTTCAACTTGTTTGCTTATGGTTATCCATCTTGTCTTGCTAAATCTAAAATCAAACTTCTTTTATGACTTTGATGTGAATTAGTAGTGTACTTTTATCAGGCAAGTTTCATTCAACATTTAAAAAAATATATCTTTATAATGCATTATTAATTTTCTATTTGACCTTTACATTTAACAATCAAATCACCTATTAAATAATCTTAATTTTTGTTTTTAACTTAATTATTTTAATATTTTATAAACATTTATTAATATAATTTCATATGCATTGTTACATTCAAATTACAGTTTAAAAAAAAGGAAAACGAAAAAAAAATACATATAATCAAAGCAATGACTGGAAATCCAAAACATACCGAAATCTGCAAAACCTCCAATTCCAAACTAAGCGGTTCTTAGGGGATCTAGTGTACGTTCATTTATTTACTTTTATTTTTACTTATCTTTTACAACAAGTGCATAATATGCACTTGAGCTCTGATGGTAGAATTTTCTACCACATCATTTTAATTCCGAAATGTTGCAATGGCACCAGAAAAATCGACCAAATTTATTTGAAAAAAGGTTTAGTGCATTTTTTCGTGTTTAGCGTTAACCATTTTTTCCTTTGCAAAATACTGGTGCCAATGTGACATTTTGAAGGAATTTACACCCCAGAGCTCAAAGGGTTAATGAAGTCAGATTAAATGGGTCTATTGCATGTAACTATGCATCACAACATTTTTTTCAGCTTTCTTTTCTTTTAATATCATGATCCATTTAATGATACAATTATTATTTTAATTAACAAAATAGCAAATATATCAATAAAGCATCTTTAAAAACTCGGATAAATGTCAAATTAAAAATTATTTGATGACCTAAGAAACATGTGTAGTACATTTGATGCCATGTTCATATAATTTTGGCATTAAATCCTATAGCTTGGAAAAAAAAATATGCAAAGTAGTCAATGGGAAAATGGAGAAGTACTCTTATTTAAAATTGGTAAAGGTCTAAATGACAAACAATTACTGATTTTTGTAAGTATGTGATAAAAACTGACAATAAACTTGAGGATAATGGGTATTTTTCTCTTAAACGAACACCAAAGTTTTTCACAAAATTTGGTCAACATTATTTCTCATCAACAAATGTAAAAAATCCAATTATACAATATTACTTGGCATAATTTTTTTTCAAGATGAGCTTTTTTACCGCAAAATGTTTTATTTAAATATTTTACAAATCAATAAATGCGGAGCTGTTAAATTTTTCTGCAATAAAGGTTTAATTCATATTCTGTGATTTAGTTGAGTAAAAGGGTAATATATTTATAAAGATATATGATAATGCATTACAGATTTCAAAGCACAATAATGATAGTGCGGCCAAAAGATAAAAACATATGTATAAATATCTCATGCCAAAACAACTGTATTTCTTTAAAAACCACTGTTTGATTTATGTACTTTTGTTATGCATCCATCGATTTATGGAATTTTGGTGAATCATACTTAACTGAATTCAGTACTACTTTGTTATCCCGTCAACCATTATATAAAGCGCCAAACTAATAGCCAAGTTATATATGTTGACATAATTTTTATTTTAAATAACAAAAAAACACTTAAAATAGTAAAACATTTATAAAAATACGAGTAAAAAGGGGAATTAAAAAACACTTGATGATGTTTTAAACATACATATCATGTTTAATGTCATTGAATATGACATTCACAATCATCCATTATTAACATTCATTCTTATAATTTGGCAATAGTTTTTTGGTCGAAAGGATAACCAAATAGTACCCTGAATTCTTATAGTATATCACTAGCATTTGAAGAACATCAGATAACCTGGAATTAACAAAATATTGGTCAATGTTAAATGAAATCCTTAACATTACACTGAACAAAGTAATGAAAAATTAATTATTTCTATTGTTTGTGAATTTCCTCTATAATTTTTATACAATTAAATATCAATCATTTTTAGTAAAGCATTGATTTGTTTTTGTCACTCGTAGTCAGGAAAATCAGTGTGCTTATTTCATATCCAGTACCCCATGACTAAATAGATCGTTTGAATAACTTGATAAAATAATTAAGTTTAATGAATTATTGTAAAAATTAAAGTATATGATGAGAAAAAATTTACCTTCGAAAAAGATTTGTGATAGAAATATCAAAACTGCAATAACCTGCTTTCAAGTTAAAAAATAAACAGAATATGCTAAATGAACGGTTCACGCGGAATGACTCATATATTGTACTTAATGCAAATTAATCAATCTATGTGCACACACTCTCAGGTAAGTTTCGGTTATCTTTGAAAGTTACCTTCGAAAAAGTTATTTGACAGACATATCAAAATTTGCAAGAACCGGAATTCAAATGAAAAGAAACATGATACAATAAACAAACGATTCAAAATGAATGACTCGAAAATTATACGTAATGCAGATAAATCGATCGATTTGCACAGACGCGCACGTAGCTGGCAGATTTCCAAAGAATTAATAGCAGAACTTAAATAATATTTAAATAATTAATTGTGGGTTAAAATATTTTTCGGAGATTCTTGTTGTGTATACAAGTAAATTTCGTGCTTAGAATCTAGCAACATTTTTAGACAAAAAAAAAAAAAAAAAAAAGAGCATTAGAACCAGTTTAGTTTTAGTAAAATCATTTTTTAGAAAGAACGATATAAGAATAAAGCGTAGCAGGTTCTTTTTGGAAGATTAAAGGTAACAGAGCAGAAAAGATTAAAAGACAGAAAAATAAAGGTAATCATGTTGCTGTGCTTGATATTATGTCAAGTAATTTGTTAGCATTGTTTTCCTAAATTATAGCTGTTGTATTTAAATGAAATATAGTTTTTTTTTTTTTTTTTTTTTTTTTTTTTTTTTTTTTTTTTTTTTTTAATTCAGACTTCAAAAATTTAGGGAAGAGTTCAATAACCTGTTCCAGTTGACGTGATTGGTGAAGCAACCTTACATGGCACCAAAGGGCCACAACATACAAAATTTCTCAAGATGGCGAAAAGCATAGCTTTTAAATAATCATACATATATACTTATTGACTATCTGTCACATGTTGAAGTAAGTAAGTATGATGTTTACATAAATTATTATTCTTAGGTTTACTATACTTATATTAAGTATGTAATTGAATATATTGATATATGTACATAAATACATGTATACCTATAAAAATAAATAATATACTACAAATTCATATTTTTGTAAGTTTATGTATTGCATATTTTATACATTTATTATGTACATAAAATTAAAACATAGCATTGTATTACATTTGTTAATGTGATATGAATATTAAAACACATAAAAATCTACAAAAAAATATATCAACATTATTAGATCTAAAAAAAATAATTTAAAAAAAATTGTGAATTTTTTCTAAAAATTACGCTAAATGCCAAAAATTACACAAAAAGATAAATATAGATAAAATCAATTTCAATTGTTAAAAAAAAAAAAGGCTGAAGATTGGGCAACAACATAGAAACATTTATTGCCAAAAATAAAAAATAACAGTACAAAATATGATACTTCTCCCAAAATCTACATTTTACATAATTATTTACATGCATATGTGATCTTTTTAAATCTTGAAAACACATAGAAAATTTAATAATAATGATCGCAATTTATAGCTGTATACATAGTTACAAAATAAGCATCAATCTTTTCCTTACTGTTATGAAACCAAAAAAAATATTATTATTTGCATATTTTACACAACAATTAAAAGTAATAATTCTAAACATTGTTTTTTTATATAGGGTGTGACTAGTTAATAAATAGTTGTTTGGTGTGATTTTCAAAAATTATCAAATTGGCGATTTTTAAAATTATTTGTTTACATTATTTATTTACATTATTTGTTAAACTATTGTTTACATTATTTGTTTATATTGGATCTGAATACTGAGGTTGATAGAAGTGGCCAATTTATTGCAACAGTTCTAAATCATACACCAAGCTGTCATTAATTTTGTGTTTTAGCCTTTTGTAGTAAAAAATAAGTGACTTAGAAGAAATTTTATATGATGAAGAAATTAAAAAGGACTAGAATCAATTTATTTTGTATTTCCTGGGAAGAATTTGTAGAAAAAAATTATTTTTTTTTCTTTTATTTACAATTTCAAGTCACACAAATCTGAAAAATCTAGCTATCAAAATCTAAAGAAGAAAAGGTTTTTTACCATTCAAAAAAAACCTTACCATTTTGGATCTGTGGACTCTGAAAATAAAAGTTGAAATTGTTACAATTTTGTTGATACTTGATGTCTTCTGAACACAAAAATTGTCGACAAAAATTAAGAAAAAGAAAAGTGAAAATTTTATTACTTCAGACATAATTCTCATTTTGTAAATTTGAAAGAAAAACTGTAAAATTTAGATTTCCTACATTAATTTTACAATTTCCTCTTTATTTCAAGTTCTGTAGATTTGAAAAGTTCAAAAATCAATCTGAGAAAGATAACAAAATGTTACTATTTTATCTTTTTTCTGGGTACCGCTGATTCATAAAAAAGAATTACAATTTCAAATTATTTTTAGACCTGTGCAGTATAAAATAAAGCATATGAGTGGTGATGTAAATTTCTTGCATAATTTTTTATCTGTCAGATCCAAATAATCCAAGGGTGAAAAATTTTATATTGCAATACTATTTCTGTGTTCCTTGGTCTTCCAATACAGATTTGGAAATTTTGCATTAACTTCGTTTAGAGATCTACATGGGCTGGAATTTCCCTTTACCCTTTGGACCCTTATACATTTGATCCTGTTTGTATATTTTTGTATTTTATACCCCCATGTGTGGTAAAATTAGTGAATACAAGCCGTACCCATTAAAAATCAATGATCTGAATATGATTGAGAATACTGCATACATATTTATGGAAAAATTTATCATATACATCTGATTAAGGTATGTTCACAACCGATAGAATGCAGAATAGTTATATTAATGATTACATAGACAATTAATCTGTTACTTTTAAATGATAGCTCAATGAAAAACTTAATGTAAGTTTCAAATAAAAGAAAAAATAACTAAAATCATCATGAATTTCGATGGACTGAAAAAGAGAAAAACACTGTGTGCATATTATTGCATTGCATTTCATACAGTATTTTCTTGGCTTTAAAATACAGTAATTATATTGGAAATGCCTTTATTTCTCTCTTTTGCCAGTGACATATTGTATTTTGTGTCAGGAAGCACATTGGATCTGGATGTTATCCGGGTTCATCACTCATCCCAGGATTGCTTTTGAATGGGCTCCATTTCTAAAATCTTTGATTATCATTTTTTTAGAGCCATGGGTCCATTTTAAAATAATACTATATCCATTTACAACAGCCATACTTATCAGCTTTTTAAAAATGTTAAAGTACCTTTTCTTTCCTCATATGGCTCAACCTACGCAGGTGTGGCCTCCTTTCGTCCTCTACCCTACCATCGACCCGAATATCCGACTCTCTAGCAGAAGCCACTTCGACAGGTCCTAACCATGACCTGAATTTCCAAAGGATATATTTTTATGTTAAATGCAACTAAACGTCTACATTTTAATGCAACCATTTTAGAAATTGAGGGATATCACCGAGGTTTTTCTGGAATTTGACTAAACGTTTTCTTTATTAAATATGCATATTTTTAATGAAGTTTGAAAAAAGGCTTGGTTCTAGTCATACTTACGATTCATTAAAATTTCAGAGAATTCGGACTATAATAATCATCTATTTTGCTAAGCTAATAAAACTGATGCCAAAATAGAAAATGAAGAAACCATTTACGTACTGGTCTAACGTCTCAATTTTCTATACGAAAGTTGTCTTTTTCGATACTTGATAAGACTAAGTTGAAATTTGGAATATAATTTTAAAAATGCTGCATTTTGTAAATCTCATTATTCAACATATTTATTTATTTATTTTCAATTTTTAGGGTTTCCAATTATTTTAAACTTTAAAACGATGAAATTATTTGAGAAAAAATTGTGCATAAATGAATCGAATAACTATAATTAAAAAAAAAACTACATTTTACATAGTCCAAACAATTCAAATATTTTTTTCAAATTTAAGGATTTTTTTTTAGTATTTGTGTCTTTCTTCAAGTACACTGAAAAAAAAACTATCTTAAGCTATAAAATTTTAGTAATTTGGCCGTACAAAGATTCAGTGTAGGGATGGGCGATTTCAATTTTTTAAATCGATACTACGGCCAACTCGATTTAATCGATACTTTAAAAATTTTAATCGATTTCTCTGAAGGTAATATAATTTTCATTTTCCTTCAAAAGTCGAAGATAAAATAGACGGATGTGCCAATATTTCAGTGTAGTTTCTAAGATAGAAGAATTAAAGAAACCTCAGAACCCCCCCCCCCCTGCAAAATAGCGTTTTTTGTTGAGTGATGTACACCAAAAATTGATCAGGATCAATTTTTATTAGGTACCAGCTGAATCTGAATTTTGATGAAAATCCATGAAAGCGCGAGATACAGCTACTGCGAAATCCTAAAAAATGCAGCATATCAGCGCCACCTGTAGGGCAATTTACACCAAAAACTAAATAACACTAATCTATGTCAGAGATTTACTGAAAATGAATTTTGATGAAAATTCGTTCTTGAGATTGCGCTATTGCGTTAATCATGAATAATGCTATATAGCAGCGCCATTTCTTAAGCGATTTCCACCAAAATGTAATTAGCATCAAATAATATCAAGGACTAATTGAATCTAAATTTTTATGAAAATCCGTGCATTAGTTCTTGAGATAAAGCTAAAATGGAAATGGGCGTGCGAAAAGAGAACTGCGCCCGGTTCAAAGTTCCAATTTAGCCCTCCCCTATTAACTTTATCTTATGATAGGCTAGAAGTGATGTTAGTAGTAAAAATTTGGCGCCCCCTAAATTTCCGTGCTCGGAACGACCGCTTCCTTTCGCCCCCCCCCCCACCTATTACATGGCGCTGAGTGGAAATTGTGAAAAATTCAGTATAGCAGCGCCATCTGAGAAGTTATATACATCAAAATGCAAGAAACATCAACTCATGTCAAGGACTAACTGGATCTAAAATGTGATGAAAATCCGTTCATTCGTTATTCAGATATAGCTGTTGCGCAAATCCCAAAAAATGAAGCATAGCAGCGCCACCTGTTAGGCTATATATACCTGTTAGGCACCAAAAATTAATTAGAGTCAGTTTGTATCAAGGTCAAATTAAATCTAAAGTTTTGTGGAATTCCGTGCATTTGTTCTTGAGATAGAATGGACAGAAATTTTTGTCGTAACAGACTCATAGAGTGACAGACACACACACAAGACAGATATTTCTTAAAAACCATGAAATCGTGTTACAGATCTTCTGAAATTTATAAACCCATCGAAAACGGGAAGTCAAAATTTTTCACGAATCTAATACTCTCTTCTTGTAAAGTTACAAAAGAAAGTAAAAATGTAAAATCGATTCTGCCCATAAGATCGGTCTTTAGATTCGATTTCGATCTTTAGATTCGATGTCGATCTGTAGATTTGATTTCGATCTTTAGATACGATGTCGATCTTTAGATTCGATTTCGATCTTTAGATTCGATGTCGATCTTCAGATTCGATGTCGATCTTTAGATTCGATTTCGATCTTTAAATTCGATTTCGATTTTTTTTTTGTCTAGGCTAAATCAGTGTTGAATGCAGGTATTTTTCTGCGTCTCCGAAGGAAGGCAACATGTTTTACAGCTCTGTAAGAGAGGGGGAATCGCAATTGAATGTGCATTAAAAAGCATAAAATCTCATAACTTCTGGGGGGGGGGGGTAATCCCCGGCTGGCCACCCCATTAATTCGACACTAGTTAAATCGTTATATTTTTGTTTAGAAGTCCAGTTATTTGAAGTATTAGTTTATTATGTTTTATTTTTCACGCTCGTCTCTTCTAATCCCCCCCCCCCTTCCGCGTCAGTTTTAATTTACAGGGCCGTTCGAAATATGCATATAGTTTTAAAAATGTCCAATTCTTGGTCTTTTTTATTTTAGATCCACATTTTAAATCCTTGACAAAAGATAAATAAAGGGTCACCCTTCTGCCCGTTTGGGGTTTATCTGCGCCCCGCCGGGGGGCATATTTTTTTGTTTCTTTAAAAGAAACAAAAAAATTTTTGAGGGGGGGGGCTTGCACCTTCCCCCAATATACACCTTAAAATTTCGCTCATTTAATTCTCTACCATTTTTAGCTTAAAAGTTTAAGCTGCATGGCACCCCCAGAGCTGTGAACCCCTCCCCCCCCTGTCGATCACTCACCTAATTTTGCTTATTTCTTCACTTCATTTCAATCTTTAAAAGGCTATAGCTTTGCTTCTATAGGAGTTACAGTAATGAGAAAAATTCTAGTATAGCTAACCATTTCTCGCCGTTCTTTTTGCTATTCCAGTTTCCCGGTTTTCCCTATAGGACCTTTTTTGGGGGGCGCAGAGAGGTTTTTTCTCATTTCTTGATACAATATGTCTATTGAAAACTTACGCTTCATACATTACAAATCTAGCATAAAAAATTTTCTCCCATCATTTCAGGTCACGTTACGGATGTTACATATGTTGACATCAGTTATTTGTAATCTAACTGTGATTTTATAATATTCAAGATATAACTGTGATTTATAATATTTTATATAACTGTGATTTAATGTTCTATGAAACTGTGATTTATTATATTTTATGTAACTGTGATGTAGTAACATGTTTTATCTGTAACTGTGTGGTTAACTGTAGCAGCAAGTAGACTGTCAGTTGAATGTTTTGCCATGATGCTGTGTGCACAAGCTAGTATCAATGCTAAAGTCTAAGCATGTAATTATTGAAAATAAAGTTGTATTTTATTTAAAATATTACTGAATATAGTTAGTAATTAACTAACAAAACATGGTGTCAGGATGAAAAACGAACCATGTGTTGTATTTTGTCTGATGCAAAGGGATTGAACTTTGTTTATCCATGTGACAATCTCTGAGTTGGAAACAGGCTTGAGATTGTTGTGGTCTCTGTGTGAGAAACTGGCAAAGTTTGTTCATTTTATTTATTTTTATCATATGAACTAAGTGTTCCCTGAGAAAAAAAATGGAGATATTCAAGCCACCAGGTGAAATTAGTTTCACTTGCAACAATCTAGCTGAAGCATGGACAAAATGGACTCAAAAGTTTGAAAATTATCTTATAGCATCTGAGAAAGTGGACAAGGCTGACACAGTAAAGATTGCAATTTTACTTAACTTCTTGGGTGATGAAGGAACAGAAATTTTTAATACATTCAAAGCTGGTGAAAACAAAAGCAAGGAAAAATTCAAAGATGTTATGGAAATGTTTAGACTATTGTATCCCAAGAAGGAATGTTGTCTTTGAACGATTCAAGTTTTTTTCTTGTTCTCAAGATGAAGGTCAGCAGGTGGACAATTATTTAACTGAATTAAAGACTTTGTCTTCTACTTGTAGCTTTGGTGATCAAGAGGAAAGTCTTGTCAGAGATAGATTAGTTTTGGGTATTCGAGAAAAATCCTTACTGGAGCGATTGTTGAGAGAGCCTGACTTGACACTACAGAAAGCGGTGGATTTTTTAAGAGCAGCAGAGACAAGTAAACTTCATATTGAAACCGTTAAGTCAACTTCCCAAGTTCATGAAGTGAAAAAGAGTAGTGACAAAGTTGTCAAAGGGACAGCAAAGTTCAAAAGGAACATAATTAGTGTCAAAAACTGTGCAAGGTGCGGAAAAGATCATAAAAAGTATAACTGTCCTGCGTATGGGAAACTGTGTGCTAAATGCAAGGGTAAGAATCACTTTGCGGCTATGTGTAAAGCAGTGGTGAAAGCTAATTATAATACAGTAAACAATATAGAAAGAGACTGTGATGATTTTAATTTATTATACATCGACAGTGTGTCAGAGCAAGTGATGGACTCTAGTTCTGATTGTGAATTGGTAAGTGTTAATTCTTTAGATAATATGTGGTTAAAGAAAATTAATGTTGAAAATAATTTGATTGAATTTAAACTTGATACAGGGGCTGAAACTAATGTGTTGCCATTGTCTGTATATAAAAATATGAATTTTCCATCAAATGTTACATTAAATAAGACTAATATTACATTAATTTCTTATGGTAATTTTAAATTAATACCAGAGGGTGAGTTATTGCTGCATTGTACTGTAAATGAAAGTGATAATGTTTTATTGAAATTTATTGTAGTTAATGTGTCATCTAAGCCTATTTTAGGGTTAAAAGCATGTCAAATGTTAAATCTTATTAGAAAAATTGATGAAATTCAAACTAGTAGTAAGCAAAATGTTATAAATGCATACAGTGGGGTATTCAGAGGTTTGGGTAGATTTCCTGGTGACTCATATCACATTGAGTTAAAGCCTGAAA
The DNA here is from genome assembly GCA_964019185.1 of Maratus speculifer. Lineage (NCBI taxonomy): Eukaryota > Metazoa > Arthropoda > Arachnida > Araneae > Salticidae > Maratus > Maratus speculifer. Next base: position 39,709,655 of record OZ025303.1, read on the forward strand.
TTAAACCAGTAGTAGATCCTCCTAGGCGGGTTCCTTTAGCTCTTAAAAAGAAACTTAAAGAGACTGGATAATTTGGAATCTAAGGGTGTGATAAGAAAAGTAAACAAACCTACAGACTGGGTAAATAGTCTTGTAATTGTTGAGAAACCTGATGGGAGTTTGCGAATCTGTTTGGATCCTAGAAATCTCAATAAAGCGATAAAAAGAGAGCATCACATTATCCCTACTGCAGAAGAATTAATTAGTAGGTTGGAGGGGAAAGAGTTGTTTTCTGTTCTTGACTTAAAAGATGGGTTTTGGCAAGTGCCATTAGATGAAGAAAGTGCAGATTTATGTACTTTCAATACTCCATTTGGGAGATATCAATTTTTATGCATGCCTTTCGGAATTGCATCTGCTCCTGAGGTTTTTCAAAAGAGGAATTTAAACTTATTCAATGACATTAAAAATGTAGAAATTTATTTTGATGATGTCATAATTGCAGGAAAAAATGAACATGAGCATGATATAACATTAACAAAAGTTTTGAATAGAGCAAAAAGCTGTAATGTTAAATTTAATCCTGAAAAATTCCAATTCAAAGTTCCTGAAGTTAAATATGTAGGTCAAATAATTTCAAAAGAGGGAATCAAAGCTGATCCGCAGCATATTAAAGCAATTACTGGTATGGAAACTCCAACTGATAAGGCGGGTGTTAGAAGATTCCTGGGCATGGTCAATTATGTATCTAAATTTATACCGAATGTGTCTAGTATAACTTCTCCCTTAAGAAATCTTATAAAAGATAAAGTAGAGTTTAATTGGGTTGCAGAGCATGAGGCAGCTTTTAAACAAATAAAAGATTTGTTGAGTTCATCAACTGTTTTGAAAGTATTTAGTAGTTCAAAGGAAGCTATTATTCAGTGTGATAGTTCGAAAGATGGTTTGGGAGCTTGTCTTGCACAAGAGGGTCACCCGGTATCCTATGCCTCCAGAAGTCTCACTGAAACAGAGCAAAATTATGCTCAAATAGAGAAGGAAATGCTTGCTATTGTGTTTGCGGTACAAAAGTATCATAATTTTGTATATGGGAAAAAATTTACTATTCAAACTGATCATAAGCCCCTTACTAGTATTGTAAATAAACCAATGTGTAAAATTTCTACCAGGTTACAAAGAATGTTGTTAAAATTATTAAAGTATCAATTTGATATTAAATATGTAAAAGGTACTGAAATGTTTCTGGCAGATACTCTTTCTAGGGCATATCTTAAAGATAAAGTAAAAGATGATCCTGATATGTTAAATGTTATTCATACTGTAAAACAACTTCCCATGAGTGAACGAAGGTTGGCTCAATTTAAGGATTCTATTCAGTTAGATCCTGAATTAAAGTTAGTTTATGAGTATTGTGAAAAGGGTTGGCCTGATCATGTTCGCAAAGTTCCTAATAACATTAAACAGTATTTTAAATTTAAAAGTGACTTGTATATTGAATTTGGTTTATTATTTAAAGACTCTAAAATTGTTGTACCATCTTCACTTAGAAATGAAATGTTGTCATTAATCCATGAGGGACATTTTGGTATAGAAAAGAGTAAAAACAGGGCAAGAGATATTATGTATTGGCCTGGAATGTCTCAAGACATAGAATCTTTGGTAATGAAATGTGAAGTCTGTCAAAAATTTCAAAGAGCAAATGTTAAAGAGCCTCTTCTGTCACATGTAATCCCTAATAGACCATTTGACAAGTTAGGTATTGATATTATGGAATATGGAAATGTAAATTACCTTGTTATTATATGTTATTATTCAAAATGGATTGAAGTAGAAAAATTAAGTAGTAAGAATGCAAAAGAAATTATTAATAAGTTAAAAGTGTGTTTTTCTAAATTTGGGGTTCCTTGTGTGGTTGTCAGTGACAATAATCCATTTAATAGTTTGGAATATAAGACTTTTGCCAGGGAATGGGATTTTGATTACAATTTTGCAAGTCCAAGATACCCTAGAAGTAATGGCATGGCTGAAAAAGCTGTGGGTATTGTTAAGGCTATATTTAGAAAAGCTTTTGAAGATAATAAAGATTGGGTAGTTGGAATGATGGAGTATAGGAATACGCCTATCTCGGGATTGAACTTATCCCCCGCTCAATTGATGTTTGGTCGAAGACTAAAAACTAAAATTCCAATACACAATAAACTGTTAAACTCAGAAATATTTAAAAATGTAGAGGGGAGAATGATAGGTAAACAAGAAAAGCAAAAACGTTACTATGATAAGAGTACTAGGGTACTAAAACATTTTAATCCAGGTGATACTGTAAGCACATATAATTTTAATCAGAAAACATGGGAACCTGCTCAAATAATTTCTAAATGTAAACAACCTAGGTCATATGTTATTCAAATTGGCTCTGGTAAGAGACTTGTGAGAAATAGGGTACATTTAATGCCATCACAGATTCCATTTGAAATTGAAAGAGAATTTGATATGCCTAAAGAACCCGTATCCCATTCTAATGTAATTACTAGTGTTCCCCCAGTAACGGATACATCTCAGTTATCCCAAAAATCAAACATATCCCAAAAGCAAACAAGGTCTGGGCGCGTTGTAAAAAGACCCCAATATTTAAATGACTATGTGTAATTAAAAATCTTCAAGGAGGGGTGTTACATATGTTGACATCAGTTATTTGTAATCTATCTAACTGTGATTTTATAATATTCAAGATATAACTGTGATTTATAATATTTTATATAACTGTGATTTAATGTTCTATGTAACTGTGATTTATTATATTTTATGTAACTGTGATTTAGTAACATGTTTTATCTGTAACTGTGTGGTTAACTGTAGCAGCAAGTAGACTGTCAGTTGAATGTTTTGCCATGATGCTGTGTGCACAAGCTAGTATCAATGCTAAAGTTTAAGCATGCAATTATTGAAAATAAAGTTGTATTTTATTTAAAATATTACTGAATATAGTTAGTAATTAACTAACAAAACAGGTAACTTGGGTCATTATGAATTACGGTAAAGTTAATTATATGCAAAAAAAAGGCTCAATCGATCATCACTAATTTTTGTATATAACTGTTTTCAAGTACAAGAATGTTACTGGTCTCCTGTTCAAGAAATTTCTATTAGTGGGTTACTTCAGGTCAAGCTAATTCTATCTAAAAAATCCCTGTCAGCTTGGCCTATAGGCGGAGGTAGATTTCGAAGAATTTTCATTTCAACAATAAAAAATAGAATATGATTACAAATAAACCAAATTTAACAATTATATTTGGCCACTTTTGAAAACGTTTTTATTTTCCTTTTTCTGTAAGAAGTTGTTTTATTAAAATCAACTTAAGTGAAATTCGGCTCAAATACCCATTTTGACAACATATTTTGAAATATATTCTGACTTTATCAAAAAACTAACCAATACGGAACATTACACAGTTTCTAAATAAAAAATAACTGTCAATTGAATGCGTTTGAGAGGAAACTTGAATTTAAAAATAAGTCATAAAATAACCAATTTGTTATTAGAATACATCCTCATTTCTTTAATCATGATCGCTTTGGGAAATTTTTTGCAAAGTGACGACCACATTGACAGCTTTTTACAAAAATATATTTAGCCTTTATAAAAAAAATCGACGAATACGCACATTATGTAGTTCCTAAATAACAAAAAACTGTCAACTGAATGCATTTGAGAGCGAAATTGGATTTAAAAATGAGTCATAAAATAACCAATTTGTTATTTGAATACATCCTCAATTCTTTCATGATCACTTTGGGAAATTTTGTGCGAAGTGCCCATTTTGGCAGCCTTTTTTGGAATATATTCTGCCTTTATCAAAAAACTATGCAATCCGCCATATTATATAGTTCCTAAATAAGAGGACCTGTAAATTGGATGCATTTGAGAACAAAAATGGATTTAAAAATGACTCGGAAAAAACACAATTTGTTATATTTTTTCAATTTTCCAATCACGACCACTTCGGGAAATTCTGTTCAAAATACCCTTTTTGGCAGCCTTTTTTGAAATATATTCTGCCATTACCAAGGACCTGGCCAATACGTTACATTATATAGTGCCTAAAAATGGGGATTTGCCATTTCGATGTGTTTAAAATCAAAAATGAATTTAAAAAAGAGACAATACAAGCAGTTTGGATTTGAGATTTTTTCTCCAACTCCTATTTTTGTTTAATTTATTTCTGCTATAAGAATTGGTCCTATGAAAAACTTGTTAATATAAAAGTTGTAATATTATTGAGAAGATGTAAAATAAATTTAATTAGATTTGATTGCTTAAGAATTGAGTAAGTTACGGATTTTTTTCTTTTTCCACCCCCTTTTTCTTTCCGTTTTTAATTTTTTTCATCGGTAAAAGTTAGTCCTATCAAAAACTTGTAAATACAAAAGTTTTAGATAAAGTTAAGAACATTTATACAAAATTTATTTGGATTTAATATCTTGAGAATTGCGGAAGTTATTATTTTTTTTCTCCCAAAAACCCTGTTTTTTTTGCCCCTTGACCCCATTTTTAATTTTATCAAAAATCTATCATGCATAAACTTTTACTCCATTTTTTAGAAGTAATATAAACTTTAAACTGATTCGATATCTATTTTAACTAAGAAGTTATCGCGTTTTTTCTGTTTTAACAAAAACCCTCTCTATTTCCACCCCCTTGGTCCGATTTTGCCCATTAACGAACTCGACTGAGATTTTACACCCCTTGATTTTATGTAAAAGTTTAAAGAAGATCTGAACATAATTATAGAAGTTATCGTGTGTAGAAGAAAGTGAAATATATATACACATATATATATACAGTCAAAGATCTATAATCCGCACACCTATAATCCACTATTTTCTATAATTCACGTTATTTTACGAATGTAAACAATGAAATAAACAGTTAAAAAATTTACAAATTAGTGATCCAAAAACGTTTTTTTTAGAAAAATTTAAAAAAAAAATGAGAAAACAATGAGGAAACAGTGAATTATGGGTGTGTGGATTATAGATCTTTGACTGTATATAGATAGACAGATATATAAAATTTTTTAGTGGTGGTACTTTTGGGGTCTGGGAGTCATGATCGGTGTAGATCTGCAAAAAATTTTCAGAAATTCCAACATGGGAGAGAAAGCAATAAGTAGTATTTCATACGAAATCTACCTAAAAGGCTGTAATGATTTTCACTAAATTTTATATTCTACCATTTTGGATTACAAGAAGACCATTGGTCTAGATCCCATGTTTGACAAAATTCTAATAGTAGATCAATTTAGAATTACTATGGGACAAGTTAATTTTATGTAGAAAACAGTTCTAAGAATTTTGACAAAATTTTGTATTATTCTACTACTGGGCACGAGAAGACAACTGGATTAACTCATATTAGTGGGTCATTTTTGGGTTACCATGGGCCACACTATTTTATCTATAAAATGAATTTAAGAATTTTAACTAAATTTTGTACTTTATCGTTTTCAAACTTGAGGAGAACATTGGTTAGGTGTTATGTTTGAAAAAACTAAATTCACAGGTCATTTAGGGTCACTATGGTTCAGGATCATGCTTTTTGTATCTAAACCGAGAGAATGATATAGTGAGAATAAAATATTGAATTAAACAAAAGGGTAAATTTGACCGTGCTTAGTTAAACTGCTATAAATATTTTTTGGTTGATTTCATACTTTTTTTAGAAACTTTAAATTATTATTAATTGAATAATAATAAAATAATGCGTTTATTTTTTCCTTTCAATTAGATTAATAATAAATGTCTTCAACAATTAACTTAGACATTTATAAGCTACTGTATGTAAATATTTCTGCAAATCATCTTTAATGAATCAGAAATAAGATATATGTATTAAAACACAAATACCTTTAAATCGGCACAGCTTGGGACCAGAGATTGTGTTGATTTTAGAATTTTGCGGATTTCTGGTCAGTGCTTTGTTTGCATTCTTTAAACAGTATTTTGAAAGTAATTAATAATGCGATTAAAATTATAATGAATTCTTACAATATAATAAAATATTAAAATAAGTAATAAACTAAAATAATAAAAATATAGAATTTTTTTTAATTATATTAAAATATTAAAATCAAAGGTCAATTTAATACTCAATAAAGTATGATTAAATGTTCATTTAACGATTAAATATATATTTTTTAAATTGTCCATTGAAACATATCTCAAACAGGTACATTACTAATTCACACCAAAATCATAAAATAAGGAAGTTTTATTTCAGGTTTAGCTAGACTCAATAACCAAAAGAGCTTGTATTTGGTAAGGAAATTGTGATTTCTAGTGATATCAACAATATCTCGAACTTTTTCAGAAATAAATCTATTCTACTTTTATGAAAAAACATGAATTTAGTAATATTAACAAAAATTACAAATTAAAATATACATGGAATTGATATAAAACTAAAAAAGTCCAATTTTGTAAATCTATCTGAACTGGATGTTTCATTGTTTACAAAAATAAATCATGAGCGGATTTTAGAGAGTTGGGGGTTTTAGTTAATCAACTCAATTTTCTTTTTTTAATACAAAGTTTCATCTCTTAACTTTGTTTTCACAAATTATCTTACCATTATAAACTATGTGTGCTATAAAAAATATTTTGTTACCAGAAAACTCTTCCCTCGGCATTTTTTTGAGCAAATATTATTAAAACCGAGTCTATTTCTTTGTAATAAAATGATTATTTTTAATTTTATCCAATAATGTAACTATTATTTTAATTCATTTTATTTTCCCTTTTTAACCGACAAAATTAAGCTTTTTTTGTGTTTGTCATTTATTCATCTTTGTTTATTCACTTTTTCATCTCACTTTCCCAGGAAAGAAATTTAATAATTTTTTAGTTTAGTTTTATTAATAATGATACCAATAGTTTTAAATTTCAGCTGTTTTAAACATAAAGTAAATAAACAGGTGAAGAATAAATTTCAGTATGGAATATAAGGATAAAGCGCCCAATCCACGAAAAAATGGACATGAGGATGAAAATTAAAATTTCTTTAAATATGATTGAAATTTTGCATGTTAACTATCAAGAGTGTACTATTTCATATTTTATCAAAAAAGAATTAAATTTTTGTCATTAACATACTTATTTTAATTAATAAAGTGACACTATGACTTTGTAAAATAGACTGCGACAAAAATCTTTACATTTCATGGTCTCGTACAGCTGAACAAACATTCTGAAAATCTCCAAACTTGGATATATATGATCTGACAGCTATTATTGAGAGTTTTTGTCTGCAGAGAAGTGTTCACTAATCTTCATTACAAAAGGTAAGCATATTTAATTACTCTTAATTATTGTGTCACACCCGCAACAAAAAGTTACATCTATATCTCTGCAGAAAAATATTTTTGATTTAAAGTTATGAAACTTTATATTCAAAAATAGTTTATTAAGATACTTTGTATTACAGACACAAAAGAAATTAATTAATATTTTAATTATAATTATTGAGCGTTGCGGGCGTGACATGTCCCTGTTGAGGGTGTGACATTTAATTAAAGTCACACCCACAACGTCTTTTAAAACTGATTACAAATGCATATTTGAACAAATTATATGTAAATTTATAAAAGAATAATATGCTGGAAAACATGTACTTGGCAGCTTTAACTATACCCTTTGATTTAATAGAGAGAATTCCTGTTAATAAATAAAAATTTGCATCATCTGAGCATCTGACACTGTGTGCAATTGATTTATTCAGTTTGGATTTATAAAATTATTGCTTTACTGCAAGAAAATAATTTTATTAGTGATATATGATTAAGAAATTAATTTAAAAGGTAAGATTTTTATAGAAATTAAAAAAAGAAAATTACGAAAAATATTTTAGCAATTTTCTTTAAATTTGTTAATTTTGTTTTGTTTTTTATATACATTTTTTTAATTTTGTTATTTGATAGTATTTAATATATATATATTTAGTTTTTTAAAATAAGTAAATCAATATTAGGGGAAGATTTTTTTCTCTTTTAATTCAAATTAAATAAAAAGTAGAAGTAAGAATAATAGAAACTGTTAAAATGTTTATTAAGTTAGCATAAAATGTATATAGTCAGTTTGAAATTAACCAAAATTTAACATAATTAACTTTATGTAAGATTAGAAATTTCAAGGGATAACTATTAAAAATTTGTTAAGCTTATATTTTTGGACGGGAAGTGCTATATTTATTCAGTTTACACATTAATTTCTTCTCTTTTGCAGAGAATGAAGAGTACAGAAAGATCACCATATCATTGAAAAAAGATTAAGGAAAACCCTTTTAAATATGAAGCTTATCTACAACAAGAGAAGGAAAGAGACAAAGCAAAAAGATTAAAGAAGAGATTATTTTAAAAAATCATGGTAAAGGATGGCAATCCTTTTTGCATTTCATCTCATGGTAAAGGAGTTGTCGATGGGGTTGGTGCAGTTGCCAAGAAAATGGTAACACTAGCAACGCTCTGCAACTATAAATTCAGCTTCAGATTTTGCCATGTGTGTAGAAAAAGTCCTTAAAAATATAAAAGAACTTTGCTGAATGTGAAATTTCAGAAGATATTGTGAAACTGCTTCATGAATGCTAGCACCAAGCACAATCGGAGCTCAACATTCAATCGATATATCATGTTTTTATTGACTTAGGAACAATTATTGTAGCAATAACTTCAGAAAGTGATCACAAGAGAATTTGTTACCATATTTTGTCAAAAATATAATATCCAATGATAAGAGTGCAGTTGGAGATTTTGTAGAAGTTGTTTTATTCTCCACATAAAAAAAAAGTGAAAATTTTGATGGACAAATAAGACAAATGAATGGGGATATTATAGAATAAGAGTATCTGAATAAAAATCAAAAAAATGTGTATATTTGGCTCAGTCAGTTAGATGTATCAGTACTTTGACAAGGGTATAATATCCAACGATGAATGTGCAGTTGGAGATTTTGTAGAAGTTGTTTTATTCTCGACATTAAAAAAGTGAAAACTTTGATGGACAAATAAGACAAATGGATGGTGACAATATAGTATAAGAATGTTTGAAAAAAATTTAAGAAAACGTGCATATGTGGCCCAGTCAGTCAAATGCATCCTAAGAAAAAAAAGAGCATTTTTGTAAAAAAGCTACCACCACCAGAAATTATAAATTCAAGATTGGAAATGAAATTTTTTTTATATTTTCCTCTCTAGATATTATAATTGTAATATTGATTAATTCTTTAATTAAAAAAATCTGTCTTGAAAATATTTGTGTATGTCATTATTTTATTGGCTATACAAGTCACACCCGCAACAGGGCGTCACACCCGCAACGAAAATTTTGAATATTTTCCACAAAAGCAAGAATTGAGTAAGTAATTTAATTTTTTCATAGAATAATTATTTAAGTATTACTGTCTAATATATAAAAATAATTCACTCAGTTATCATAATTCACAGAGTTTTGCATTTTCGCACTGAAAGATGAAAATGCATGTCCTTTTTATGTCACACCCGCAACAGGCGGAAATTATTTTTTTTTTTTTACAAATAAATGATACATCGGGCAATTTTCAGATTTGGATAATGTATGTGTAAGTGGTCTACATTGAAATTCATACAAGTTTAAACCAATGCTCAAAAATTTTTTTGCTGGTGACTAAATTAAGTTGTGTAAATGTCACACCCGCAACTTTGGATTGGGCGAAAGTATGTTATGTATTGAGTTTATTTTACAGTAAAAATTTGTAATTTACCATAAAGTATGTAAGTATGCCCCATACCCCTCATGTTTGTGAATTTTAGCCTTTATGGAAAAGTGCCATTTATAAGCCCTCACAATCAAGTTTTTATTTTCTAATACTTTCAGCCCCTTTCTTTTTTTTTTCTAAAAGTTCTTTAAGATTTTTGATTTTATATTTCCTAATGTAAGTATCTTATGCAATATATTTTTATATAATCTCTTTACATATCATTGTATGTATCAGAATGGCATACTTCACTATGTGCATTATTACCAGATTTTAAAAAATATTGTTTCTTATCAATGTGTAGCAACAGTTAAGGTTTTGCTTGATTTTTATACTCTAAGATTTTTAAGCTTTATAATTTAAAATGATCGGGAGTGACATTTAGGCTCTACAGACTTGCTAGTCTGAGCAACCTCTCTCAGGCAGTAAAAGTAAAGACAACAAAAAAGCTTTATAATTTTTACTCATATTTATTTGATATCTAATTTAGTTTTTTTATGCATTTTTTTTTCATTGACTTATTATTTTTATAGATGGAAATTACTTATCTTCTGTGGCAAAGAATTTTAAAATTAAAAAAATTATAATATTGATCTGATTTTACGGTGAAAATTGTAAAAATTTTGCAATTTTAATTATATAGCCTCTCATAGGAGTCAACTTTGGTCCCAAAGCTGGGTCTGCCACAAGGGCAGTTGTTTGAGGGGGGGGGGGGGGTCTCATTCTGTTTCCGCCCTCGGGAATTAATTTTCAAAAGTTAAAATTCAGTCCTGTGCGTGCACCCAGATTCACAATACATATATATGTGACGGTCAACTGATTTGATTGTCGCGAATAATAATAAAAAAAGGACGGTGGCTCAGATTTTAGTGATATTTTAAACACATTTTCAGGCATGCGTTTGCAAAAAGACAAAAAAGCACGTGAAACGGGAAAATGAGAAATTACTTAAAATAGCTTGTATTTAAACGTATGTTATATTAAATAAGATTATTTTATATAAAAAAAAAAGAAAAAGAAAAAGAGAAGAAAAAGAAAAGAAATTATACTTTTCAAATGCCGTTTTATTTCAAGGGAAAGGGCCGGAGAAATCAATAATTTATGCAAATACTATAAGTAATTTTAAATTGAAAGTTTCTATTTTAAGTCCATAATTATGATTCAATGTTTTAAACACAGCAATCTTTGCTAGTTGTCCAATTCACATACCCAGCAACAGAACTTTTTTCCGCAGTCTACAACACAAGTAAAAACTTAAAACAGTCCAAACTCTCGCATTACATTATATGCACTCAAACCCCCCAAGTATTTGTGATTGACATAAAAGGAAAGTACTTTTAAAGATAAGTTGCCTTTGTTCTCAGATTTTTTAACACCTCATGCATTGTTCGGAAAGGAGGGAGAATAACCTTTCCTTTGAGAAAATATATGCGGGTTTTTCGCGATCTTTTGACGAAATTTACACAATTTTTTGACGAAATTTGACGGGTTTTTTTTCGATCTTATGATGAAAACTGACGATATTTCGCCTTTTTTTTTGACGAAAACTGCCGTTTTGTCGCGATCTTTAGGCGAAAATTGTCGTTTTGTCACGGTCTCTTGAAGAAATTTGCTTTTTTGCCGCGATCTTTTAATGAAACTTACCGTTTTTTAGCGATTTTTTGAAGAGATTTGCCGTTTTTTCGCATTTTTTTAAACGAAATTTACCGTTTTTTCGTGATTTTTTTTAACGAAAACTGCCGTTTTTTCGCGATTTTTTAACAATTTTTGCCGTTTTTTCACGATTTTTTTGAAGAAATTTGCCTTTTTTTTCTCAATTTTTTTGAGGAAATTTGTCGTTTCTTCACAATTTTTTGAGGAAATTTGCCATTTTTTGCAACTTTTTTAGGAAATTTGAAGTTTTATCAAACTTTTTGAGGACATTTGCCCTTTTTTTGGCAACTTTTTGAGGACATTTGCCCTTTTTTTGGCAACTTTTTGAGGAAATTTGCCCTTTTTTCGCAATTTTCTGAAGAAATATGCCCTTTTTTGCGTTTTTTTTAAAAAGAAGTTTGCCGTTTTTACGCAATTTTTTGAGGTAATTTGCTGTTTTTTCGTGATTTATTGACGAAAACTGTCAATTTTTTGTTATCTTTTGAAGAATTTTCCGTTTTTTCGGCGTTTCTTTTGACAAAATTCACGTGTTTCCCGCGATCTATGACGAAATTGATTTCTTTTCGAAGACTATTTATTGAAATTCGCGACACATTTTGTGACTGAATTTTTGGAATAAAGACCGAATTTTTTTAATTTTTGTTAAATTTTTAACAGTTGCAAAATAGTCTGCAGAAACTTTCCAAGAGCGTCGCAGCGTTGCGCTGATTCTGCATCTGGGTTCACATGTTCATATCCTTTACTCAAAACATCAGTTAATAAATATGTCAAGATAATCACGTATTTGTCTCGAGATCTTTTGCCAAAATTTGTATTTTTCTCACGATTTTTAGCCGAAATATGCATTTTATTCACGATCTTTCGCCAAAATTAGCAGTTTTTTTGCAATCTTTTTTCGAAATTTGCGTCCCCCCCCCCGTGATGTTTTGTCGAAATTAGCATTTTCCCCGCAATCTTTAGCCGAAATTAGCGTTTTTCCGCGATCTTTTGCCGAAATTAACGTTTTCCGGCGATGTTTACCTGAAATTAGCGTTTTTTCCACGATTCTTTCAATTGATTTTTTTTTTTTTCCTGCTATCTTTGAACGAAATTTGAGTTTTTCCTCGATTCGTTGCGTTTTTCTGTTATTTTTTCATGAAATTCGTGTCTTTTTCCGTGATTTTTTGCTAAAATTCGAACTTTTCCATGACCTCTCGTCGAAATTTGCTTTTTTTCTCGAATTTTAGGCGAAGTTTGCATTTTTATCGCAATCTTTTCCCGAAATTTGCGTTTTCCGCCGATTTTTTGCCTAAATTCCGATTTTCTCCACGATTCTTTGACAGAAAAATTGCTTTTTCGCTGCTGTTTTTGAACAGAGTTCTAGTTTTTTCGCTATTCTTGGCGTTTTGCCCGAAATGTTTTCGCGTTTTTTGCCAAAATTCGCATTTTTTTTTAGATTTTTTGCAAAAGTTCGCGTTTTTTCTGTGATTTTTTGTCAAAATTTGCATTTTCCATCACAATCTTTTACTGAAATTCGTGTTTTTCCTGCCATCTGTTACCGAAATTCGCATTTTCCCTGCCATCTTTTATAGAAATTCGCGTTTTTTTCACGATTCTTTGTCAGAATTTGCTTTTTCTCTGCTATCTTTGAACGAAATTAAGAGTTTTTCTGCGATTATTTGCATTTTCTTCACTATTGTTTGACGAAATTCGCGTCTTTAGTCAAAATTCGCAATTTTTCAACAGAATTTGCGTTTTCTCTGCGATTTTTTTGAAAGATTTAATTTTGTTCTCGCTATTATTTGCGAAATTCGTATTTTCTGCGATCTTTTGCGCAAATCCATATATTTCTCTCGATTCTTTGTCAGACTTTGCATTTTCCTCCACTATCTTAGAACGAAATTTGCATTAATGGACTGAATGCGCGTTTTTCATGCTATTTTTTGACGAAATTTTTCGCGATCTTTTTACGATTTTCATGTTTTTTCCACTATCTTTCCACAAAATTGACGTTTATTCGCGATTCTTTGATGAAATTGGCGTTTTCCCACGATCTTTCGACGAAATTGACACCCCCCCCCCCGCTATTATTTGATTCCCGTTTATTACGCGATCTTTTGACAAAATTTTAGTTTTTTTCGCGATCTTATCTACAAATTTTCGGATTGATGACCGATTTTTTAAAATTCAGGAACAAATCACTCCCGTGCGAAACAGCAAAAAATCGGAAAGTGAAAAAAACCCCGGAAAATCGCGAGTCTCATGCCTGCATTTTGCAGGGTTTGCCAAGATATTGCAAGATCTGCAGATATTTTTCAGGGTCTGCCGGGTCTGCGCGGCAGACCCGCAGACCCGGAAGTCGGCGCCACTGTACCCTCTTTTCTCTTCTAGTCTCCCAATTATACTATTTCTTTCACAAAAATTCCAATTCTAAGCTCCACCTTAAAATCTTTAGACTTTCCTGTTTTTTAAAAGGGGGCTTAAACTCAGTACTTATTAATTTAATAAATTAAGAATACATTAAATGCAAAAAATATATTTTATAAAATATTAATTTAATTTTTGTACCAAAGTTACAAACTATTATGATAATTAATAGCAATTATTCATTGTTTAAAATATTAATCAAAATTTTTTATTTATAGTTTTCAAAAAATGGAACAGAGTTTTTCTAAAAAATCAGTCAAAAACATAAAGTCTAAGTAATTATTAATTAATTAATAATGATGCAACATTGTACAAATATGTAAAAATAATTTTTAACAGTGTTAAGTGGGATTATTGTCCAGATACAGATTTTAATTATTTGAAGCATTGCTATCAATAACAATTTGAAAGATATTATTAAATAGTTAAATTTAAAATGGAAAAACTATTATAAATTAACTAACTAAATAAATAAACAACATATTTAACTCCAGAAACCTTATCATATTTATACATCCTAATGAATGCAATAACATTATAGTAATCAAAATTAAAAAATATATATATTTGTATTTGCCCTGTAATAACTATTACATAATTCATGCAAGTTTTTAAACAAGTAATGAATAAATTAGACATATAGATAATTGATAAAGCTTTGAAATGTTAATGAATATGTTTAATCACAAAAAGTTTATTTTTTGAGAATTTTTTTTTAAATTTAACAATATTACTGTTTCAAACAACAACTGTTAAGAACCAAAATGAGTAATGACTGAAATGCCAGGACAGAAATATCCTATTTTGGAGCTGTGGAGTCAGAGTCAGGCCCGTTTTTGAACAAAAGAATCAGAGATAATAACAAGTCAACTCCGACTCCAGCTTTTTTTTTTTTTTTTTCTTTTGTTAGACAATTAGAAGTCAAATCAAACCAATCATACGCAATTTCAAATCTACAAAATGAACTATTATTCATATTGACAGTTCATCCTTATTGCAATTTAGGAATATGAACTGGAAAACTTTGCTAGCTAAAGAACTTCAGTCTTAAGCTTTCAGGTTATGCAGTAAATGTTCTTCATTTGCAAGAATAAATTTCGAAATATATCCAAGTTAAACTTTTGAATAAACATTTTTATTTTACTTGAGAGAGTTGAAAAGAAAAATTAAAAACAAATATTACTGACATGTTTCGATTCCAATCTAATAAGAACCATAATCGGAATAAAATAAAAATTGTTTCACAGGCAATACAAACAGCATGCGACAGTTAAATTTAAATAAAAAACCATATGCTCTATTGTAAAAACAATGAATAACGAAACACATCAATAATATTTGTCTTTAATTTTTTGTTAAAGCTCTCTCAAGTAAAATAAAATTGTTTATTCAAATGTTTATACATAAAAGTTGAATTTCTTAGAAAATCTTGTGATTTAAAAATCTAAAACATTTAATAACTTTTTTATATCCAAGTTAGCCGTAGTAGCTGGTACATTGTTTTTATTTAATGCAGTAACTGAGCTAACTGAATATGTTGAAATTTATGAGTTTGTCTATACTAATAAAATCCGTGCGCCTCTGTCTGTCTGTCTGTCTGCTTGAAGCCGATTACAGTTCGCAGCGCGGGCGAGTTGGAAGTCGCGAGAGGTGTCTTTCGATTGGAAAAATTCCGGGGAAGTCATTTCGGGCATTTTCGAGACCGTGGGACCAAAATTAAAAAAAGTTATGAATTAAAAACCCCTTGGGAATCGGAACGAAAAATATCTCAATTCCCAAACGGAGCTCCGAAGCAGAACACTGCGCCACCTTGCGGTGAAGGAATGAATTTTTCCCCTTTGGCTAAAAGAAGAAACAGCCGAAAACCTCCTTTTCTACCGGCGCTAATTGCGTTTTTTCCCGCATCAATTTTTTTGACTTGCCGTAGAATATTTACCGTAGTTTTCGCTAAAATATTGAACTTAGAAATAAAACAGGACTATCGAAACTTTTTTTTTGCGCGTTTTTTTCTTAAACCATCATGCAGACAGTTTTTAAAGTAGAAAAAAACTGATTACATATTCTGAATCTGCGTAAAAATCTGCTTCTGATGAACTAAAAAATACGAAAAAATGTCTTATGGGCGCGTAGTACCCACCGTGCAAAACCAAATATTTTTAACGGGACTATGGGCGCGAAGCGACCATAGCGCCGATCCACAATCTTTTTTTTTCAAGTGCACGTGGCCCACAGTGCGAAATCACATATTTTTAACGGGACCATAGCGCTTTAATTTACTTTTTTTTGTGCTTGAGGATTCGAACACCAAGACTTGCTTATTAAATGAATTTTTTTGCTTATTATATACTGCTTAATACTGAGGTTCGTTTGGAAAAAGTGGCCCAGCTAGCGGGCGTAGCTCGCTAGTATCATATACTATAAGTTGAATTTAGTTCATTTTTCTAGAAATTCACCCTTTTCAGGGAATAGGTAATTGAAATTTAATAGGAGATTTAGATATTTCTTTTATTGTTACTAGAAAGTAAAAATACAACATAAAACCTTTAAAAATAGTTTTACAGATTTAAAAATTTGTGTGTGTGGGGGGGGGGAGGGGCAAAAGAAACAGAATTTTTCTGTGGAGGAGGCGGGGGTATAAATAATTTTGAATGATTGCTTAATTTATGTCACAAGAAAGTTTATTTTTTAATGTTTAAACTGTTTACTGGAAGGAGGAAGTGCAAAAGGAAAAAAAAAATACATTTTTTTGGAAGGGGAGAGGGCATAATTAAAAGTGATTATAATGAAAACACAGAAAAAAAAGAAAGAAATTTAAACTGCATGAGATCTGGAAGGGATTTGAGTTATATCTTCATTTAAGGCCACCTTTCAAATTTTACAGTCTTAGCTTTTGAAAAAGAGGGAAATTAAATAATGACTATACAACAGCGGTTTTCAATCTATGGGTCGTGACCCACTGGTGGGCCGCGGCTGTTGTTTTGGTGGGTCGCAGAATAATCGAGGTTTGTCATCAAAATATCTCATCTGTTTAAAAAGGTATGACAATTTCAACAGGAAATAATATTTCAAGGGAAAATCCTTAATTTCCTTTTGGATTAATATACGAACAGAATATCCTGAAATATTTAAATCAGTTTTGAGGTCCTTGATGAAATTCAACTCTTCGGGCTGATGAGAACATGCTTTTTCTACTTTGCTGTTTTTACAAGACAAGTACTGAGACAAACTCAGTGTCAATATATGTTCCCACATTGGTAAACACCAGAGCCAGAAATCTCATTAATTATATAGCTATGTTTTCATAATAATTAAACATATTTTTAACTATCTTTGTAGTTTGTGCAGTTGTGCACTGTTCTAATTACTATTTACTAGCACACATTGGTATTATCGATTCTTGTTTTAGTTGATAATGTATATTCCATACGAAAATTTGCATTTTTCATAGGATAAGATAGTCAAGCGTATAGACATTGTACAGAAATTGGTATTCTGATATACAACTTTATCTTGGGTGGGTCGCGGAATTTTTTATACTGAAAGATGGGTCGCGAAAATTTTTTGTCACTGAAAGATGGGTCGTGTACCAAGAAAGTTTGGGAACTGCTGCTATACAGCATATACCTATATATGACATGCAACATACAAATTTGAACAAATTTACTTTGTGCCTGAGTCATACACCAAAAGTACACAGCAGAATAATGTAACAACACTTCAAAATTCCTCTAAGATTACTGTATTTTGCTGCGTATAATCCGTGGCCGTAAATTTTATCCTTTAAAAAAAATTTCAGCATATAATCCACACTGGTGTATAATCTGCAGATTATACGATGCTCATTGTTTTCAACATTCTAAAATACTAACAAATAAAGTTTCTATTGATTTAGTTGTCCTATTTAAATGATAATTGTAAAAAAAATAAATAATGATAGGGTAACTGCAAGTTAAAATAATAATCATTAGTATCAATAATATTTGACAATAGTTTAATAATTTTTTCCTTGTTCTTTGGCTATAATGGAAATTCGATTATAGTGATCGATTATATTCTATCTATTACCAATATTATTTGGCAATTGTCTAATAATAGCAGATAATAATATTATTTAATAATTATAATTTTTAGTATTTAATAAGAAGTAAGAGACTTTTATTTCGTGAATAATGATTTTTTCCTTTTTCTTTTGCCCTAATCAAACATTTGATTATGGCAATCAATTATATTCGATCTATTACGACTTTAGCCTTTTCTATTACATACAGCTAAATTCAGCTGTGTAACTTACCCATTTTCTCTTACCACCTGACAAATAAAAGAAGATTGAGCTAACAAATGATTAGATTGCAATTTTTGATCGAGACGAACTGAGAAACTCTGTATTCTTCATAGAAGCATGTTGCTAAAAAACTAGACAAACATTCTTTAAAAATCGAAGGCCACTCCCGACAGAATGTACACGTCACAAGCATTTGATATGTTTACATTTTATAATTGCCGGTAGAAATGGGAAATCAGTTCAGCTTGAAAAGAACCAAGCAGAACTGATGTAATATCCGCACCGGCAAATAATCTGCACTTGAAATTTTTGAGGTTTTTTAACAGATAATCCGCAGATTATACGCAAGAAAATACGGTAATTTTCATATTTAAAAATCAATTTTTAAATAAAAACCCACAGCAGAATTTTTTTTTCTGCAGTCTGCAACACAACAAAAAACTTTAAAAACAGTCTGCAGAACATACGACAAATGGCCTCTTTTTAATCTCTCCCATTACATTATGTACACTCAAACTTTCCAAGTATTTGTGATAAACATAAAAGGAAATTATTTTAAAAATAAGTTATTTTTGTTCTTAGAATTTTAACACCACCCTACTTTGTCTGAAAGGTGGAAAAAATCTGTTCCTGGCACTATGTTTTTTTTTCTTTTTTTTTTTACCCCTTTGGAAAAATTTGCTGTTTTTTTTTTTTTTTTTTTTTTTTTTTTTTTGCAATATTTTGACAATATTTGCCTTTTTTGATGAAATTTTCTTCTTTTGAAATGTTTTGATGAAATTTATCATTTTTTTGCAATTTTTTAATGAAAGTTGTTATTCTTTATGACCTTTTGACCAAATTCACCTTTTTTTCTTTAATTTACATTTTTTCATGATACCTGGACTATTTAGCTTTTTTTGCATTCCTCTGACAAAATTAGTATTTATTTTTGTGATATCTAGATGAAATTTGTGTTTTCTTTTTGTATTACTTTGACAAAAATTTTTTTTTTCACGATCCGCTGACAAATTCCATATTTTTGCCGCAATCTAAGACGAAATTGGCAAATTTCATTTGAACAATTGCCAAAATTGATTTTTTCATGTACCATTTGTCGAAATTCGTAATACATTTTATGTCTGTCTGTATTTGCAGATTTGTGACTAATTTTTAATTTTTTTTGAGATAATTGCTTTAATTTTTGCAGTAGAATTGTCCCTAATGTAATATGCAGGAATTGGAGCTTCATCAATTGCAAATGGCGCAGATCAAAACTGACAGATGACATATAATTTCTGGCAAATTTCTTTAGCAGTTGAAAAATAGTCTGCAGGCCTTCTCAAAAGTCTGTGATTGTCACAGTATTGTGCTAGGTCACACACTAAATAAAGCGATGATAACCCAATCTTTAATTGAAAAAAAAAAAAAATGCTGATCATGCATAAGCTTGCAATTATATACAGTCAGATTTCTATAATCCTCACAAGTTGGGACCAAAGGTTATGAGGATTATGGAATATTGCGGATTATAGTGTATAATGGATTATACAGTAGACTCCCTCAAATCTGCACAGCTTGGGAACAGAGGTTTTGTGGATTTTAGAATTTTGTGGTTTTCTGGTCATTGCTTTGTTTACATTTTAAAAAAAATAATTTGAAAGTAATTAATAATGAAATCAAAAGTATAATGAATGCATACAATATACTAAAATATTAAAAAAAGTAATAAACTAAAATAATAAAAATTTAGACATTTTTTAAAATGATTAAAATACTAAAAGGAAAGGTAAAGTTAATAATCAATAATGTACAATTAAATGTTCATTATAAAAGAGGAAATGTGTTTTTCCTAAATTATCCAATGAAACTTGCCTCATAAAGGTACATTATTAATTCACATCAGGATCATAAAATAATGAAACTTTATTTCAGGTTTAGCCAGACTTAATAACTAAAAAAACTTGATTAATACATAAATATATTTGGTAAGATTGTGATTACCAATGATATTAGCGACATCTTTATTTTTTTAGAAATAAATTATATTCTTTCTTCATGAAAAAACATGAATTCAATAACCTTAACAAAAATTATAAATTAAAAAATGTATGGAATTGATATAAAACTGAAAAAATCAATTTTTGCACCTACATCTGAACTGAATGTTTCATAGTTTACATCCATAAAATATAAGCGGATTTTAGAGAGTTGCGGATTTTAGGAGTGCAGATTTGAGGGAGTCTACTGTATATCATTTTATTATTCCGACCGAGACAGCATTTTAATTCTATAATCAGTATAATATGTAAAGATAAATATGAAATCTAATAATTAATTTAATAGGCTATCTCAAAAAATACCTTTTTAAAATTATTTTTATAAAAAAAAATTGATACATATAGATATCAATTGATAGTGATATGAAGATAGTGAATTTAAATAAAGATAATTACATATGTTTAGTAATACAGTTTTTTTACTGTTCAAAAAATAAAAGAGTTACATTAAAAAAAAAGTACATGTTTTATTATGATTTTTTTTATTATTATCACTTCAGTGATGAGTTTTAAAAAATCGTTTTTGATCATGAATTTGCAAATTTTCTTAACTGTTTATGTACATTAAGTAACGCGAATTATAGAAAATTGCAGATTATGGGTGGGCGGATTATTGATTCTTGACTGTATATTTAAAAACTTTTTTCAAGAATCAAAAGTAAATTTGCTTCTTATACATTCTGTATATTACTGACTTGTTTATGCATAGATGTAACAGTTTCTCTACTTATGGAACATTATGCTGTATATTATCCAAAATTTAAATTAAGCATCAAAGCCGCATTTTTATTTATACAAGAAGTTTAACATAAAAGATGGTAGTGGGGAGGAATGGAACAAGTCAAATTCCTTCTTTATCATAATATGAATGTTAAGTGCTAATATGCAAATATTTTTAGAGGACAGCATATTAATTATAACATTAAAAATAGATTCATCTACTTCAAAATATCAATAAATAGAAGTGATGACTTTTTAATATTATCTGTGACTGACAATCCTGAATATTCCTTCCACTGATGAAGATAGTGCATTTGATACTGCAGCAGAGGCATTATCAACCAACAATCTTTGTTAGACTATATGTAGGCAACACTAGACTGTTTGTGTTATATCATACTTTGTGTTATAGCTATCCCATACTTCCTTGTTAGTGGGGAGGTACAGTATACATTTTGAAACTCATAATTTCTTTAATTATAAAATTGTTTCTGCTTATTATGTTTTGATATTGTTCATAGGACATTAGTACACATTTCAGTTTGTTTTCTATAAATTGAATTTTTTTTCCCCGTAAAAAAGTAGATTTTCTTGTTTTTGTAAAATGTGTGCTATTCCTTACCATTCTCCCCTACATAAATTGTCATTATTATATTGAAAAGACAAGTCATGTATCCTGAATTGCGAAAAGGTTCGTTATTAACACTATATGCATATTAGAGTACAATTTATATGCTATTTGGAAATTCTGCTTTTTATCTCCATTCTAAAGAGAACAACTACTTATGCTTGAAAAAATATATGTCGTTATAGTTATATGTATATCAATATTAGCAATGAAATCGGTGCGCAAGTTTCATATCTAGTGATCTTATAATCAAACAGATCGTTAGGATAACTTACCTTAATACTTACTTTCAAATTATCTTTTTACAAAAATAGGCATACAAGGACAAAAAGTTATCTTTAATTTAAGAGTTTTCAATCGAAATTTAAAAACTACTATATTTTCAGAAATGACGAAGCAAGATACGCTAAGTGAACGATTCAATTTGAATGATTCTTCTGAAGAATTTCTAGCACAAATTTTTACTTTGTATTAAAATATTGATTATAGAGATTCTTTTTGTATATTCAAGTCAATATAGCTTCAGATTCTTGCAACCTTTCTATGTAAAACTAAATTTTTGCGATATTATTTCATGCAAACGTCACAAAAATTGGAACATATAATGATAAAAAATTTATCTTTGAAGAAAAAAAAATAAGCTAAATGAATGACTCAATTTGAATTATTTTTTTACATCAAAATCATTCATAATGCTTTAGGAGTTCATCAGATATCTTGAATGTTCGTAATATTTTGAAGAACTTCAAGCAGGAATTAAACAAATTTTAAGTAATTAACAATGTTTTAAAATATTTTTTGAAAAGAATTATGATGTGTACACAGGTAAATCTAACCTCAGATTCTTGTAGCATTTTTTACAAAAAAAATTGTATTTAAAATCATAAAAAAATTTACATTTAAGATCATAGAAAGTTTTGCATCCAAAAATTCAACTGATTATTTTAGCAGAAATGTTTTTTAGAAAATTCACATGTTTCAAGATTTTACAGAAATACAAAGATAATCATTTGCTGTGTGTTATATAATCTCTTGCAGATATAAGTACCTGTATGGCACTGTTTTCCCAAATTAGTGTAGCTTTTGTTTTCAAGTGAGTTATACAATAGAGCCTATTGACATTTTTCGTTGTTTTTTAATAGAGAATGCTTTCTCCAAGTTTAGATTCATAAAATCTACCTTTTTTCATATTAATTCATTCTATTTTTCCACTCTATATCTCTTTTTTAAACCACCAAAATGGAAAGCAACAGGATCAGACTTAGTCAGTTTAGGGTGCAGGTCTTGTATTTTTAGAGGATGCTAAAAAATTTAGAAAAATTAGGTCAATTTTACTTGCATATGTTGAATCCGACTTAACAATGTTTAACGTATTTGCATAGCACCAAGTATAAAAATGGCTAAACCACAGAATTAACGATTGCTTGGCATGACTTGAAGCACTGTAATAGATTCATGAATTCTATAAACCTAAATATTCAGATTTAATGTAAACAATAATATAAATAAATAATGTAGCTAATGTTAAAAATTTAGTGTACATAAATTGTCACAAATACTTTAAACGAATAATTTTTAAAAAATGGCCAGTTTGGCAATTTTGTAAAATCATGCCAAACTTCATTTACTATTTGCACCCTTAACCTTCTGCCAGGCACACAAATGTCCATCACATGAGCAGGTGCAGGTGATAAATTGTACAACATGAGGAAAATATTTATTTATTGTTGTTTTACTTTAATTTTACAAATATTCTAACATACAAATATCATATAAGTTATTTCTGATCACAATTTATGAAACTATTCCGCAATACAGTTAATATTACACAAATGTTTATTAACACCTTTTCTACTTGAAGTTTGTTTTAAAGAAAAAGGAATGTTAGTCTAAGAGCCCGTGACTGGCAGACCTTCGTTATTTTATAAAAGCTGAAACTTTCTCAGTGCAGTCTTCCAACAGAGATAGGAACGATGGGTAATTATGAAATTTGGATCATGGTGGCTTTGGCGGTGACCAGGGAGCAAAGGTGTAAAAAATACCAACTTACTTTCGTCATTTTATAAAGCATAATTTTTTTATATTTCCTTTGGAATGATGTTAGAAATCACGTCCTCCATTGGCAGACACTTCCTGCGGTTTCAACCCCCGGCCAACAACCACTAAACTTCAATAATAGGAAATTCTACTTTCGTCATTTTATAAAAGCTGAATTTTATATATGTTACTTGGGTAACTACCAGAAGATATTTCCTCAGTTGGCAGACAGTTTTGGTGGTTCCAACCCCCGGCCAACAGACATCTACGGCAGCTTCTCAAGACACGTGAGTCTCTGTATAGCGGCGTGAAGTGGACATTTTCCCCCTTTCCCCTTGGAATTAACGACAATTATTTGAGGTCGTTGCATGTAATTCTACAGTTGTTGACATTTTGAAAAAAGACCACAATGAAAGAAAAAAATGTAATTTAACAAATTAGAATGACTCTTTAGAAAATTATACTTTCAAAGACTAAAATTTTAAAGATTTAAAAAGGAATTGGATGCCAAGAGTTTGGATGCCATTTTTGGGACACCATGTATTATTAGCTATGAATAGAATTAAACTATTTTTCCATTGAATTTTTTAACACTATATATGAATAAACTAGTAAAACTCTAATTTTGTATTGAAGTGGTTATTAAAAATAAAGTTCATAAAATACCTAAACATTATTTTCTAATGTATTTCATTTATTTTTAAAACAAGTATTAAATCAGAAATCATAATCAAAAACATTATAAACATGCATTTTTTTTTTTTTTTTTTGATAAATAAGCACTTAATAAAAGAGCAATTTCAGCATGTGTCAGGGGGAGGAAGTAGCTTTCATATTCGTTGTTTTTGTACAATATATCTTCTTTTACGACTCGATTAGATGAGTTCATAATTATTCTTCAATGCTTGATTTTTATCTTATTAAAATTTTACTGAAATTTTAAGTAGATGAAAAGCTACGAACCCTATAAAAGGAAATTTCGTAAATACTGAATTTGAATGAGAATTGCGCCAAATTAGTAAACTATAGCCAAATCAGCAATATTTATGATTTCTTAATTTTTGTCTTCAAATTTGGCGATATATTTCCATATTTGGCAATAATTGTTTCCAAGCTTGAAGAGAATTCGAATCTAACGTTCATTAATACTCATAAATAAATAACTGATTTTTAGTTATTTGGAAAATAGTTGTTATCCTCGGTAGGGTAGAGAATTGGGAAATCCGAAGTATATCTGAATGTGTTTATTGGTTGAATTCCGCATTTTATTCGTTTTCTGATTGGTCCATGTTTAATTCCAAAATTGGAATACTTCTGTTGCCACAATGATAAAAAAGTAATAAAAACTTTAAATAATAATAATAGTTTGAAAACAAATTCTCATAAAAATTTCTGACGAATTTTATTTAAAAGTGCATTTTTTTTCTCTGTGCAACGGTGTAAAAATTTAAACTTTGCAATGTTTAGAAGTTTAAAAATTTGCAGTTCAAAAAAATATAAAACTGAAATTTCATTTAAAATTTTTATATGATGTGTCTAGGAATATTAATGTTTAATCCATGTCATATGTAATAGGAGGCAGTCAGCCTGATTAACTCCATCAAATAAAAATGCACATTTTAAACAGTTAAAGTTATATAACAATAAACTACTGGGTTTTTTTTTATTTATGGTCTAGGAATATTAATGTTTAATGCATGGCATACGTAATATATGACTCGTTATGATCATCCTAAAAATGATGTTTATTATTATTATTAAGTATAAAATTCCTTTTTAAGTGTTTAAAATTTTAGTCTTTGAAAATATCATTTTCAAAATAGTCATTCTAATTTGTTAAATTACATTTTTTTTTCTTTCATTGTGGTCTTTTTTCAAAATGTCAACAACCGTAGAATTACATGCAACGACCTCAAATAACTGTCGCCAATTTCCGACCCTAGGGAAAACGGGAAAAATGTCTGTTTTGCGCAGACTCTAGTGTATTGAGAAGCCGCTGTATATGTCTGTCGGCCGGGGGTTGGAACCACCAAAACTGTCTGCCAACTGAGGAAATATCTTCTGGTAGTTACCCAAGTAACATATATAAAATTCAGCTTTTATAAAATGACGAAAGTAGAATTTCCTATTATTGAAGTTTAGTGGTTGTCGGCCGGGGGTTGGAACCACAGGAAGTGTCTGCCAATGGAGGACGTGATTTCTAACATCATTCCAAAGGAAATATCAAAAAATTACGCTTTATAAAATGACGAAAGTGAGTTGGTATTTTTTACACCTTTGCTCCCTGGTCACTGCCAAAGCCACCATGATCCAAATTTCATAATTACCCATCGTTCCTATCTTTGTTGGAAGACTGCGCTGAGAAAGTTTCAGCTTTTATAAAATAACGAAGGTCTGCCAGTCACGGGCTCTTACTCCATGTGAATGTTGTATTTTTTACTATGACATGCCTGCTGGAAGGTTAATATTAAAGTATATTTCTGAGTCTTTATAGAAAGCTTTGCTATATTTCCCTTATGTGTTTAAAGTTCCATGAGATTTATTCAGTACTATAAACAATTTTCCAAATGATATCATATAGTATTCAAAAGCTGAAAAATTAAACACAAATTGTATTGTAGCAGATTGCCTGATATCAAGTTTAAAAATTTTCCAAATGTTGTCAATAGATACCTTACAGAAGGTATAGAAAACTGATCAACCCTACTGATTTGTTTGCAAATAACTGAAAAACAAATTGCACAGGTACAAACTGATCAGAAATAATATTTATTATTAAATTATTTTATATGTTTTTCTTTATATTTAAAATAAAATATGCATTAATCTTGATTTTTCAAATGTAACATCTATTTTAACTCTGTAATCAAAATCTGCCGGTCAAGGTAAAAAAAAAGAAAAAAAAAAAAGATTAATTTATACAGTAATAAAATTATTAATAAATTTATATTAAAGAATTATGACCTACATTACTTATGGCTTAAAACAAACTCCAATTGTATAAAACATCAGTGTGTAAATTTCTAATTTATTTGAATGATTATTTTAAAGTGAAATACAATCTTTGGTCAATTTAGAGGGACTTTCTTCTGTTTTTAAGTGATTCACAGAAAGAAAAAAAAATCATAGCATTAACCAGAAATATTTTGTAAAATTTCCATTTAGAATGAAAATTTATTACTAATTTTAAATTCTTGCATAAATTTACAAATGGCTGATTGAGAACTTTTTCTTGCACAATCTTAGTATATTTTTCAAAATCTATAAAAATAATATTTTCTTTTGTAACTCTTAATTATTTTATAAAAATAGGTACTAATATATGATATACAGTAGATTCTTTAAATCTGAATACTAAAATCTGCACATTACTACAGATATAAGCAACTTTAATAAATTTGCAACCTAAATCTGCTCATTACCAATGATGTAAAACTTTCAGCCCAGATTAGAGACAAAATCGTAAATTTTTTTAGTTTTATATCATTCTGTATGTATTTTGATGAGTTATTTTTAATAATATCATCGTTTTTCATAAATAAATTTATTTTTAAAAATTATCTAGATATGGTTATCACTGATAATCAGTCTTTAAACCAAGTATATTTAATGTACTAAACAACTTTTTTTGGTTATTTATTAAAATTGGTTAAACTTGAAATAAAACTTCCTGATTTTGATTTATATTAATAGTGTAAGTACCTTTAGGCAGAAGGTATTATTAAATAATTCAAGATAAATATGTCTTATCTTTATCATGCATATTTAATTTTACATTGTATTAATTATTTGCTTAACTTATGCTTTTAATAATTTAATCATTTTTAAAATTATCTTACTTTTTTTCATTTTAATTTATTACTTTACTTTAAGATGTAAAAAAAATCATGATTAAAAATAAATTAAATTAGATTTTTTTTTTTAAATTTAAATAATTTTTAGGTACTTACGTATTAACGCCACCACAGCAAAAGTTGCTTTAATGCGGCAATAAAGAACAATCTTGTTGTTCGCAAGAGCACAAAAATGGAGTAAAATAAAAGCAAAAATAAGCACTAAAAAGCACCAAAGCACTAATAATGGTATTAAAAATCAGCAAACAAAAAGGCAACAAGGTATCCAGAAAATAATTGCATGCGTGAGCGAACAACAAGATTGCTCTTTACAGGTACATTAGCGTAACTTCTGCTGCAGTGGCGTTAATACGTAAGTACGCATTTTTATTTTATTTAAATCAGAAAATTTTCCTCCAGAATAAAAATATCAGGTGTTATAGGTTTCCAAAACAATTAAACCTTTAATTGCTAACATAATCTATGTTTTTTCACTTTAATTAATAAAATTCAATTATTTGTTAGTAATTAAAAAATATATAAAATCTGTAAATTAGTAGTTTCATTACTTAATAAAATACATTAAAGTTATACATATTAATACAGTCAAAGTTCTATAATCACACAAGTTACGGTCAAAGATTGTGCGGATTATGGAATATTGTAGATTATAGAATATTATGGATTATACGTCATTTGAGTATTCCTAGGCAGAATTCTAATTCTTAAATCTGTATAATATGAAAAGATAAATATGAAATCTTGTAATTAATTTGATATGCTATCTCAAACAATTTATTTTTAGAGTTTTTTTTATTTAAAAAAAGATATTTATATGCATTTAAATAAAAATAATTACATATGTTCTGAAAGACAGTTTAATTTTTACTGTTAATAAAATAAAAGAGTTATATTTTTAAAAAAGTAGATGTTTTATTATGATTTTTTTTTTAAATTTTTACATAATTTGTTAAAAAAATCATTTTTGGGTCACCAATTTGTAAATTTTCTTAACTGTTTATTTCACTGTCTACATTCTTAAAGTAATAGGGTTTATAGAAAACTGCAGATTATCGATCCTTGACTGTAGGTCATTTTATTATTCCTAGACAGCATTTTAATTTTATAATCAGTGTAATATGAAATGATAAATATGAAATCTAATAATTAATTTAATGTGCTATCTGAAAAAATGCCTTTTTAAAGTTATTTTATTTTAAAAAATGGTATAAAAATGCATTTAAATAAAAATAATTGTGTAAGTTCTGTAATTCAGTTTGTTTTTTACTGTTAATAACCTGTTACAATTGTTAACAACCTTTTACATTTTTACACTGTGTTACATTTTTTTAAAATGCTCTTTTTATTGTGATTTTTTTTTTTTCAAATTTTGTATTATTTGTTTTAAAAAATCTTTTTGGATCATGAAATTGTAAATTTCACTGTTTACATTTGTTAAGTAACATGAATTATAGGAAATTTCAGTTTATAAGTGCCATTGATTATAGATCTTTGTCTGTAATTATTTTTGGTACTTACGTATTAATGCCACCGCAGCAGAAGTTGAGTTAATGCGCCAATAAAGAGCAATCTTGTTTGCATGCACACAAAAAAAATGGCGTCAAAAAAAGCACTAAAAGTGTACTAAAACACTAAAAAAGTACTACAAAATGGCTTAAAAAAGCAGCAAACAACAAGGCAACAAAGAAGCCAAAAGATAACAGCATGCACACGCAAACAAAAAGATTGCTCTTTATTGGCACATTAGCACAACTTCTGCTGCGGTGGCATTAATATGTAAGTACCTTATTTTTCAATAATTATGTAAAATTTTTCTAAATACTAGTGAATTACTATATTTCATAAAATTATCAGTAACTGCATTTGATATTAAATGGTTAACAATCTCAGATTAGGTATACAATACATGTTTTTATGCTTTAATTACTAAAATGATAATTTAGTCTGTTGCTATACACTCTAAAAGGAAAAAGGGCAAGATGCTTATTCCTAAAAAAGGGCACTATTTCATTGTATAGTGTGTTTAGTAGCAATGAAAATAAAAAAAAATACATGCATTTTTAATATGATAAATAAATAATAAGAAAACCTAATAATTACAAATTGAAAAATAAAATCAAACAACATGTTTTAATAATATTCTGTGTTTTCACAAGAAATAAAGTTCTATCATTTTTGTAAACTCTTGGGTACATATATTTAAAATTACTATGGTATGGATATAGAGAGGTTTTTTACAAAAAATCTCTGTCAACAACTACAGGTAAATTTCACCTTTTTTTTTTTTTTTTTTTTTTTTTTTTTTTTTTTTTTTTTTAAGGTAGGGTGTATTTTGACAATTTCAAAAGGGACAAGGTATGACACCTTTAACAAATAGCCAAAAAGAAAGAGCAATTAATTACAAAATTAATAAAAATTGCAAATAAGTAATTTCTTTAATAGCACAAGCAATATAACAAACAAATATTTTTGGCAGCTCGTTTTGCATTTGCATGAAGAAAAATTACTCTTAATCACCTAAATCTAACTTATACAATGCATGTGTATGCTACCAAAAAAAAGTATGAAAATGAGTTGCAATGATTCATGCACACATACAGAATAAATATGTGAATAGCCAGGTTACATCTGAAATCTTCAAAATATTAATTAGCAACACTATTACCTCTCAGAAAAGATATTTTGCGGTACTTAAATATTTATGCTTATTATATTAATTAAGCTGTGTTTAGCATTTGTTTACCAATTATTTTTTTTCTCTTATACTGTAGACTCTCTCAATTCTACAATTCTAAAATCTGCACATAAATTACGGATGTAAACAATGAACATTCAGTTCAGATTTAATTACAAAATTTGACTTGTTTAATTTTATATGAATTCCATACATATTTTAATTTGTAATTTTTGTTAATATTACTGACTTCATGTTTTTTCATGAAGGAAGAATAAATTTATTTTTGAAAACATTCAAGATATTGCTAATATCACTGGCAATTACAATCTCTCTGGTGCCAAGCTGTGCAGATTTAAAGCTATCGTTCAGGGACACAGAAAAACGCTTATTGTCAATAGATGGCGCGGACTTTCACACTTCTCGACGGGGGGTGGAGCGATAACATTCATTTTTTGGTAATCCTACTTTTTTGTTAACTACAGCTATTTCATATATGACCCCTTATTTTTCCCTTGAAGTGTAGGAGAAAAGGGGTGGGCCCAGCTGATCTTTATCTTGTGCGAAGAAAAGGATCTTCATGTTCAATCCGACAATAGTCAATTTATTTTTCTTAGGATCAGGATCTGCATGGGAGATTCTGAGCTGTCATTGTATAGTTCTGAAGCAGTCTTTTGGAATTTATCTTTGTTTAGTAAGCTACAAAGACACAATTTTAAAACACATTTTTTAATCATTATAGATCCTAATTATGATATTTTTAATACTTACTTTGCATTTTTTTTTTTTTTCTAAACTATATTAGTTTTTTTAATATATTGGATTGCTTGAGGACAGGTTTAAATATGATGTAAAATTACTATATATGATATAGCAATCGAAAAAAAAAAATAGTATATACCATGATAAAAAGTTTATTAAATCCAATTGATTTTTTAATCACCAGGTTTTAAAACATTCACCTTTTATATAAACATTTAAAAAAAAAAATTTTAATTTTACTTAAGAAAGGTGTTATAATAAAAATAAATGATATTGACATGTTTCGGAACCGCCAAGTAAGTTCCATAATCATAATATAAATAAAAAATAAAATTTCAAAATATTTCACGGTCAATACAAATGACACTCGACAATGAGATATAAATAACAAAAAATACAAAAAACACACGCTCTATTGTAAAAAATTAAATTAAAAAATAAACCATGATCTAAAATATAAATAAAACTAAAATTTCAACACATTTCACGGTCAATACAAATGACACGCAACAATGATATATAAATAACAAAAAAAGAAGAAAAAACACAAAAAACAGACGCTCTATTGTAAAAAAATACATTAATATAATTTTCATAATAATTAATATAATTTTTTTTACAATAGAACGCCTGTCATTTTTTTTTTTTTTTTTTTTTTTTTGTTATTTATATCTCATTGTTGCGTGTCATTTGTATTGACCGTGAAATATTTTGAAATTTTAGTTTTATTTATATTTTAGATCAGGGTTTATATTTTAATTTAATTTTTTACAATAGAGCGCGTGTTTATTGTGTTTTTGTTATTTATATCTTATTGTCGCGTGTCATTTGTATTGACCGTGAAATATTTTGAAATTTTATTTTTTATTTATATTATGATTATGGAACTTACTTGACGGTTCCGAAACATGTCAATATCATTTATTTTTATTAGAACACCTTTCTTAAGTAAAATTAAAATTTTTTTATTAAAATAGTATATACCATTCAATTGTAATCTCTGTTATTTATGTAAGCAGGGCCGGCGCTAGACATTTCGCCGCCTGAGGCGAGCTTTACTTTGTCGCCCCTATGACATTTTTTTCTTTTTACCACTATTCAAACTTTTTAAAAAATAAGTAAATTAGTATAATAACTATAATTTATAAACATACATATAAAATGCATTGTAAAATATATTTATATTTAACGAATTTAAAATAATTAAACTGCTTTATTTATTTTATTTTACTTTTGCATCTTTTTAAAAATAACAACAGCTATTTTGAAATTAAATTAATAAATAATATTATACTAGTATATAAAAAAAGGCCAGAAAGTCTCATATAAAGAATAACAGTAATTCAAAATCTCTTTTACCTTGTTTTTCATTTCGAAAAATCAAGCACGTTATGGATATTAGAAAAAAAATTGTTACAATAGGTAAAGAGTATTTTAAAAATAAATATTACTGAGACAAAATATGTTAAACATTTAAAATAAATCACATTGCGCATAATATTTGTGTCTGAATTTCAAACAGAAAGAGAAAAATAATGAGGTAGTATAACAAGTTATTTATCTTTTGAAAATTACGTATACAACACAAAATCGCATATTGATAATATTAATAAGAAAACAGCTACTAAAAATAAGACAAAAGTTTAGAGAAGAGAGTAATTTCTCTTGATTTAGATTCGGCGAAATCACACTTTATCATGTCAAAATCAATATTATAAAATGAAAAAATATAAATAAATAAATAAATTTAGCGCAAACTTCGCAATATATTATTAATATTAAATAGAAAAATGATGATAGACAGAGAAAATTACCTAATCATTTCAAATGAAACATTAACAATTAAAACATTAAAAATATTATTTCCAAACACACAACTAGCAACAATGAAATATTTAATTCAATAATAAATTTACCTTGATTCTTTTTTTTTTCTTTGTGAAAATCGTTTGCTATATCACGCTAATCAATATGGAAAACAATTAGATTTTGATTTGCTAAAATAATTTAATCACAGCTAACCTTATGGGCGCTGCGTTTCCGGGCATCTAAAAAAATTTTATTTTTTCAAAACGCGAAATCGCAAGAAAAATAGCAAAATATTAAAAAAAAATCGATCCACAAGTTCTTATTAAACATTATAGAAAAGAGAACAAAATTTACTATATTGGATTGGAAGATTGAAACTGAATTTCTTTTACTAACGCGAAAAAATCACAGCTAATCGCGAAAGAAAATAAAGGGGGGGGGGGTACTAAAAATAGTATATAAAGAATTGTTAAAATTTCAAAAATTGCAGACACTAAAATTTATTTGAGATTAAAAAAGAATTTCTTTTGTAAAGTCAAAAAACCGCCATAGAGCCCCCCTCCCCTTCAATAAATAAATAAATAAATAAATAAATAAATAATTAAATAAATAATAAATAAATAAAAAATAATAAAAAATAAATCATAAAAAATTCACAAAAATTCGAAATTTGCTAAATGAATTTCGATTAAATTTAGCTGAAACGAGGACAAATTTTTGTACATTAGATTAAAATAAAAGATTATAACCGGATTCTTTTTTAACAACGTTAAAAAATTGCTTCGAAACTAGAAAAAAAAGTACAGGTTGCTAAAGATTAAAAAATTGCAGAAAGACAAAATTTATTACAGTGCTTTAACCTATTCTAAAAGGAATTTTTTCCACAAATAAATAACATTAATAACAAAATTCCTGTTACGAATGTCAAAAACTCATGTTGAAGATTGCATTAAAAGTCGCGAAAAAATAAAAAATTGCGGATAAATAAATGTAATGTATTACTCTGAAAATCGATACAAAGTTTTATAAAATTTTCAACAAAATTTCCTATAATTAAGCTAATTTTTTTTTTTTTTAAAGCTTGTGTAACGAATGTCAAAAACTTGCAGCAGAACGCAAAAGAAAAAAATAAATAACAATCGCTAACAATCGTATAAAAAATGTCATTTAAAATAACTAAATATTCAAAAATCGCGGAGGATAAATTTTAATACATTTAGCTAAATTTTTTAACGTAGAATGCCTTTCAAGAAAGTCAAACAAGTAGATAAATGTGATCACAGATCGCACTGGGGGGTTTCGTTTAATATCCCTTTCAAAAAACTTTATCCTTATTCTTACTATGTGTTATAAAGTTTAAAGCGATTGATTCTTTAGGTTTCCCAAACTTAATAAAATTTAGAAAATAACCCCTAGTAGGACGACTCCTCCCCCTGAATTTTTCCAGCGAATGAAATAACATCCGCATGCGGAAGTACCACAGTTTTTGTAAAATCAATAATTTAAAAAAATTGTACTGCGATTATCAAATCCTAATAATAATAATAATATATATATATATATATATATATATATATATATATATCTTTTTATTTCCGCCTCAAGTGGTTTGCCGTTCCAAAAAATACAATTCTGGATTTGGTTTGAAGGAGGATTTCTTTTGAGACTTATAGTAACTGAGCTGTTGTCTCGAATGATCCAAAACTTGAGCAAAGACAAATATGATTGAGAATGAAGATAAGACAATTCTGGAATTAATTACCAAAATAAAAACTAATACACGTTTATTACGTGATTTATTTAATCCATTAATTTATGCTAGATACATAATAATTTTTATATCTATTTAAACTTTGGCAACAATTAGAAGACAAATAAATAAATAAATAAAAATAAAAGAGATTATATTAAAATAAATATTTTAATTAAAATAATAGTCTTTTTCAAACTTTTATGATTTGTTGTGTTACAAGAGGTATTCAGCGGTAAGTATACAAAATTTGAATGCTCTGACTTGTATAGAATTTGTGTACGGACTCTGTGACAGACAGACAGAGGACAAGGACGACGAATAGGGTTTCGTCAAATGAACGAAACCCTAAAAATCGCCGCAAAACTCGGAAAAACGATAAAGATCATTTAAAAATAGTTTAAAAAAAATACAGAACAAGATTGAATATATTTTCCTAGAAGACAGTAACCATATTTTTTCCTCAAATGTAAGAAAAAAAACCGCTAAAAAAATAAAATAATAAACTGTTTAAATAGCAGCTGATAAAATTCACTATATCAGGGTAAAAGTTTGAAACCAAACTAATTTTAGAAACGAAAAAAAAAAAAAAAAAAAAAAAGCGAAATGACAGAAAAATTCCAAAAATTTATATATGTAATTAAACTTTATTTAAAAAAAAATTTTTTTATTAATCTTAAACGTTAGAATACATTTCCTTTTACTAATGACGAAAAATCAAGAAAGGAAATAAAAAAAAAAAACCTTTCAAAAATCCCAGTGGATAAAATTTATTACAATGAGAAGTATAGCATTCTAACAAAAATTCACTGCCGAATGTGTATACATATATACATGTATGTAAAATCGGTACAAAAAACGAAATTATGCAAAATTTTGCTTTGAAAACCACGGAGACAAAATTTAATATGTTAGTCAGAAACAGAATCCCTTTGTGAATGTCCAAATATCACCACAAAATACAAAAAAAAGGACAAAAAACTGCAAAAATTTCTAAAATCGTGATGTACAAAATGTACGATATTCGACTAAAAGTTTAAAACATTTTTTTTCCAATATTAAAAACTGCAGAAGAATGGAAAAAATCCACTAAAAATGGTATCAAAAATTTCACTAAAAACCGTTAAAAATTAAAAAGTCGAGAACATTTTTTACTACACCATTTTAAAAGTTTAAAACCTAATCAAGAAGGAATTATATGTTCAGTATATATTACAAGTATTTTTTTTTTTCTGTTAACCAACTGATAACCAGGCCAGTTACCAACATTTGGAAAGAACTTTATTTGGAAACTAGAAATGAAATTACAAGAAATCCCCCCTAATAAAGTTTATCATATTTCAAGAAGAAAAAGGAGGATTTTTTTAACCTTGGGAGGAGGGGAATAAACATTTTGTCAAATGGTGTATCGTTTCATGTGGATTTTTCTTCTTCTAAATCGAATAACACCATCTTCAAGTCGATACGATCAGTTTTTTTAAAGTTACTGCACGTTTGATGAATAAAATGGCAAAAATTATATTTATTCCACATACGCAGAAAACAAACTATATCATTAGAAAAATGATTAAAATTTTATTACAACCAGGGCTCGAGGGCCCGACTTAGATTGTGAGGGGAACTGGGGTAAACGTAATTCGGGGAGGTCCCCTTTCTACCTTTTGGATTTTTTTTTTTTTTTGAATTAAAAGAAGTGTCTAAAACTAAACTTTATACTAATTGTCTGTATATGTAAATTTCGTACCAAGTACTATTCGCATTTGTGTACAGAATAGCACAAAAGAGATAACTTTAAGAAACTATTGAATACACTTTTCCATCGGTTATGGAAATATAAGAATAAATGTGAATCATTAAAATGTAAATACATTTGTGATGTAACTGTTACATTGTGGGGAGAAGGGGGGGGGGGACATGAGGTTCGAAAGCAGAGGAGATATGAGAAAAGAGCCACATAAAGTTTAAAATAAACAGATAAATAAAGAATTTTGGTGACTTTTGGCCTTTTTTATTAGGCATAACAAAAAAGTTATATTTGATCTTGGGAGGGAGGGGCCCTCAATCGGAAGACCCGACGTCCAATGCAGTTGCCCTGCATGAGCCTTACTTAGTCAGGTCCTAATTATAACAATATAATATCCTATAGCTTTTTAAAGAAATTTTTTATTAATGTTTCCTCCTAAGGTGATAAATTAAAATCATCAATTATGACCAATTTTGAGCCTTCCTTTTTAGTCATCTTGTAATGTACGTAGGTAAGCAAAGTAAAAATTTGCAAAGAATTATTTATATCAACCAATTTATAATTTTTTCTGTAATTATCAAATTAATATTCTTAATTAAAGTTGTGACCAAATTTTTGGTATATCTAATATATAGATGTGAGCCATATCGAGTACCAAAATTTATGACTGCATACAATATGTTTTATTATATAGCACTCTTGAAAGAAAAAAAAAAAAAAAAAAAAAAAAAAAAAAACAGGTTACAGTTTTTGAGGTTTCGACAAACCAAAAATATGTGCTTAAAAGCTAAAAGCTTCTTCTAATTAATAATGTAATTTGTTTTAAAAAGCCAGAATTTTAAACCTTTCTAATGTACCAGTAATCACAGAGACGATATATTTTCTCCACTAAAAGAAACTAAGCGTCCGTGTTTTAATACAATCTTTTTAGAGCATCCCAATAGATCAGATCTAATCACCTACAAAATTTTTAAAACTTCTGACAGTAGAAATATTTTTTACAAAATTAAATTAGTGAAAATTTCGACAAAATCTGTAAAAGATTGAATGTTTCGGCTTTCGCCCTTCTATAGCGCACTTTTAAAGTTTCCAAGAAACCAAAAGTATGTTCTTACAGATGAATCTTCTAATCTATAGCTTATCTAGTTGTAAAGTGTATGAATTTTACGATAATTCTTTTAAAATACACTGGCGAATGCAAGTCATTTCGCGCCGAACAGAAACAACATATCCTGCGTTGAAAGTAACTAAAGTCCGCAGTCTAACAAAATAAAATGTTAAGCTATGGGCCCCACCAGTGGCCGAGAGGTACGGACCTCTCAACTGGTAGACGGCAGGTACTGGTTTCAAACCCAATCGCGGCTGTCGGCCTAACCGTTCGGAGTTTTCGTGGTTTTCTTCGAACCTTGCGTAAATACTGGTTAGGTTCCATTAGAAAGACCCCCACGAAGGGCACTCACCCCTGGTCCTATATCCCTAATGTAGATAATCGGACGACAAAAATAAACCAAACCAAACGTTAAGCTATGTATTTTTTACAAAATGAAATATGGAATATTTTGACAAAATCGGTAAAAATCTGAGTGTTTTTTCGCGGTTTCATTCATTTTTGGTATGCAAGAACTCTTACAATCAAATTAAGCAGAAAATAAAATGCAAAATAGCAGACACTTTCAATTTAATACTTTTTTCACTTAAAAATATAAATTTAGATAGAATGGAGACTTAAGACATAAAATTCTATAAATTTTAGGTCAATTTAAAGGTCATTCATAACGCGCTCTTCTTAATAACTGGGGAAATGTAAAAACAACATCAAATTTTTTGCGGCCCCAAATTTTCGCGGCTCTGGGCAAATGTCCGGCTCCCCTCCCCCCCCTAAGCACGGCCCTGTTCAGAACTTTTTTCTATGCAATAGAAAGAAAATGCATAAGAAAATGACCATCTAGCACATTCCAAAGTAGAAAATTTCCCTCTCTAATAAGATCTTTGCACGTTCTTATCTCTCTTGAACGGGATCCAGCTGACGTCACACGGGGCTTTCTGCTTTGAAGGGGTGAGTTCAGAGCGGCGAGGGAAGTCTCCCCCTCGATTGGGAAGCATAAAGGGGGCATCTCTATTCCTCTCTTGCAAAAAGTGCAATTATGGGGTTGCTGTAATAAACAACCTTTTCCTTCATTTCTTTCACGATCTGTCCAAATGAAAAGCTTTTTTTTGAAAAACAAAAGGACTTTTTGAACAAAATTTTATGTAATAAGGTATAAAATCTATCCTTTATTGAATTTATTAGAAAAGTAATGATAACATATAAAAAATGAAACATAAAAACGATAAAAACAATCCTCTTTTAATCCATACGGACAACGAGTAGAACCCGTATCTCCACCTGTTGGTGTCTATTGAAAACAAGGGGAAAATTTTAAATTAAAATTTAAAAAAAAACGGTGATATATTTCATCCAAAAAATTATACCACTTTTAAGATACGAGTCTTATCTTTCACCAAAATTTTTTTTTAATCAATCACTGCAATAGCAAATGCGTTATAGTGGTTTTTAGAATGTATCATAAGCAGTATATGAGAAGATAATACTGACGGTTACCCTTAAGGGAGTCTACTGTATATTCATTGACAAAAACTGTAGAGCAGATGTTATTATTTTATTTTTCTTTAGTTCCAATATTTAGTTCGAATTTACTATTGCAAATGTAGAGTGAAAAAAAAAGGTTCTGCTTTTTTATTATCTTATTTTGCAAAAATTTATTATATTTGCCAAGCTTATTTTACATAAAAGAATGAACAATTTGATTACTTAAAAAAAATTATAACATTGCAAATTATGTTATATTTAGATTGAATTTTTAAATTGAAATGTTTTTCTGCCTTTACAAACTTACTGTACTTAATGTTTTACAAGATTCAGGAACTAAGCTTAGAAACAATTATCTGAAGCTTTTTTCTTTTTTTTTTTTTTTTTTTGGATTCATAAGTCAAAATACCTGTAGAAACTTTCCAAGTTGTATTCATCTTAGATTTTAATACTTTTTTTTATGTAATTTTAAACATTTAGAAAATTTTTGATTTAAATCAATCATTAAAAAAAAGTTTTTTTTAAATCACGATTTAAATCATTTGATTAAAATTGCTGACAAACTACTTTACTTATTTTGATAGTTTAGCATATTGCAAATATTCATTAATTGCATTATTACAGTACAGAACCATTCATCCGGAATGGTTGGGGTCAGATGTATTCCAAATAACTAGTTTTTCCGATTAACTGGTTGAGCATTAAAGCAGCATCCATTTGATAAGCTTTGTGAAACAAGTGTAGCTGTGGTACTACTTTTAATTTTAAATTGATTATCAGATTACTTGAACCAAGAATCTGATGCAAGTAAGATCATTTGTTAGAGTTTGAAAACAAGATAATTTATGGGAACTCCTTGGGAACAAAAATTCTTCTCTTTTCTCGGCATAAAAATGAAAACATCTATAATATTATTTATTAATCTATAATATGATTATATGGCTCTATTTCAAATACTAGATGCTGTTATCAAACTATACAATTGTTTCAAGCAATGTATATGTCAAACTGATTGTGTACGGCACTTTTTTCTAAAGAGATTCTAACATCAGTCTATTAGAAGTATCATTCCGGATAAATGGTTCCATACTGTAAATCCAAATTAATGTTTGAAAAATATAAACCAAACAATTGTCAGAAATCAACAAAATTCTAAAATCCATACAACTTCTTGTACCAAGTTGCACAGATTTTAGGAAGTCTACAGTGTATATGTAGTAACTTGATTTCTATAAATATTTAAATTGCATGCATTGTTTACAATGGTGCATGGCATATATTATTGAATCTGTTTCTTAATATAAATTTTTATGTTCAATATTATTATTTATATGTACATTTTAACTATCAATATTCATTCGAAAGAATATTTCGTATCACTACTATATCTTGTGACTTATTTAAGATCTTCTTGTTGGGAAATCATTTATTATTTTGAAATAGCTGCCGTGCATGTTATTTTAAATTAATTTGTAATTATGGGAAAAAATGGGGACACACAAACATGTATTTGAACACTACTACAAAACAAAATACGAGAGAGGGGGCCCACATATGAACAATTTTTACATTTTTGACTATTTCTCAAAACTGTTCTCAGCCATTGAAACAAAAATTGATTTATATGAATACTTACACTTTGTTTGTTCTTTTCATAAAACTTGTGATTACATTTATTAAGAATTTCTAACTTATATCATCTTTCTAAAAATTGTCTAAATTTGTTCACATGTACACAGGTGGAAGGGTACAGTTGTAAACATGCTTGGGGCACATGCATAAATAGGGAAAAAAATAATATTTTGTGAATTAAAAATATTTAAATGCCTTATTTCTAGTTGTGTAAATAAATCTATAAATGTTTCAACATAGATACAAGAAATTATTCATAAAATTATATTTTTATATATTTATTCCTTTTGAATCAAGCATAACAAAACTATTACTTTTATATAAGTTACTGAATATTTCTGTTATTGTGGTTTTACTTTTTTCCAAATTTTATGCAATATTTATCACAAAATTGCGCTTCATTGTTTTAGGTATTGGTGATTATTCCAATACTACTTATCCCCTTTTTTTGGCCAACTAAATTTTGCTTTTAAAAAATAAAATATCTTGACTTTAATATGGGTTTAGAAAAAAAAAAAAAAAAAAAAAAACACTTAAACCTGGAAATCAATCCCCCTAATCGCTGAGCAAAAGGGTACAATTGTAATGTTGTTTTCTCTGTAATTTTCCTTAAATGCTAAAAAAGATATTTTTTCTAATATATTTTTTCATTATGTTGATGTATATAAGCCCTTCAGAATATTAATCCTAACTTAATTTTTTAAAACCGTGTGATATTTGTCGAATTATATTAATCTAAATAATGCTACTATTGCAGTGAAGCCTACAGCATAGTGAACGAACAAGAATATAAACAAATGTCTCAAATAGAAAAATATATAAACAGATGGAAAATGGATAAAATTGACAATGATGGTCAAAAACCTTAAATATCTTACAAATTAAGCCTATTTTTGATAATATAAAGGAAAATTTAAGAGGTCATCTGATAGTACTAGCAGGCATGAAAGAGTTCCTCCAAAAGGAGGAATTCCACCTTTTTTAAAGTGATTTTGAACATTCTCTGGATTGATGCAAAAATGTAAAGAAAATTTTAGAGGGATAATAGGGGGGTGGAGGTACCTGAAAAATTTAGTAATCTGACATTTTGTCAATTAAAACCCTTGGAGTTTGTTCTTGAATTGTTGTGCAAAAGAGACATAAAATGAAATGTGAACTTTTATCATATAGACTTCTGAAAGTCACTTAAATGAATATGATTTTTTTTTTTTTTCAAAGTGAAAGAAAGTTTCTTTTTGGAATAGAATATTTTGTACTATTTATACAAAATTTTAGAGTGATTTCTTTTTCAAGATGTATTTCTGAAGCAAAGATCAATCTAGCAGGGAGATTGTACATTTGAAGAAAAAAAGGGGGGGGGTATTTAACAGTTAAATCATCCAGAATATTATTTGTTTTAGAAAATTAATGATTGTACTTCACATAAGTTGATTAGATATATTTAGATTTACACCTTCAGCATTATTAATACTTTTTAAGCTATGAAAAAAATTGCAGTCATATGTGCAATTACATTTAATTTAATTGTATATGTAGCTGTCAAAATGACACTTAAATTATACTTTGGCGCTACTATATAGATGAAGAAAAATTTCCACCTTTTTTCTTATTTCCCACTTTCATGCCTGTACTAGGTTGGGATATCCTATAAGCAAAGTGAAGTGAAGGATAAAGCTGATGCTAAAAAAGATAGAAGGAGCCAAAAGAGTATAAAGAAAGGGAAAGCATTTAGAATCATGATAACTGAGAAAAATGAATGAGAGTAAGAAAAAGAGGAGTGAAAGATGTAAAATCTATTAAGGATGGAGGAAGTCAAAAATCTTCTGGAAGAAATAGGAGAAACGTCAAAAAAAAAAAAAAAAAAAAAAAAAAAAAAAAGATCTCTTCAAAAATGCATATTTATGTAACTGAAAGATAAATTCATAGTTGAGCATAAAGACAGGATTTTAAAACCAGAAGCTAGAAAGAAAAGAACAGAAATCAAATCCCCCCAAATCGGGAACTGTATCCTGGAAGTCACTTTATGTAACCGAATAACACAAATCTCTATGCCTTTTAACTAATAATCAATTATTTAAAAAGATTGGAAAAAACAATACATTTCATGAAGAAATTGTGATTTAAACAAAACTGGCTAAGTCTGAAATATACACTGTTGAAATTGAAGTTTGTATGTTCTATAGAATTTTATAAGCTTTTTCTGAAGTAGGAGGATAGGTTGAATTCAACAAAAATCCATTTTGGAGATGACATAAACTGATTGTATATTCTTGCAATTTACAAATTGCCTGGATTCATCTATCGAATATTTTCCTTGGTTAGATTTAATCAGGTACAGTATTTGGATAATACATATCAATAAATATACTACATCATGATATAACATATTTATAATCAAAACATCATGATGGGTATTTTCAACACATTATTGTGCATATTTTATACACTTTCAGTCAAAAGAATTATTTTTTTTACTTTATTATCCGTCATGTTCTGTAATAAAGAACTTTTGCTGTAGCATTAATTTTTTTAATCTTTTAAGCTCCTTCCTCCCTTTTCTAAAAATAATTTTATATTATTATTTTATTATGTTGAAGCAATATTTTTGTGGAACAATTTTTACTTCGCATGGCCACTTCGATCCCCTAATCTTACCTCTTGTGACTTCTTGCTATGCAGTTACCTGCAGTGCAAGTTTATCACAGACTTTCTCTAAGACCTGGCTGTGTTCAAGGATAACATAACATTGAGTGTACCGGAGATTCCTGCAGACATCTTACTTTCCGCTGTTGTGCATACTATGCACAGAATGCAATATCTGTTGCATAGAAAAGGTGATTTTGATTGTGCTGAATAAAAATTAATTTTACACCAGAACTGATATTGCATTTTTAAAACTCCCTTTTCTATTACAAAGAACCACATATTCCCCAAGGGGAGACTTTATAAATCATGGAATGCGTTGTCAATTATTTTGTTTAATCCTCTGATAGTCTTACAAAAGGGCAAGTTTGAAATGTTGTTTTCTCTGCGTTTTATTTCGACTGCTAATAAAACATGATTCTGTCAAGATTATGTAAAAATATTTAATCACAAATATGAATGTGAAGATTGAGAGTATTAATCACTCTAAATTAGCCGCATTAAATTAATTAATTTTATATTACTTTAAACATAACTCATTTCTGTCAAGATTATGTAAAAATATTTAATCACAAATATGAATGTGAAGATTGAGAGTATTAATCACTCTAAATTAGCCGCATTAAATTAATTAATTTTATATTTAAACATAACTCATATTGCAGGGAAATCTGGAGCTTAGTGAATGTATTACCACAGGCTTGTCAGTGAGAGGGTTAAAATATGCCTGGATCTGAATTTGAACCTGATTTGAATGTGCTAAATAATAAGTAATTTTATACCAGAATTGATTTTGCATTTTTAAAACTCACTGTTCTGTTATATAAAGCCACATATAAGGAAAGGGCATGTTTACAAACAAACACTTCTGTCAACCAATCTACCACTACATTTTTGTCATTGTGATTATTGTAGGAATCCTCTTGATGTCGTAGCTCAGTCAAATCATGCGTCGGGCAAACTTGGACCAATCTAATTCCTGGAGCTCATCTGTGAAGTTGTAGTCGTAAAGAACAGACAGGTTTTTCTCGCCGATCCACAGTAATTCGACCACAGTGATGTCAGCTACCCTTTTCTTATTCCCTGAGGGCGAGGGGTGACTTTATAAATCATGGAATCTATTGTCTCTTGTTTTGTTTAATCTTCCAACAAGATATGGTGCCATTTCCTGAATAAAATCATACTATATAATACTCTGGGTACTTTCAGTTTACCTCTGACCACCTTTATAAATAGAGGAAAGTGAGGAGGGATGAGACAAT
The DNA here is from genome assembly GCA_964019185.1 of Maratus speculifer. NCBI lineage: Eukaryota > Metazoa > Arthropoda > Arachnida > Araneae > Salticidae > Maratus > Maratus speculifer. The sequence goes on from OZ025303.1 coordinate 39,753,902, forward strand.
TTTTACTAAATATGTTTTGCTGGTGTAAAATAGAATTTTTCAGAATAACATCTTGAAACATGTTAACATATATTTAAAATATAAATTTTATGATAATAATTATTTTTATATTAATAAATCAAGAAAAATCTTCCCTTATTAACGATCCCGGATCCCTTGATAAGGGATTATAAATCACAACGTTTAATTTATGTAAACATTTCAATAAACAGTTTTTTTTTATTTGATAAGTGTAGCAAAAAATTAAAAACAAATATTGACATGTTTCGATTCCATCTTATAAGAGCCATAATCATGATAATAATAATAAAATACGAATTGTTTCATGGTTAATAGAAACGGCTCGTGACAATGAGATGTAAATAAAAAACCACACACACTAATGAAAAAATAACACATTAAAAATAGACCATGACTGCAATGATTTGCAATGATATTTTTCCTTTTAATATTCATAAATTATTGGTAAATTTTATAAATAAATTCCTCGTGAAAGCTTGAATAGGATGAACCAAGTTGATAATTAATTTTGATCATGGTCTATTTTTAATTTATAATTTTTACTAGTTTTTAATTTATATCTGATTGTCGCGAGCCGTTTCTATTAACCGTGAAACAATTCATATTTTTATTTTTATTTTATTATGATTATGGTTTTTATAAAATGGAATCGAAACATGTCAATTGGCGATTCAAGCGCTCAAATACGCCATCTGGTGGAGAAAAGATGTAACTTCTCCATTCAGGATAACGCCGTGTAAGCTCATTGCATTACATGCATTTTAAATTTGTTCAGAATAATTATTCTTTTGCACAATTTCAGATTTCCTGTGACATTTGTTTTCTGTCTTATATGGCGAAGTAAATATTATACGAATTTGAATATCTAAAACTTTTATAATAAAGAATTGTTTCAATGGGACTTTAACATTAGTTAAAGGGAAATTAAAGGGACAGTTATCCTGTATCGAAGGCTGCGAGCAACGCCTCTATAGGCCGTTTTAGTTCCCAATAATTAATGAAACATGTTCATTAAGCAAAAATGGCAATTTTTTAAAAAATCGTACGTTTGTTATTTTTAAAATTTATGATAGACGGCGACACTGCATAGAATTAACGTAACACTACATAAAATATGCATAATAATTAAAAAAAAACATTCGTTTTTGAGCATTTTGATTTGATTTTTCTCAATGTTTTCAATTATACAGTTCCTTGCTATTTTGTATTGCCATATTAATAAGAGATATTAGTATTATCATTAATCTTCATGCATCTTAGCTACACAACTTCTGTATTCCGGAATTTTCTATAATTCGGACTCGCTGTAATCGCGACGATTCCGGATTAAAGAAGTTATACTGTATTTGTTTTTAATTTTTCGCTACACCTATTAAGTAAAATAAAATTGTTTATTGAAATGTTTATATGTAAAAAGGTGTATTTCTTAAAATCTTGTGATTGAAAAGTCTAAAAGATTTAATAACTTCTTATATTTAATTTATGTTATATTATTATTTGTAAAATCCAAACTAAAAGAAAAAATGCTTGTACTCGACTTTTGCCGCGAATTAATTTTCATGGATGTAGCTTTGCAATTATACCTTGTTAAATTATTAATGATGGAATAGTCAGTTTCTTGGAGTAGACGAAATTTCCTTTTTCATTTCGCCGGATAAATAGTACATCGCCATGTAAAAATAAAAGTTTGTTGTATAAGTTTAACAATTATTTTAAAACAGTAGTATTTCATTTTAAAAAACTAAAAAAATTCACATGATAGAAATTAAACATAAATATTTAATTGGCGATTCAAGCGCTCGAATACGCCATCTGGTGGAGAAAAGTTGTAACTTCTCCATTCAGGATAACGCCGTGTAAGCTCGTTGCATTATATGCGTTTTAAATTTGTTCAGAATAATTATTCTTTTGCACAATTTCAGATTTACTGTGACATTTGTTTTCTGTCTTATATGTCGAAGTAAATATTATACGAATTTGAACGTCTAAAACTTTTAAAAACATTTATAATAAAGAATTGTTTCAATGGGACTTTAACATTAGTTAAATGGAAATTAAAGGGACATTCATCCTGTATCGAAGGCTGAGAGCAGCGCCTCTATAAGCCGTTTTAGTTCCCAATAGTAATAATTGATATTGATAAGTAATGCTTGAGTAAGAAAAAAAATCTTTTGCTTTAATGTTGCAATGCATATTTGTTTCTAAAATAAATCACGAAGATTTTTAAAATTCTTTTTCAATTTGCAAAATAATAAGTTTTATTTGTTATACAATTCAATTTCAATACAAGATATTCTTATAAATATAAAATTTTAAAACTTTATATGTAACTAAATATAATTATTTTGATCTAGAGATATCAATTGGAAAGGGAAAAGACTTGTCCCATCCCTCCATTAAAACATTTTTTAAATAGTTTAATAATAAGTATGTGGCTTTTAGGCTTGAATTAAGTGCTCATTCATAAAAGACATGTTGTTGAGTCTACAAAACATTAAAAAAAATTAAGTCAGAAACATAAAATGAGAATGAAAATTTACATAAAAAATCTGATTAGTAAGTTGTTTTTGACATCGTAAAATAATCCTTTTAAATCGCAAACTCACAGGTGCTTGCAACTAAAAAGATTTATAGTAACATGCATGATACAATGATGACTCTATCTAATGGAAGACACATAATTTAACGATAAAACTTATTTTAAACATTACTTCACACGTCCTATCTCTCCCTAATTAATGATGGAATAGTCAATTTCTTGGAGTAGACGAAATTTCCTTTTTCATTTCACCGGATAAATAGTACATCGCCCCTGCATAAAGTTCTGGACATGAAAATATTTGTTAAATTGATACCACCAATATATGTAAAATACTTTTTTTAAATTAATCATAACGTTAAATTCAGGGATAAATGGTGTAATGCTCTAATTTGCAGAATCATATTCCTGATTGGTGACATACTCTAATCCCAGAAACTTCATGAGATTTTCTGAAAAAACAATCTAAGTTAGAGAAGCAATGCTTATAGTAACTGAAACTAAAAAAATCATACTATGATAACAAATAATGTTACAAAGTTTACAAATTTATGAATACTGATATATTTTTCCTTCAATGATATTTTACCTGTTTTCCATGTATTAATAGTTATCATTGAGTTAAACATAATTAACCACATGCAAGTTCAAAAATAATTTTCATTCTTCCCTGAGAAGTTTTACTCCATACAAATGTAGATAGAGTTCTCTCTTAGAAGATAATGAATTTCAACCCATATAAATAATTGATTTGTATAACATCTAGAGTACGCACAGTGCAATGTTTGCACTACTGCTTCGTCAAAAACAGCTGTAATTTCGAGAATAATCATGTTTTTAGTACCAGCATTTTATTTAACTGCTTACAAATAAAAATTCAGTGTTCAAATTCTAAATGTTTCATTTGTTCATTATTATAACTTCACTAGTGCGGAGCAGTCAAGTAATTTGAATTTTATTTGCAATGCACACTATATTTATTTAAGCAGTATCTATGTCTAAGAACAGCTATAATTGCTCGATAAGACCGAGCAACGGAAACTATTTTTTGCTATTATTAATTTATATGTTTTTGTTTTGAATTGTTAATGCAAAAAATTGCCATTCAAACTTTTTGTAGTATTTTTTATATTATTTCTAATTAAATTGATGCTTTTCAATTATATATATTTATATACAATTGAATATACAGGGTGTCCCCTCTCAACGGTGGCCAATGGCTAATTTCTAAACCGTTAGTCATAGACATATAGTTCCAGTTGCAAAAATGCTTTAAAAAAGGTAAAGAATTGTTTTTCAAGCGATTTAGTTCAAAATAAAATTTTATTAAAAAATTAGGAAAATTAACTTTTTATACAGTACCCCGGTCCTATAAGTGATATTTAGTAAATTTTTCCCACTACTGTAACAAATAATACAAAAAAAGTCCCATTCCTCTGCGATTAAAACTGACCGAGTAATAGCTGTTTAAAGTTGAAGCATCTTTTTTGCTGCAAATTAGGGGTCAGTCACAAATTTACTGGAAATAAAAATAAACGCAAGATATAAAATTTCACATTAAACATTGAGAGTAAAATAATATTTACAATATTATTTTTAAATTTATGTTGATGATTACATATTAAAGCAAAATTTTTACTAAAATTATAAGTAAAAAAATAACAGAAAGTTTGTTAATTTAATTTATGAAAAGCAACAGTCACAAATCGTTACAAAATGACATATATTTACTATTCTATTAGATTACTTAACCTAACAGAATTTGATGTAATCCTATAAAATAAATAAATGGTACGCACTTAAAATTGTATTAATATTATACTGTCATTGGATATAAATAAGTGTGCAAATTGAACCTCGATCGGATATTTGGAAATGAGTTAAAATTTGCATAGAAATTTTGAGCAAGGGAAAAATAAGTACGAATGTTTTAAGTAAAATAAAGGCTTATCAAAATATTACACCTTTTAAAATAAAATTGCGATTTCCCAAAATTTGGTTTTCACGATAAAGAGAATTTTAAAACTCACTTCTTCAACTATTTTAATCAATCTAAAAGTTAAATAATAAAAATTAACATTACCGTAAAACTTATACGGTGGTAGCACCTTCAGTTGCTTTTAAAATATTTCTTTATCTCATTTAAAACCTTTTAGAAATTGGAACTATATGTCTGTGGCAAATGGTTTAGGAATTAGCTATTAGACAGCGTTGAAAATAGACGCCCTTTATAATACTTTAAGCACTTAGTGAACGTTTCCTTAAAGCTCAGTCCAATTCATCCGTATTTAGCTACAGAAAAGTGGTTTAAGTCATGAAATTTAAAGCTTTATAACTCTGTCAATTTTAATGTTATGTGAATGGGACCTTTTTTCTCTTACTTGTTAGAGTAGTGGGAAAAATTTACTAAATATCATTTATAGGATAGGGAGACCGTATAAAAAGTTAATTTTCGTAATTTTTTAATAAAATTTTATTTTGAGCTAAATCTTTTGAAAAACAATTCTTTACCTTTTTTAAAGCATTTTTGCAATTGGAACTATATGTCTATGACAAACGGTTTAGAAATTAGCCATTGGTCACCGTTGAGAGATGACACCCTGTATATTTATAACATTTGTACTACTAATTGATTTTATGTTAATCAAGAATATAATTTAAAGATGATACAGTGTGTTCCACCAAAAAATAGACATCTTGATTTTGTATCGTTATTCCTCATGAAACAAAAACATGAGAACGAAATAAATATAATTATAAAGAAAGCCTATACAGAAATACATATGTACTAGTAGTAACTTACTTCCTGCCCTATTTGGTCAGAATAAATATGAATGTAAAACAAGTTGGAAATTACACGTGAAGCGTAGCAAATGAGGTGCGTTCATACGATAATGAAGTTTTAAAAATATCCCTGTCATATATCAATCTCATAAAAGTGTAAATAATTAATTACAATTAAAATGCGCACCAAACAATGTTCTCTCTATAATCATTATGTAAGGGAATACTTTTGTGTGGCCTTGTAAATCAATAACAAATGTTCTTTGCACAACAGATTATGTAAAATGTATATTACAATATGTACTTTATGATGCATATCAATATTATTATGTTTGAATGAGTGTAATATTATTATAAAATGCATTTGAAACTTTTTTCCATTAACTGTAATGTAACGAAGTACTTTGCCCCTATATTTGATCTATGCATCCTACTTTCAAAAAATTTGAAATGACTTGTCAAAATTATGTAATAAGTATGTAATTTAAATTTCAAACTATTAAAATGCATTTGAAACATTTTTCCCCTCTGACCGTAATGTAACCGAATACTTTTGATCGTCCCTGTAATTGATCTATCCATCCGATTCTCATAACATTTGAAATGACTCGACAAAATTATGTAATAATTATAAATTTTAAATTTCAAAAGATTCGGTTGGGTAGTTTTTGCGTTGTTATATGCGGACAGACGGACGGACTGAACGACAGCTATAGGTGCTGCGTATTTACATAATTACCAACGCACCTAAAAAGCGGGAGAAAAAGTGTATCACCAAAATAAACCCTCTACTGTTAATAGCTCATATATCTGCCATGCTTATATATGACTTAGAGTATACGTTTAGGCATACCATTTACAAATCTTTAGAATACAGTAGCATATATATTATCCCAAGCCTTATTGATAGCGGCCTTCAATTCTGCCACAGACTTGAACAGTCTGCCATTGGCATTTAAAGCTCTACTGAAGATGCACCACGCATTTTCTTGGGGATTGAGAAAAAGATATAGGGCAGGCCATTCCATGACATGCCTCCAATTATCCAAGAAACTTTTCTAGGAGGATTTTGCAAATATTATGGGGGCATTTTTCTACTAGAAAATCCAACTTAGGTCTCCAGTTCTCTCTGCAATTGGCACCAAATTAGTTTCTAGAAATTCTTGGTAATCGGTAGCCTACATGCAATCTGAGTCAAAAGCCATGTTAAGTTTACCATCATAGTGGAAGCCTCGCAAAACTATTAATAAGCCTCCACCATATTGTCTTTTAGAGAAAACTTTCTCATCTTTCTTCATGTCATGCAAATCGCAAGCAAGGCTGTTTGATCCATCATAACCATTTTTTTTATTCTCATCTAAGAGTATAGCAGTATGTCATTGGTACTTCCAGGTTTGATGATATTTGGCCCCACCGACTCTGCTTAACCCTTTCCGGCACGGGCAAAACCTGTTAGTAAAATGGAAAATTATCGACTGCCACCGGAAATCACAAACGAATTTTTTAGATATTTTGAAATCTTTATTTCAAGTTTTTATTGTAAAAGCAAATTTTCACTAAAATATTATTGGTGCCGTTTGCAAGTTTAGAATTAAAATTAAGTATCCCAGACCGGGCACAGTGTGCCTGAAAGGGTTAACTCGTAGATAACTTTCAACATGGGCTGGTAGGTGAAGGCTTATTAACGGTGTTTGGGAGCTTCGACTATGGTGGTAAACTTAACATGCCTTTTTCACTCAAAACTCATACAGGATATTGATTACCAAGAAATGCTAGAAAGCCATTTATTACCATATGCAGAGAGAATTGGTGATCTAAGTTAGATTTTTCAGCAGAACATTTGCAAAATCCATAACCTTTGCAAAATCCTCTTTGGAATGTTTTTTTTTTTTGGATAATTGGGTGCATCTCGTGGAATAACATGGTATGAATCCTTAAGAAAATGTGTCAAGTACCTCAAGAAAATGTGCCAAGTGCCTCAAGAAAATGTGTCGGGTATCCTCATATGGCAGACAGTTTAAGATTTTTGCAGAAGTGATGGCCGCCATCTTTGAAGGTGTAAGATAATATTAATGCTGACTTCCAGATATCGGTAAATGTTACGCCACATTGTATATTCAAAGTCATATATAAACATGGTGATTATATTGGCTATGAACAACAGTGGCTTTATTTCAGTCAGACACTCCCCCCCCCCTCTTTTTTTGAACACTCATTTTTTCCTTCCCAGGTGATACAGTTAGTGGGTTACTTTTAAATATGCATTTGTATCTAAACTTTCTTCATACATTTGTTTTGTTCTCATTGGTTTGTTTCCTGTGCAGTTTTAGTACAAAATCAGTTGGAATTACATCAGTGGGACACACGGTATTTCTGATTAATTTAATATTTATATTTATAATATGTTTTGGCTTATAGAAGAGGATGCTAATGTTCAATGCTATTACAAATCTTCCATGTTCTTTAAAGTTAATATGTAAACAAGTAGTTTGTACTGGTATTTTATATATTCAATTTGTAGATATTTAAATTATTGAATTCTTAGAAAATCGATAATTAATATCTATTTAACTGTGCAGGTAAAATATATATCAATAGTTTTTTTCAACATTTCAGATTTAAAGGTGGAGAACTGACATGCTTCTTTCTAAAGTATGTAAAGCATTTTCTTGAAGAATTTCAACAAAATACATTTTTATGCGAATGTTTTACCTTCGAAGTTGCATGAAATTAATTATTTTCCCAAAACAAAATGTCTGCGCCACAGGTTCGCTCTCAAGCATCAGAAAAAACTTTTTATTGTGAAACGTGTTCCAAAAGATTTTCACAAAGTTGTAATCTTATAAGACACTTGCGCACCCATACAAATGAAAAACCTTTTATTTGTGAAATTTGTTCTAAAGGATTTTTAGAAAATAGTAATCTGAAAAAACACTTGCGTGTCCATACAACAGAAAAACCATTTAATTGCAAAGTATGTTCCAAAGGCTTTTCAGAAAGATATAGTCTGAAAAACCATTTACGTATCCATACAAATGAGAAACCTTTTGTTTGTAAAATATGTTCCAAAAATTTTTCGCAAAGTAGTGGCCTGAGAGTACACTTTCGCATCCATACAAAGGAAAAACCCTTCGTTTGTGAAATATGTTCCAAAGGATTTTCACAAGGTGGTGATCTAAAAAAACACTTGCGTGTCCATGTAAAGGAAAAATCTTTTGTATGTGAAATATGTTCCAAACGATTTTTAGAAAATGTTCATCTAAAGGTACACTTGCGCAGCCATACCAAAGTAAAACCTTTTATTTGTGAAATATGTTCCAAAGAATTTTCACATAGTGGTAACCTCAAAATGCATTTGCGCATTCATACAAATGAAAAACCTTTTGTTTGTGAATTGTGTTTCAAAGGATTTTCACGAAGAGATATTCTGAAATCACACTTACACACGCATTCAAAAGAAAAACCTTTTGTTTGTGAAATATGCTACAAAGGATTTTCACGAAGTCACACCTTGAAAGTGCACTTGCGCATCCATTCGGAGGAAACACCTTTTGTTTGTGAAATATGTTCAAAGGAATTTTTACATAGGGGTAATCATACAATGGAAAAACCTTTCCTTTGTGAAACATGCTCAAAAGGATTTTCGGAAAGTGGAGATGAAAATTAACATGTGTGTATCCATACAAACGAAAAACCTTTCTTTAAGGAATATCTTTAAATTTTCCGGAGCAGTATTCCCGTGTCGGGACCACCTAATTTTATTTCAAAACTTACAAATGGTACCAAGAATATTTTAACAAAAGTTTGCTTTTAAAATGAAAGATCAAAGTAACAAGTTTTTAATTTCTTAAATAGTCTTTTGTAAATTCCGATATCAGTCAATCATTTCATCGTTTTACAAACACAATCTTTCTTTGCCTTAAAGTTTTCAAAGGATTTTCAATAAATGGCAGTTCGAAAAAAACAGTATTTTTCTCTCACAAACATCTTCTTGTTTGTGATTTTTTCGTTTACTGGCTTTTCACAGGCTTTCAATTTAAAAACAACTGCATGTTTACGCAAATAAAAAAAATTCATTTGTGAATTCTACCAAGTTTTTTTAAAGGATATTTTAAGTATTTAATCCCTTTTCACACACATACAACGGCCAATATTTTGTGAAGAATGTTTTAATGCTGTGGTTCTTACCTTTTTCACTCGCAGAGCCTTGTTGAGAATGAGCTTGTAAGATCCATCCATCGTTTATTTTACAGGGTAATGGTTGTTAGATGCATTGTTACGAGGGAATAAATTGATATCTAAGGAATTGAGCATTGTCTTAAGAATAAAATTATGTTTTGAATCTTTTTTATTATGTTATACCAATTTAATTTTATTATCAACCGCCAATACAAAAGGTTTTGTTAAAAGTTTCTATGCATTAAAATGCTCTAAAGTTCGAAAAATTGCAAAATTTGCTGTACAATAAACATTACGTTGTTTGCTTGAGACATAAGTGTTTAATGTAGCATATATGATTCAATTACTTGTCACAAATGTTATAAAGTTAGTTCAGTTGCTTATATTTGTAACTGAATGTCTGATTATGCAAAAGTTTAATTTAAAAGGCTTTTGATTTTTTTCTGTGTAAATCAAAAATCATGTTTGCACTGCTATGTCATTGAGGAGAGCATCAAAACTATTTTTTGTATTCTCAAACAATCTTTTAAATTAATATGACAAATGACATAAAAAATCCGAAAGATTTTAATTTTTAAATCCAATATTTGAACTTTCTGTGAAACATCAAAACAAGAACCCTGTGTTTCGCTGAGTTTAAAATAAGTGGTTTTCTGTTAATGCTACTAACATTCAATGTACAAAGTGGTAGAAAACCTATTGAACTAATGTGAAATGTAACTTAAATGAATATCCACTCAAAATGTTGGAATATCCACTCAAGTTGGCGAAAAACTTGGCGACAGTACCGCCCCAGCCCAGACAGTAGTCCCACTGCAGTTTCTCGGTATCTGCGCCAATTTCCTTTTGATCATAGGTATCTACTCAGATTTTCATACCTTCATTTTCAAATCGTTATTTTTATAATTATAGAAGAATTTTTTTTTCTAAATTATCCCTTTTTAATTGACATATCTTGATTGTAGAAATTGTTTTCACGTCGAAAACACTCAAATAAAGGTGCGATGTTGTTTTAACACATATTTAGTTACAGTTTTTATGTATGTTTATGAAAAATATGTATTTTCTGTTTCGAATGATGCGAATTTCAGAAATTGAAAAATCTATCAGGAGAATCAGAATTTTTATTGATCTATAAAAAAAGAACACGTGTTATTTCTTTTTTAAATTATTGAACTGTTTTTTAGTTGTGTCAACTTGAAAGAAATAATTGAATAAGCAATTAAAAGGAGAAATTTCTATAATGTTAAATAATGGAAAGTGCAGCGTAATACAAATTTTAAATGGGGGATATTTCCTTAATATTGGATATTTTTGACAGGACTTTCGAAAGGCACATACCTAAATTAAAAGCTTTCGAACAAGCTATTACACGTCGCTGAATGTTTCCTGGTTCGGATTATAATTGAGTTGTTTGTCTTTTTGCTTGCCTTACGAGCAAAAAGTGATCAAACAAGGATACTGGATCTCCATAACTAATCGGTGGATCTGAATGATTTTTTGCAAACTTTGAGGTCTGGAGGACACTTTGTCTTTTCTATTTCATCGCTATCTGATGATTGAGTCCAGAGTTGTTAAGAGGCAAACTTTGGACTTAAGCATTACAGATGCGGTTGAGCTCTACTTTACAGTACTATCATGCTGTATGACACTACAATCAAATCTCGTTAACATGAACACGCTTAACATGAATTACTTTAACCATGAACTACTTTCACAGTCCCCTATCAAGACGAATACAAAGATTTGCTACTGATAAAATGAATTACTACTAACATGAACAAAATTTTAATTTCCCTTGTGGTTCACCTTAACCAGATTCGACTGTATAATCAAAATTTTGGGGACAGTGTACACTTCTAAAAAATCCGTCTTCGGCAGCCGCCATTTTAGTATCAGCGCTCAGGCCTAGTATTCAACGGGCGATGGCAGCAAAACGGCTTCAAACCATCTGATTAGCCTAAGTATCTCCTTACTTGATAAGTGGAAACTGATCTCCTTAAGACTAGCAAAAATTAGCGTATTGCATGAAGAGAAAATGAATTGCGCTCGTATGCAATTTTATTTTAGCTATAAATCAAATATTTCTGGGAACAGCGCATTCACGTGTTCCCGCCCAATTAAAGCACTGGGTAGGGCTTTAGGATACAGAAAGCGATCATAAAAGAAAGCCCCCCCCCCCCAAAAAAAAAAAAAAAAATGTTGAATCAATGCATCCACAAAAAGTCAAGTTCGATTCGACTAAGGAACACCATGTGCGTTACAGGACGGGGGCACCAGGATAGAAGTATATGTGAATTTCTTATACCCATTGTAAAAGAGGGGCTTAAAAAGAAAAGAAACGGACTAGGGCCTTTGAGATAATATGTTGTTAGTCTTGACCTGATCAGTTTTTACTTTCTCCTATCTTCAATAGAAGAAAGTATTGTAATCGAAATTTTTTTCGACTTCCGTTTTCCTACGGATTTACACGTTTTAGGGGTCAGAGATTCCAAAAAACCTGTTTTTACAAAATGTCTGTCTGTCCGTGTGTCTGTGTTTATGTCCCATTCTACCATCAAAAAGTGTATGATGTTATGCAGAGAAATAAACCAAATTTTTTGTGAATATTTCTGGCTGTGAGGCAAGCAGGTTCTCCTTCAGTTTTGAAATATTTCGGCGGAAGGGGGTGCTGCAATCGCGATTTTTTTGCCATTTTCAATATTGTACTGACCAAAAGTTTATGAAGTTATGCATCGAATTGAACCAAATTTTTTTTGTAAGTGTATGACTATGGCTGATTGGTCCTCCCTGAATTTGAAAAAAATCCGCCGGAAGGAGGCGCTGCAATAGCCAATTTTATGCCATTTTTAATATTGCACCACTTAAAAGTGTATGAAGTTAGTCTTAGAACTGAACTAATTTTTTTTTATATAATTATTTTTTGGTAAGGCAAATAGGTTCTCCACGAATTAAAAAAAAAATCTGCCTATCATTCTATTTTTCATCGGCTCGTGTAAAGACTGAAATTCGTTTTTACTGCGATTAATTGATTGAAACAGAAATTTAAGATGAAAATCAAAATTCGTATGGTATTGAATTAAAATTATTAAAACATTAAAATGAGTAGCTATTTTTTAAAAATATTAAAATGTACGTATGAGATCGAAGAAAGTTTTAGGATTGGCACATCCAACTAGTTTAACTAGTTTAATCGTATATTAGTCATTGCCACGGTAGTAAAAAAAGAAGCGAAAATCCATTTTTGAAAATACTCCAATACTCTTTTACAAGGCAGTGGCTTCCAACCAATTTGCGAATTGTTCTTTCTCTCAACAAAATCATTAAATGCTTGATGATTTCTAGATTATTTGACCTTACTAAAATCAATGTATTGTATGTAATTAAATAAATGCAATAGAAATAAGTATGTAATAATAAATATTAAATTTTTTTATAAAATAAGTCAGTGTATTCTATGGAACAAAAATAAGGATTTACCTTCTCAGTCCTAAGAGAAATATACGAGGGACAACAAAAAATAAATTAAAATTATTACGAAACATCCCCAAAGCTGCAGAAGTCTAAATATTGATGCTTGTGATATTTAGGCATTTATTAAAAAGGTTTAGAAATAGTTTTACTAATTCTGCAAGGATTCAAATAAATTTTAAGTGTCTCCTCCATGCGACATCAGGACTGAGGAAGTTAAATTTACAAAAGTCAAATATTTGCATTTTTGAAAATGACATCAGTAAAAATGTGTATTTTTATTGTGAAAACTGCAGAGTGTTATTACAAAAGTGTCAAAATGAAAAGAATATATGAAAATGCTTATTTTTTTCAAACTTTTATTAAATGGAATGTGATTCATTGCTTAATTTTCCCACCACCGCGAACTGACGCATCGATTCTTTTTATCAGCGCTCGTTCAAACATAATTCAGTGAAAAAGGTAAAACAATTTTGGAATAAATATGCTTGTTCTAATCTGCAACCCAGACAAGTTTTTTTAAAATGAGGAATATAAACATAAAATAAACTGAACTGGAAAATGTTTTAACACCCATCGAAAAAATAAATTCACAAGAACATTTTAGAGATTTTCAATTTGTGAAATGTTGAATATTGGAAAACAAGTTTCTACCAGTATATTTCAAAATCGAAAATGAAACAGTTCATTTTTTTATTTGTCTTACCGTAAATTCGAAATCATGATTGTAAAAATAAAAAAATATATACAGTCGGCTCCCGTTAATTCGAGCTCGTCGGGACCACAAGAAAAGTTCGAATTAACTGAAGTTTGAATTATGGAAAGTGTGGAATTAAAACATGCTTTAAATGGTACTATTACAAAGGAATTAATGTTGGAGTGTTTTTTAAATTAATTTCGTTTGTTATCATTAGAATATGACTTAATATTAAATTTGAATGTATAAATACATAAACTAATTAAAAGATTAGAAACAAGCACAATGAAAGAAAATTTTGAAGCGTCACTGATGGACAGGCGGGGTACTAAAAAGGTGGATATCAAATGCATGGAATTATATGTATACACGTTTTGAACAATTTTCACAAAAATCACGGAAAGAAAGTTATTCAAATGATCTGAAATTCGTGAGAAAGAAAAGAAAAATGATAAATTGAAATTATCGTTAGTTCGAATTAAACGAAGTCAAGAGAAAATGAGTTCGAATTAATAGAAAATTTTAACGTTATTCTGTCATTGAAAATTTCGGGACTTCATATTTAGTTCGAATTAAGCGAAGATTTGAATTATCCGATTTCGAATTAACGAGAGTCGACTGTATATCTTTTCTGAGGATTAAAGATAGATTGAGAAGAAAAAATATCCTGTAAAAAGAAATTTTGATCCTTTTTCTGTGGGTTTAATTATTTTAACTTACTTAGGATGAATAAAATTACCCCCTTCTTTTTCAAAATTAAAATCGAATAAATTTAATTTTAAAATACAGTGTGCAGAGAGATATTGCCATCTGTACTTATTTGTATATGTACAATAACCAAGGAAAATTAAATATATATAACTTTAATTATTACATAATCATCTTTTTTGTATAGATAAAAAGTAAAAAATAAAGGAAGAAAGAAAGAAACAATAAAAATAAATTTTTAGTATTATTGAACGACTAAAAATATATCTCACTTGTTTGTTAATTTAAACTTTTCTTTTTTACGTTTTACACAAAAAGATTTAATTTAATAAAACCAATAATATTTTAAAGAGAAACATGCGTAATTATCATATCGATCCGATGCATTAATATATATATATATATATATGTGTGTGTGATAATAAGCAGATTATCGTGGAATAAAATCTGATGATCTGACGAAAAGAAACACTCTTCGATTAAGGCGATGAAAGTCATTGCTCATAGAGGAATTTCGTCTTGATTTGGCGGCCGGAGTCAAAGGCAGTGGAGATGACGTGTTTGGGAATTTCTCCAAAAATAAGGCAATAGATCAGTTATTAATCCTTTATTCTTTTGTCAGTTCAATAACGTATTCCACATTTCAAATAAACTAAAGCCGTTGCCACTTAAATACGATAAAATAGATCAAACTACCATCTTACAAAAATATTGCTTATCCGACTATTTCCGTCGTTAGTCCATTATAACAGGTGGTTTTAGGGTGGAAGATTAGCTACAAAACTTAGCATCTTAGAGTAACATGGCGAATCACAATATTCGAATAAAGTCGGCACTTGGCGTGAACTTGTTTTGACAGTCGAAAGGGCAGCTGAATTCTGTCCCTCATCTCGCGTACGTGCGTTTTCATCCCGGAATAATACAGTCCAGCTAGAGATAAGGCTGATCATAAATGCCGAACAACCAATAAACGGCATCCGTGGGAGGAGAAAAAGGCGTATCTAATTACGTTATTGGCTAGTAAGTGGAGCGTCATGTTCGAACTCTTTCAAAACTAACGGAGGTTTGCAAAATTAAACAGAGGTAAAAGGCCCGTAAGATTGCAAAGCATTATGGATACGCAGACGAGATTTAAGAACACACCATCAAAAATAAACTTCTGATAGAATATTTTTTATTCTAAAAAGGAGAAATGAAATAATGAAATAGATTAATACTTCTAAATAAAAGACTGACATAAATAAATAGCAGATTACGCCGAATTAAGGAAAAAGGGATGTTAGCTGATAGTTAAATTTTAGCATATTACTGAAAAATAAATAAAAGTATATTTTTATGGAATTTGGAACGAAACCGAAAAGGGAAAATGGCGAAATATTTTTAATTATTAAAAATTCCCCTACGGAAGTTCACAAGTTCACGGAATGAGATGGTACACGAAATTAGACTATAAAGTTTTCGACAGAAGTTGTAGGAATAAATAATTTAAAAAAATTTTTATTTTTGAAAATGGGGAATCTAAACTTAGGAATATTTACGCGAAATGTGGAGTAGCTTTTAAAAAACAAATACAAGATAGAATCTTGTTCAAACAGACAGTTTATAAAAGTAAATTAAAAATGTGGTAAATTACACATAGCATATAGTTAATTTATCTTGTTTTCGTATCTTTCAACAATAAAATGAAAATTAAACAATGAGTTTAATACTTCTTTACTTCAAAAAGATCCTTTTTTTAACATTACTGGAAAAAGTTCGTAATTATTGGGCTCCTTAAATCATTTAAAATTAAAGTTCAATTTTTCAGTCTAAAAAAGTTAAAATTTGGAATTGTAAAGTTCAAGTGCTCTTTTCAAGTAGGTATAACTACCTCATTAAGTTAGTCCTTAACTGATGTTTTTTCTGTCTTATGACAGTTTGCTTTTGAAAAGGATCTCATAATTGTGAGGGCTATAGTTCTATTTTTGGATTTTGTGAAAATCTTCTTATAAATCATATTTTTATATAATGACACACTTTATAATAAAGTAATACAAGTAATAGTAAATATTAACAATGTAAATAGTATAATAAAGAAACACAATAAGTAAAGTATCAATATAAATAAATATCATAATAAGTATAAGTAAGTATCACAAAAGGTGTTCTTTACTCTAAATTGTTTTTTAACCTTGGATCCTAAGATGCTATGCAGGATATGTCCCGGCCAGGTAGTCAGACTAACGCGGAAACTTTAGTGTTTAGTTCCTAAGCAAGTCTGATTGATTTTAATCGAGATCAAAGAGATGAAAAGTTAAATAAATCTTGATCGTTTTGTAACCCAAATAGCGTGGTAGACAAGCACAGATCACATGCGACTGGACTTCATCTTATGTAAAGTGTATAAAACTCAATAGATCATACACAAAATTGCAGATACGGGTTCGATACATTGCAATCTACACATGATAATTGCTGTAAATAGGTTTTTAACTGTGTTATGTATTTCATTAATTGTTTATTTAGCTATGTTTTTATAATAGAGAAAAAATCAAGCTCTTTTAAATACACTCGCCTGCAAAAGTTAAGGTACAATATGTTTTTCGAAGCTCACCAGAAAAAAATGGCAGTCAGTTTAAACTTCATAGTTTATATAAATGACAATTCGCGTTTGTAACGAAATGCTCGCCCTCTCGCGGACGAAGTCTGAATCAAATATTGAACGTATGCTGTTGGATTTCCCCATAGAAGTTAATGCAAAAAGCGTGAATTTTATTAACTTCTAACTTTATAAAATGCTATTTTAAAAGATCGATTAAAACATGTGGCTGAAGTTTCTAGGTACCTTTGTGTAAATAACGAGAATTGAAAGACTTTGAGTATCCATAAATTTCGAAATTCAAAGAATTTGTTAAGTACAATACTGCAATCTGCTGTTTAGTAGACGGCAATGTTTATTTATATTTTGGAGTTGGGAAAAGAAATATCGCCGTTGAAGAACATCTGCTTAAAATATTTATTCTTGATAACATTATTTTCTAAAGTGAGTAATATGTATGATTTATTTAATTTAATTAATATTAGTATTTTGTTACAAACTCTGTAAAAATTAAAAATCGTATTATACCAGTGTTATTAATTTTTTGATTGACAAGTGACAACTGTTAATTTGTTTTTTCGGTATTTACATTTTTCGTTTTAATATAAGTCATATTCATTAAAAATTTTAATGAAACGACGTTGCAATCTGTTTTTTGTTTCTTTTGTTTACACTATCAATTTACGTACTGTATTGAAACGTAATTAGTTTATTTGGTTATTTTCATGCAATAATGTTTACCCTTATTTCTATGATCTTAAACAAAAATATAGCAAAAGTAACTGCTAGTTTTTTCATTGATTAAAGTATAATTCGATAGTATCGTATTTAATCCAAGCTTGATGACACATCTATTTACGAAAATTTAACCTAAACAAAACAAAACAAAAAAAAGTTCTATTAGTACTATTAGGAATATAAAGGTTGGGTAATTTTATGGATACTTTGAATAAAGATAATCGTGCAGTTTAGCCTAAAAGGTGCGAATTTCAATTGGAAGCTTTTGAGCATGTCTGTTCTAAAAGGTATAAAACTGAGTAAATGTGTTAAACTATTTTGATTTGTTATTTTATTACCATCAGGTTATCAAATGTTAATTTAAAATAGGTTGAACAACTAAATTTATTCATAATGTTTTTATTTATAACTTTTTGTAATCCATAAATATATCATTCGCTTAAGAACTCTTCAGTTTAATTTACCTTTGAAAGATAATTCTTACTGATTTTGGAATTTCTAATCTAAATACATTGCAGACAGTAGTATAAAATAAAAGTATACCGAAAATAGAACTTTTTGAAGTTGTTATCTAAAAGTGTATCATTAAAATATCTTTTTCTAGTTCTAAAAGAATGTAGTATTCTGATTAAAGTAAGTTTTTAAATCCTTTATTATTTATGATAGAATATAATTTATCTTATAGTAATCAATATTGTTGAAAAACTGCATTTCTCAAACACAGATCAAAATCATCATAAAAATAAATAACTATTGACGATTGTTTATAGTGCTTAAATATTCAATGAATGGCTAATTTTTCTTTTATTGTATTTAGTAACAAGATTCTTAGTTCTCATTTTTATATGTATAATAAAGTTTTGTGTCCATAAAGTTATGTTTCTTAAAAAAGTTCAAAGGCAGATTTTTTTTCCACAAAAATTTTTATACTATTTTGATTTTGTAGTGTACATTATGTAAATGTAGACTTTAAAGTAATTTATTTAGATGAATCAAAAGAAAAAAAATCGCATGATTAATTTTATGGTATTTTAACGTCATTTTTAAAGTAAATATAGGGTATATTTTTTAATATTTAAACCCTACATTTTATTAGATCTTTCTCTGTGCTCTTTCAAATTTATAATTAGTGGATATTTTTTTCTTCTTTTCAGTGACATTTTCTTCTCACCGTTATCACCAACAAGTCCCAGCATATTTATTGAATGTGTATTGTCTATGCTGTATGGTTTGTTAATTCACATCATGCCATTGACAATACTTTCTCAATTACTCCTACTTCTGTATACTACATGTTAGTTATGGAAATGGAAAAAAAAAAGAAATTTTTGGCTTAGTTCAGAATAGTGAGGATGGAAGACAATGAATTTACATAACTTCAACGATAAATCATGGTAAAAATTTTATTAATGATATTAATTGTAGTAATTCTTATTTAATATTTGCTTTCTTCATTTTAATTACATGAATTTCATCAATGGTTAATATTATAGAGTTGCCTTTATAAATGGTCGTTACAGAAGTTTTTATGTATACTTTTAACTGCGTAGTATTATACAGATATTCTTCAACAACTTTTGTGTCGATATGAATAGATCATGCCTTCCTCATAAAAATGTAAAATAATTTTAAGTCTCACCAGGTTTTCCAAGAAACTGTCTTTAATGGAATAATCCATGCATTAAAAGAAAAAACATATTGTACATTGTGAATATTGATTTAATTTTTAATATGCCAATCTGCAGATTTCCAACCAAGGCTTTGATATTAGCTCTTCAAGTTGATTTTTTTTAAAGAATATTTTTTGTATAATATTTAAATTTGTTAAATTCTATACTGAAATTTGTTTTTAAATAGAAGTATTTTCAACTTGATGGGACCTATTTTAATTTTATATTAAAAGTTAGGAAGCTTCCATAAATAACAAAGTCCCCCTTTATAATGATTACATATTAAATAATAAAACTGTGTTTAATCACCATAAAACAATTCACACACAGGATGCGTTTCAGGCTGAAAATTTAAGCAGACCATTATCAGCCAATGTAAACATGCGTCTGCAATAAGACAAGATCACAAATGATCTTTGTGACTGTAATTTTCATAACTTTTTTTTTTTTTAACACATTCGCTGCCGCTCACGCAAAAGCGTGTGATATGGTGCCAACGTTAAGGGGCCACTCACGTGCCAGCGCATGATGTGGGGTGATGTCCAATAGCCAGTCTTGTGCTGGCGCGGGAAAATCTTTCACTGATTCTTTGTTATAAAAAGTAAATCGGCTTCTGGTATAAAAGCCACTTCTAAAGTGCGGAATTGACTGTCATAACATCTTCACATAAGCAGCAGCGAACATGTTAATTGAATTGTGATTTATCATCAGTTTTTTGTTGCTGTTTCATCAATGGTTATGTATACTTGCTTTATATTTATTCTAAACTAAAATTTATTTGGTTTCAATGATAAAAAAACCTACAAAATTTCTGCTTTCTTACGAAAATTTTTGCTAGTCATGTTAATCAAAATCCCAGTTTTAACTGTTTTAAAATATTGGCCCTTATATTGCAATTATACTAAAATATGTGTGGATTGCCTCAACATTTATTGTAATAAAAATTTTGCTTTGAAAAGAATTTTTGAAAGAGGAGGGTTTTGAAAAAAATGAGTCCTGTCTTGTAGTAATCATATATCCTCTCATTAAAACTTGGATAATTAGGATTATGGATTTTGATTAATTGAAATCCAAGTTATAGCCATATTAATGCATTGAGCCCTTATATAGTAATTAGTTTATAAAAATTTTTGGGGAGAGGAAAGGGTCAACAAAGCTTCTCGTTAAAAGCATTTGTTGGGTTGGTTGAGACTACAATAATTAAAATTCCAATTTACATGTAGCTTAAATGTTTTACTTTAACGTAAAATTCAGATTAAAAAAAAAAAAACTGATAAAGTTCCATTTTACAATGGTTATATGTGCTTGTATAAATTTGAGGTGTATTGCTTCAATTAGAGCACAAGATATAGTTGTTTGTATATAATTCTTTAAATTGTAATTACTCTAACTTTCAATTGCTTTAACAAAAAAAAAAAAAAAAAAAAAAAAAAAAATCTCCAAATGATTATCTGTACCAAAAATGAGAGGTAAGGTAAAAAAAAAAAAAAAAAAAAAAAAAAAAAAAAAAAAAAAAAAAAAAACATTATATTTATCCATTAAAAAATGAAAGGCTACATCAAAAAGGCCACATCATTCTGTAATTTCAGAAATACGTAAAATAACCAGCTGCTTGACCAACTGATGTTTGGAATACACAATGAAAAATTTTAACAAAAGCTGCTTGATTTGAAAGAATTAAACTTCCATTCAGCGAGAATGTATGAATGACTTGACTTGATGCGCTGCATTTGAGCGGCTGTTGTACATAAGTGTAAATAAACTATATGGTACAATATTTATGCTTCCTTGAGTAAATCATACTACCGTTATTGATGGTTCCAGAAAAAATATTCGATTAAGCGGGGTATTTGATTAAACGGGGAACACAGATATGTGATATTTAATGCTTAATAAAAAGGTAAAACAACCATCTGCAGCATAATTAATTAATAGCATAATAAAATCGTTAATATAATAACGTAAATCAGTAAAATAAATACAATTTCTAATATAAAGTAAGTATGTAATAATTTAATATCAGTTCATATAACCAGTGTTCTCGCTGTCGCTCGCCTTTGTGCCAAATTACGACTAAATTCTTCATTTGGCGAGAAAACAAATGATTAGATTCGCCAAATTGCTACTGCTCAATTTTTGCTCTTTCTTTCTTTTCTTTTTCGTTCTTCATACATATGCATATATACAGATTTTTCTGTATACATATTTTAATATATTTGTAGCAGATAGTTCAAATTAGATTAATAGCAATCGTTGTTGCAGTTATAAAAACTTAGGTTATTTTAGAACATATTGAAAAAAGGGGAGTACATTAAAAGGTTATTTTTTTTTCTACACGGCATATTTATTTTGCGAATACTTTTTCATTTGGCGAATGTCTTTTATTTTTAATTAGCCAAATTACTAACGTTGGTCAAATGCCAGCGAGAACACTGCATATAACTGTATGATTTACATTATACTTAATGTAGTTTAATGTAATTTGGTTAAAACTTTGCTAGCACAAAAAACCTGGATACGTTTTTGCGCGTTAGCACACGCTTTCTGCTAAATCATAGCGCCATTTATTAACGAAAATTTCGCTTTTTTCGCTAAACCTATTCCAGTGCATATTGTTATGAAAATTGGGATTATGTTCCCTCTTTCAATCCCAATTTCCATTTTATCTCTCTTATTTTTGGAATTGTGTTTTATATTGGAACCTTACTTCTGTTACCTGGACTTCTGTTTTCTTATTTAACGCTTCAAAAACTGCAGTTTTTCATAAAGGTTTCTTTCCATTTAAAATTCATAGGTAAGCTTTCCATTTAAAATTCATAGCAACGCCTTTTTCTGTTCAAAACCGCGACTAAACTTAAAAATAATCCATTGACCAACTTATTTTACTCATTCACAGAAAAAGAAAGGGAGATCATTTCCCCTGTCCATTATACACTTGCCAGCCGAAATCGTTGCAGGAAGAACTGATAATTTGTCTTCAATGAAAATGAGCCGAAAATGACAAAAGGTGAAGAAAAATTCAATATGAAATGTGATTTTCGCTACTTTTTCCAAACATAAGTCACCCAGATGGTATTCGAATAAGCGGGGAGATTCGCAAAATTTATTCGGTTTAAGCGGGGAAAAATAACATAGATCCAATGACGATAAATTCAGTTCCGGAGAGTTCTATTCGAATAAGTGGGGTATTCGATTATCCGTTACCCGATTAAGTGGGAAGGACTGTACTAATTAAAGCTATGGATTCAATAGAAAACATGGAGGATTGGGAGCAGGCAAATATAAGGGTAAACCTATGAATCAACTAAATTCTGGATTATAGATGTTTTCCACCAATATATAACTTGGTAGACAGATTCCGTTTTAATATGGAAATTGAGATTTAATTAATCTTAGAGTTTCACCGGTGAGCTTAATGAGGTGATTATCTGTGCTACCCTCTCCCGGTCTGTTTTTTTTTTCCCCAATAAGGAGTTCTGCTTTCTCTTTCCCTTTCAAGGGCCAACTACTAGTAGCCAATATTACTGTTGAATGCATTCTGTAACAAAAAGCTGTTGTTAAATAATTTCAAATAGTAGTAATCTCCCTTAAATATTATTTGGTAGGTATTACAGTATATCACATATAATAAGAGATATTTTATTGATTTCTGTTCATCTAAACTCGTAAATTATGTGGATAATAAATGTATAGTAATGAAAAGAATTGTAAAATTAAAAAGAATTT
>OZ025303.1:39782012-39788822 GCA_964019185.1 Maratus speculifer
TATCGAGTAGGTACTTTTTGGCTAGTTTGGTGCCAGTGATATGTATATATTTATATACACACATGTGCTCCACCAGTAGACGAGAAGTTCTGTTTTCGAAACTGGTAGATGGGAGTTGTTGGGTTTGAAGCCAATCACACCTGTTGACCTAATTGTTTGGAGTTTTTGTATTTTTCTTCAAGCCTAGGATTTTCTTGCATAAATACGAGTTAGATTCCTTAAAAAAAAAGCTCTATGGAGGGCACCCCCCCCCCCTTTTAGGTCATATATCCCTCGTGTTGATAATTGGTTTTCATAAGCAAAAACACACACATGTATATATATATATAGATAAATACTGGTGCTCAGCTAACCAAAAAATGACATTGAGTAATATGAACCTTGCTGATTTTTGATCTAGTTGTTCAAACTTTAAATAATTTTGGTACTTTCATGTTGGCTGGACACAGGAAATAAATTATCAGATATTGCTTCCATCACCAATATTTGTACAGTTGAACCTCGAAATTCCGGAACCGTCGGGACCGCGGCGATTCCGGATTTTGGAGGTTTATTAAAAAATCTTTTTTTATGGCTGTATAATATCGTAAAATCCCGTTACTCCGCTCTTCCCGATCAAACACCCCCTCCCCACTTTATAAAGAATTTGAAATTTTCAAAAAATCCTGAGAAAGCGCCCTCCCTCCCGATTCTCAAAGGCGATTGAGAGTGAAACAAACCATTATGAATTGAATGAATCATGAATCTTTGATGAAATGTGCGTTTTTTCAAGATTTTTTAATTGATTTCATGCTTGTTTTGGCTTTCTTTTTTTTTTTACAAATTTCTCCGTTTTTTCTGCATTTTTTCGACAGAATTTACGTTTTTTTTTTTTAAACCCAAATTTTTTCAAGTATCAAAATTCATGATTAATTCAACGATTCATTCATTTCATCATGATTCATTACTGTAAATTTTGTTGAACGCTTTTTAACTTTTTAATTTTTGTAATAATAAAGTCTTTAATTAACGGCAAGTCATTACAATATTAACCAGACTATATCTATATATATATTTTTTTAGTATAGTTATCAGAATTTAACTGCAGTTGATGAAAATTACAGCTATGTCTTATTTTAAAAATTAATAAAACTGAAATCGGAAAAATGTCCGGATTTTAGAGATTTCCGGAATTTGGAGGTCCGGATTTTCGAGGTTCAACTGTATTGCATTTATTTCATTTGAGATATAAACTTTCTATTCATTTTCTTTGAATACACATTTTTCATTTAAAATTCATGCCTCCATTCATTTCATTTAACACATTGTGGTCAGATAGTAGGAACCATGCCTATGGATGTTAAATTACTTAAAAAAGCAGTTTTTCTTTGTTCATGTTTCTACTATAAATGAATGATAGTATTATTTATATGCATTTCTAATTATAAAAATATGAATTTTGAAAAATAAAGATTTACACCCAACTAACATAAATGCTCCTTATTTATTAGCCTATTGTCAAAATCAGAGATCGGTACAAAACTGGTACAAAACTGGAATCTTATGAAATTGTTCTTAACAAAGATAAATTCTTCAGATTTTTAAACAATTCATTAGATTCAAAATGTTTTATTTGAAAACAAAACAAGCTTACCGGAAATATAGTTAAGAAAAATATAGGATTATGAAAATGGATTTGTTTTTTCATTATATATATAAAAAAAGGCATTTACAGAAAAAATTAAACCACATCGACTCCTGATGTGAAATCATAAAGTAATTGTGCAATTTTAAGTACACTTTTTAACATTTTACTGTGATAACCTTAAAGCAATTGAATTTGTGAGTATGTAAAAAAAAGATTAATTCGATATTTTAAGTTATCGACACAGATTTCACATGCAGAAACAGTTGTTTTTTAATTGTACTTAAATTTCTGTATATTTTGGTTATGGCTAGATTTTTTTGTAAGTTAAGGATGTTTTATCTTGATTTTTGTATTTATAAACATATCGTTCAAGATGCTTACCTAATAGATACACAAAACTAATAAAAACCTACTGTATCTGAGTAAATTCTGAGTATTTTTTAGTTCAAAGTCAATAAGCATACAAGTTTGAAATATTTTTGCCAGACTTACTTGCACAAAATGTAAAAATAATAAATAAATTTCGTTTTTATCTAAATTCCTTTCGCGATGCTCTTTTGACTAAGCCAACGATTGATTCATAATTTGATATTTAATATAATCTAGCACAACCAACATAGGCCTAATTGAGAGTAAACAGTTATTAAATTTCGCATATAGTACCTTTTAATTTTACCAGCGTAAAGTGATGATTAATAATAAAATACAATTTCTTAATACATTCAAGAATATCATTTATTTAGATAAATTAAAAGCATTAATAACTGCAGTATCATATATAGGCATACAGCTAAACTAACTTGATTACCTACGCGTATTCATAATCCAAACTTATTTTTAAAAAATAAATAAATAGACACATTCCTATCTTCTATTTGTAAAAACAATAGACCAAATATTCTGTCCTAATTTTTTTTTAATTTTGCATGTTTATAAACACAAACTCACACTGTATGTTTCATTACTGCAGTGACGATATTATACTCCATCATAGTAAGCCTTTTGAACGATATTTTTCTATATATTTTATGCCATTTCTTGTTTTAATCAGTTTATAACAGTCCGAAATCTTTTATATTTTATGATTTACACCAATATTTTAAGGATAATTCTAAATTTATTCACAATATTTCAAAGCAGATGCTATTTACCCGTACGATTACATTAGGTAAACAAACCGGGAATCCGTTCTATCGGTGCGACCCCCCCAACAGAACAACGCCACCTATCGTTGATTACAAACGCGAATTATAAGCTTTAAAAAAAAACTTACATAAAAATTACAGCTACTCCTTTTATTTTATAGAAAAGAATAGGTATTTATGAATGAGAGAAAAATATGGAATTACAAAGCTTTCGTAATTTCGCGTGTAGGTTTTGTTGTATTTGAACTGTTGTTGTCAGTTTTGTTCATAAAAACCAGTAGAGTCTAGAAATGTCTAGAAGAAATCGTTTGCCCGATTCATTAAGGTGGCGGGAGGTAGGATGGATAGAAATGGGGTTGTCACAGGCCGATACTGCTAGACGGCTCCATGTGTCTTGTAGTGGAGATTAACGACACTGGTGTCAATATGAATCCGAAGATTCTGTGTCCACATGTTCCAGGCCGTCCAGGTGTTACAACACCTGCAGAAGACTTGTTTCTAGCTCATTCAGACCAAAGGAGAGGACGCACTACTGTGCCGCAACTCATTGCAGACCGCTTTGCAGCATTAGGGAGAAGAATCTCAGCTATTATGGTGCTAAGACATCTTCACAATGCAAGGCGACAAGTTGTGGGTGTCCCCCTCAACAGACGACAAAGAAGGTTCCGCTTATGTTGCACAAGAGAACATGTTTCCGGAACCAGACAACAGAAGGCTTCTGTATTTTCCATAGACGAATCCAGATTCACAGTGGAGAGCGATTCAGGATGTCTTCTGATATGGAGAGAACAATTCACTCGATGCTATCAGTCAAATATTGTTGGAACACACAGGTACGGAAACGCTGGAATCATGGTTTGGGCAGGGATCTCATTCGGAGGTCACACTGACTTGCATATGGAGGAACTCTGACTGGTGCGAGATATCGAGATGAGATCCTTGATTCATATGTGTGCCCATATGCTGGAGCTATTGGCAATGGTGTCATTCTAATGTATGATAATGCAAGACTATACCGAGCTGTGTTTGTTGACGATTATCTTGAGAATCACGGTTTGGAGAGGATGTAACAGCCAGCTCATTCTCCAGACTTAAATCCGATAGAAAGTCTTTGGGACAAACTTGAAAGACAGGTTGCGGCTTTAAGTTCTCCTTCAAGGTCATTAAATGAGCTGGAACAAGGCTTACTCTATGTATGGTCAGCGCTACCTATTTCGATGTCCGACAATTTAATTGAAAGCATGGAAATTCGATGCCGCAAATGCATTCAATTCCGGGATGGACATATTCCGTATTAGAACCAGTTTTCTGTCACATTTTACTGCATAATACTGTAGTATACTGATTTCTTCAAGAATGGAAATTTTCACCATAAGTGCTTTTTTGTTGTAATTTCATTTATAAGTTTAACTTAAATAATTTTTTATTTAACAGTTTAGCGCACACTTCCTCCAAATTTGCTGCTTCTATATTCAATCATTTGCAATTAAGACGCAAAAAACTGGTTGTACCTTAACTTTTGGAGGCCAGTGTATTCTGGTAGTGTTAGAAAGTGAATCAGAACCTATGTTTGAGCCATTCACGAAATATTATAAGATTTTAATTAATAATCGAACTATTAAATTTACAGTTACTATTCCCATCGTCATTATAAAATCCTGCGCACACCTCATTTAATAATATTGGAAATTGGGAATTTGATTAAAAATTTTTAGGACCAAGGAACTCTGTTTTCGTGTTCTTGTAATTTGATTAATTGGTTTTTTGTGCCGATCCGAATTAAAACAACAAAAAAAAAATAATAATGGACTTTTTTCGAATTGATAATTCTGCATTAAAAATTTACACTTCAGAACTATGATATCCACCTTAAAATAGTATTCCTTCCTTCTTTCGTAATTTTAAATTACATGCTACCTAACAAAATCCAGAAAATTACTTTCGTGAAGAAAAATTACTGAAAGTAAAACAATTGTAGTGTTGTATAATTTCACAATAGTATAGCATAATTTGTAGTATAGGATTATGTCACATATTCTTATTTTGAAAATTAATGTTCTCTGAAGAGTAAGCTAAAAGGTATGTTTTTAATTTTTCTACACTCATTTCAAACTTCAAAACGGGCTTTAAAATATTCTTGCCTTCATTGAAACAAAAATTTATATAAAAAATAGCTATTATAAAAAAAGCATTAAAGGCATTCATATTGTGACTGATAGAGAGTTCTTGAATGAAGCCAACACACACTTTTTTTTTGTATCGGAATTTCTTTTTATAAATATTTCAAATGATATTGAAAACACATTTATCAATGATTGGAGTGGTCTCGAAACATGTTATTCTTTCAGTTAAGTCATTTATTTTCCTTTCTTTTATTTTTTGCTTTCATTAGCTAAAAGGCCTCCTATACTTTTGGCTCTCTGATGTCCCATTTCACCCCTCCCCCATATTTACAACACTTGTTAACCTTTCGCCGGACGCGCAAATTTTATCACATGAGCGGGCACTCGTTGTAAATTGTACAACAGGCGAAAAACAACCAATTATTGCTGCTTTATTTTAATTTTACAAATAATTTAACTTACAAATATCATATAAGATCTTCATCTGATCACAATTTATGAAAGTATTTCGCAATACACCTTTTTTTATAACTACTAAAGCAGAAGTTTAGATTTGTAAAAAGCTATTCGCCCCTACAATCACAAAGAATAAAAATTAATAATGAATTACTAAATATTAATTAATTAATTTCGGATTAACAGAATTAGTCCTATATTCCATATATATTCGTCGCTTCCCATATCAAGCATAAGATTTGCTTTTTTGAAAGCTGTTTACAGATAAAGCTTGCACATTTCATGCACTGTTAACAGATTAAAATGACAGGTGCAACTAATTGCGCAATCTGAAATAAAAATAACTTTTAGAAACTGTGTAAATAGATCCAATAAACGAATACAAACGGTTATTAACACCCACTACTGCTTGAATTTTCGTTTAAAAAAAATGTGAATGTGAATGTTGTACTTTTTACAACGGCGCGCTCGACGGAAGGTTAATACTAAAAACAAAATTACATGAAATCAACGTCCCAAATGATCATTATATTATCCTTTAACCTTTGAGGGTTTTATTTATAAACCCGCTTTGAATGTAGAGAGCTTATCTTCCTACTTTTTGTGTTCAGCTATCTAAACTTACAGTAGCGATGTGGAAATTTTCGAACCGAATTGATGATAAGATAAATTATTATCTCCATTTCAAATATCAAAGTTGTAAGTCATTTTTTTCACAATCAGTTATTCCAAAGTTGTTTTCGCAACAGATAATCAGTTTTTGCTTATTTTGGAGTCTTGCGATATATAAGTATATAAATTGTGTATAGTACAAAAATGATATAGTGTATAATAATTGGCAAAATTTTGTTTCAATTTTAAGAGTAGCGTCGTATATTAAATTTAGGATAATATAAATAAATGTACAAATTGCAAAATACAAATTGAAATACAGGTATGAATTTAAAAACTTTTTTTCATATTTCTTTTCTATTGCTTTAATATAAAGATATCACTCAGTAGAATTAGATAATGAAATATTTATTTATGTTTCTTTTGTTTTTGTGAGAAAATTTAATTAAAACTTTTCAGAATTTAATAAAACATTTTTTTGTCTTATAAAATGTTTAGCAGGCACATATCTCCCCATCTTCACTCAAAGAAAAATAAATAGCCATGTATTTAAAACTTAAGAGTGTCTAGTTGAAACGCTTTTTAATGTTTGCCTTTTGGAAACTAGCAGGTAACGTCTATCATATATTGCAAAAGTATACAACTAAACAACAATACTATACAATTAATACAAACAACTATACAACTAATACAAAAGTCCTGCAATTAATTTTCAAATAGCTACACTTTTAAATATTTATATGAGCGACTATCTCAACAAAATTGATCAGTTAGATTTTTTTTTCTTGTGCTGAGAGAAGATCATAGAAAAAAGCTGAATATCTATATTTTAAAAATCGAATGAGTT